>JAPJBO010000064.1:125000-471446 GCA_030068145.1 Diplonema papillatum
CGCTGATCGTCCGTGACATCCCGTTGGACGGTGAACCACGCCTTTGGTAACGTACAGTCACATGCCTTGTAGAATTGGTTGGGTGACGAGGAACCACTGCTGTGAAGGGCGCGCTTTGTTGTGTTTGACGTGAGCTCTACCGCCGTTCGATTTCCTCAGGCTCCAGCTATCAGACCACCTCCTGTCTCCATCGCCCGAGACTCCAGAGACCTTGATGACAACCCTGCTGCCTTGTCAGCTGACACTGCTCTCTCTTCCACCTTTCACGGCGGAGAGAGTAGCCACGCCTTAATGGGTTCATTCGTGATGCTGGATGGAGGAGAATAGGCGACACTTTGTGAATACGGCACGTCAAATAAGCAGCAATCATACTGCGCATACGACATGCCGACGCTCGTCGGGTCTTCACTCGCGACAACAGCAAAAGACGCCACCCGGCCTTCATCGGCCGGTTTGCTCCGAGAACGAAATGTTCAATACACATCAATCTTCCTCACATGATACCGGCTGCTCGTCTCTGTGTTCAACTACAAAAAATGACGAAGGTCGCCCGGTGGCCAAAGTCCTGGTTCGCGAGCGAACTTTCACTCTGAAAAAGTGAAAATAAATGAAGCAATAAAAACCTCGGGATCGACGCTTACATAAGGTATCCAGTTGCAAACTATTGGCTTCTAGTCTGATACTGGAACTCCCTGAGGGACGGGCACTGCTCCTGAGCGTTTGCGTTGGTTTTCAGCGTGGTCCAGCACCGAATGGTGGTCGTACGGTCGGCCCAAAAGGTTCTTGCAGAAACGAGCTCCGCAACTCGCAAGGGAGAGCGTTCCCTCACCTGGACCTTCCTCGTTGAACCAGCATTTCAGTTGAGGCACTCCAGTACTGCCCGTTAGGAAGAACCTGACGCTCAGTTCAAACCCAACCAAAAAATAATCCGGACGATCTCGTCTGACTCTTGCTCTCTCGCGTTTGGACAGAAGACGTTTCTCCAGCTGCTGACTGAGACTCACGCAGACCCATTTCTTCAATGGACTGGGAAAGAGTGGTAGCCATATTCAGCGGGTCCCGAAGGAAGGAACAACGGAAAAGTGAGACCCGTCAGCGTTTTTCTTTTGTATACGCACCTGCTTTGTAGGAAATGCTTGAGGAGACTGCAAGTTGCGATAGATCAAAGGAGGTAAATGTGCTGTAGCCCACACGAAACAGGTAAATCTGGGTAGTGGCGGGCGTAAGCGTTCAACAAAAGTGTTCGCACTATGGCCTCATGATCCACACCGGAAAAGTGCATGAGGGACACTATTCCACCCATGTCGAAAGAAGGAGACGACTGGGTGTGTGCTACGACGACCAGCGAGTGCCGCTGCTCTCGTGGGAAGAATGTGCGAGTAAGTTCCTCACGAACGGTTACATCATCTCCCTCAAGAAATCATAAACAATCAATAGTGAAAGTAGTGCCCAGTGGCGTCGTGAAGTTCTTTCCAGCCCGGGGAGAGACAACGACAGGTGCAATCCATCTTAAAAAGGTACTACACGCACACACGCACTAACCCACGTGGTAGCACACCGCAACAAAAGAAAGCGCAACCAAACGATAAAGAAAAGAGCAACGGGGCTGCCACCCCGGCAAAGACAACTGTCCCGCGGGTCGAAGGCAGGCAAAGGAAGAAGCGGGGCTCCGTCTGCCCTTCGTGAGGGCTAGGATGGCAAACGCAACGGATGACTGTTGCATCTGCTTCGAGCCGCTTCCTGGGAGAGACGGCGGCGTCTTGCTAGGGGGACAGCAAGATGAACAGGTATGGTTTCCTTCTTATCTTTGTCAGTGCCTAAGCCCAGGCTGCAAATGGAGCGCACTGCGATCCCGTCGGTGTGGCAGGGTGGCGTTTCGGACATGCCGACGTCAAGAGCTGCAACTCAACCCCATACGAAACAACATGTGTAGACTCTCTCTCTCTCTCTCTCTCTGTTCTCGATGAAGACTTGGTGCCAGCATCAAACATGTGCCTTGAGAGGCAGTCTGCCTAAACCTTTAGCTAAGCCCCCCGAAAGTACATGTGCCCCGGTAAAGACCGGCGCCCGGCAGCAGTTAAAGGTCGGAAAACAGTAAAGTTCGGGCGAAGCTAAGTTCCGGCGAAGCGAAGTTCTGGTTAAGCTAAGCAGAGTTCGGGCGAAGCTAAGTTCTGGTGAGGCTAAGTTCTGGTGAAGCAAAGTCCCCCCCCCCCCCCCCCCCCCTTGGGCTATGGTGGCTGCATACGGCTGCATACGCGTATGCGCCCAAACCTGCATACGCATACGCATACGGCGCTGCATACGGCTATGCATACGTATGCATACGTATGCATACGGCTATGCATGTGGCTGTGACTTCTCTGGCAATGCACCTCCTTCGTCCAGGACGAAGGGGGAGTCGAAAAGGATACTTAAAAGCAAAGTTTCGTGAGTGTCGACGGAACCTATGTCCGCCGCAACCCGGGGTACACGGGCAGTGTGTTCACTCCCGTAAGCCGACGAGCCGCGCTCCGATGAGGCAACCGAAGCTGGTTGTCTCAGGATCTGCTGAGCAACGGGCTGGCGGAAAGGCCCGCCCACGTGGTGCGGGCCTTTTCCGCCAGCCCGTTGTAGGCTGTCGTGCGTCATGAAGCATGCTCGTTCAGTGCTTCGAGCTGGCGTTCGACGTCGTCGGGGAAAAAGCGAGGCAGACTTTGACCGTGGCATGCATCCTCATCGACCTGCTTTCTACTTCCCAGTACATTGCATTGTTACACGGTGAGGTCCAGTCTCAGAAACTGCAGTCAAAGAGGGCACGAGTCACACCTAAAAAGCGTGTGACACCCGCTTTTTCAACTTCAGCTTTAACTCCAGTTTCTGGGGCTCTGGACTCCACCGTCTTCACTCATAGGCCCGTCACGCAGCAGCCAGAAGGCCGGGCTGGCCTCACACAGCCCCACCTATGCATAGTATGCGTATGCATATTTTCAAATCTGCATACGCATACGCATACGCATACGTATGCACGTATGCAGCCAGCCCAGCCCTTGGGTGCCCCCCTGCAACAGAAGCGGGGGAGGAAAAAAAAAAAAAATCCTAACCCAGGATTTTGGGTTTCCTCACTAAAAGTGCCCCGGTAAAACCCCGGTATTTCAAGCGAACTTTAACTCTAAAAGTGAGGTTATCGGGAGCACTGGGTAGGTATCAAAATAAAAAGTGACACACCCCCCTGAATATAGAACTGTACTTTATTGGTGGCTTGCCGTGGCTACCCTTGAAGGAAAGCGGCTCCGGGTTCTGCCCGGACACACCTTGGGTGGAAAGAAGCGGGAGGGAGTTTGATCACATCAGAGAGTAAGAAAGAACGCAAGGGAGAGAGAGCAAAACCGTCTGTAGGGTGGCGGGCTTGCCTCGTTCATCTTCGACGATGGGAGACGTCGACGCACTGCTTGACCGGGCATCATGCTTGGCTGAGAAAGGCGTCGACGAGAAGGTGAGGCAGCAGCTGGTGAGAATGATGAATCTCGTTCTCACCCTGATGGAAGCCGCGCACTCCGGGGCGCCGCCCGCATCCGAAGCAGGGAAACGTGGCCTGACAGTCACAAACGCACAGCCCCCGCCGCCGGACCGGACCCGGCCGGCGGTCGCCAGCGCACAGCCTCCGCCGCCGGACCGGACCTGCGCACCCCCGCTGCCGGACCGGACCCGGCCGGAGAAGACTCGGTCCTCTGCGTCTGCAGAGCAACCGAACCCACCGACGAACAACACCTGGGCGCAGAAAGTGCGCGATGCAGCGGCGGCGCAACCGAACACGCCCAAAGGGAGCACGTGGGCCGAAAAGACCCGACGCACACGGCCGAAGGCCGTCATGGTACTCGATGGCTGGGGAGTGCCAAAGGTCGAGTCCGGTGTCGAGATGGGGAGCAAGAAAGGCGGCGTCCTTGTTGCCGCGAACACCGAGGATGCGGAGTACGCATGGGGGGCTGCCTTGGACCTCATCGGGGTCTGTCCGGGCGCAAAAGTAGCCGTCGTGTGCACCGTACCGTGGGCAGAGTCGGCGAGGCACCTGGTGGTGCTTTCTGACGGGAACCACCAGGACGTGTGGGCGAAGTACTACAACGTCACCCCGCCGACGGTATCGTGCAAAACGGTCGCCCCCGGGCAGCCGACGACACAGGTGTGCCTATTCCAGGTGCGTGCGGCTTATGTCCACGCCACGACGTGGGAGACGGCGATGAAGGCTGGCCAGTCGGTCAGGATCATGGCGAAGAAGGCGGCGGAAGCCGAAGGTCTGCGCATGGACTGGTCGTCGGTGTTTACGAAGGTGCACCGACGTCAGGGCGTGTGTGAGGTGAGCGTCCGCGTTCCCGTCGAAGACGTGCCGAAGTTGCTTCGGAGCTCCGGGAAGGCCGGCACTTTCTGGAAGGCCATGTCGTTCGTCAACGGAACGGACACGCTGCCGGCGGTGTGGGTGAGCGACTGCGCCCTCGAGGAAGCGCGCCAGATAGCTTCCCGGACACCGAACACTTTCGGTGTGATCGGCGGTGCGAAAACCGGCGTCTTCGGCATACGAACGACCCCGGAGCACGTCGCCGCCACGGAATCGGCGGTCGGGAAGAAGCTGTCGAAGCGCCAGCGTCGGGGTGACAAGTACATCGTCACCACGGCGTGTCCGGCGGAGCACCCGTCCGACCTCCTCGCCGCCTGCGCAGCAGCCGAATGGAATGTGGAGCCGGTCGGTTCGTTCAAACGGCGAGGGGATACTGTGTGCGTGGTCATTGCCGACCAGGGACCTCCGGCACCAGTGCTCTACCGCCTTGATCGGGCGTCAATCTCGATCAGGAAATACGACCGATCCATCGACGCGAGGCAAAAGAAGGGGTTCACCACACAGTGCCAGCGGGTGAAGATTAATCTCCCTCGCGAGTTCCTCGCGAGCCTCCAAGAACGCCCAGAACCCGTTCCTGGACAGAAGCGGAGCCGCGCCAGCGATGAGACGACGACCCAGGACAAGGTGGCGCGGGTCGACACCGCTGACAATATGGCTACCGACTGCCGGCACGCCAACTGGCAGGAGGCATACGAAAACGATAAAGCGTTCCTATGCGAAGTCTGCTGCAAGAGTATGCAAGTAGGACAGGCGAGGCGTCAATGTGCACACGGCCCCTGTGAGGCGGTGGTTTGCCATGCGTGCTGGGCTAAACTGCAAGACGCCCCCCCAACACCGCCCTCGCCTGCGCAGGCGCCCGCCGTCGACCCCGCGGACTCAAAATGGTGAGCCCTCAATTATACCACGCGTCATACGCGTCACACAACCTTACCCTCACTACATCCTCTGGGTCCGGCCCTCGCCTACCACCCTTACGTGTAGTAACGATCAACGTAACCTCGTTGTTAAAGAACGTGCTCCTCCTCTGCGGCATTGTGGCGGACGTCATCTGCTTGCAGGAGACGAAGCTGACGAGCACCGGGCAGAAGAAAATCCGGATGGCCCTGAAGGAGTGTGCTGCTCTCGACGTCTGGCAGCCTTTCTTCGGTTCCTGCTGCGAAGGGCGTAAATGTGGCAACGACGTTCCATCCCAAATAACCGGGGGGAGCGCCGGTGTAGCAATCCTTGTGAGGAAAGGCCTGCCGGCATGCGTGGTTAGCCCGTTCGATGTCGTTGAAGAGCGGGCCTACGAGGCAGCTCGCTTCCTCCACGTACGTGTCGCGACCGGAAGCGGGAAGGGTGCGCTTCACGTGGTTTCGTTGTACGGACATTGCGGCCACTCGGCTCGGATTGAACGTGAGAAGTTGGTCGAGGGGGTTCTCTGGGGCATGCGCCGGCGCCTGGGCGCGGTACCGATTGTAGTTGCAGGTGACCTGAACACAGACCCTCTGAACTCTCCTGCCCTACGCTTCGCACTGCGAAACGGGTGGACTGACTGTGCCGAGCTTCACGCGAAGTCCCTGAGCAGGCCTCCGGAGCACACCTGCTACCACGGGGAGCCGTCACGCATTGACCTTGTGCTTACCAACGAAATCGCCTCTTCCGCTCTTGGAAACGTAGAAACCTTCGAGGCCGGGTTCCCGACACATAAGGCGATTCGAGCTGAGCTTCACCTCACCGCTTTCCAGCAACTTAACGCGGTGTTCCGCTTCCCCCGTGCCATCCCTGGATCCGGTCTGACTGACCGTACCGACACCGCAGCTCTCAAAGCTGTAGTCGCGAAATACCGACTCGCCGACCCGTGCCCCCGCGGACTAGAAGACAGCCAGAGGGTGGATTTTCTCTGGCTGCGTATCTCGCGGGCGGCGGAGGATTATCTGCTCCAGAAGTCCAAGATTGAGGGTAACCTGGCGGCCTACCGCGGGCGAGGAGAGCGGCGGAGGCTGAGCACCCAGCGCGTGTCCGCGAGGCCGTCCCCGGAGGGTGCGGGGGCCGACACCGCACCTCTGAAGAGAGCCAGGTGTCTTCTCGGACGCATGCGGGAATACTCGGCCGCACGAGCCAAATGGGAGGATATGTCCAGCGCCCCGTGCCCGTTGTCGCTCCTGCTCAAAGGGCAGTGGGACAAAATACGGTCGTTTCAAAGCTTCATCCTCCAGCGTACGGACGGGAAGTGTGCTTTGCCACTGATACCGCCATCGGCGAAGGCCGCGCGGGGCCTATCACACACTATCTCGGACGTGTGCCAGAGCCTGGCCCAGACTACGTTAAATTCGAGGTACCTGGAAATCGCAAGGTGTCAGCGCGAGCTCCGTAACCCTCTGGGTAAGGAGTCTTTTGCTTGGGTGAAGAAGGAGGCGCCGCCGACATTCTATTTTACGAACGGTCGCGACGGGCGACTCACGGCGAACTTGGTGGAAGTTGACGCGACGGTAAGGAGGAAGTGGGACCCCGTGCTACGCATGTATGCCGGGAAAAAGGAACCCGAGTTCGCCCCCTTCCTGCGAGAATATGGTGACTTTATTGCGCAACACCCGTGCCAACTGGGCCCCATCACGGCCGACCGCCTACGGTCGATAGCGAGGAAGAAAGGTGTGCAATCGTCATGCGGCGTGGACGGCTGGCGCATGCGAGAAGTTGCGGCCCTGCCGGACACAATCCTGGAAGGGTTTGCTGCAGTACTGAACGAAGTCGAGGAGACGGGCCTATGGCCCGACGGGGTTCTAGACGCGCTAGTCACCCTGATTCCCAAGGGAGAAGGAGATGACCCCCTGAAGCTGCGGCCCATCACCGTCTCCAGTGTCGTTTATCGTCTTTGGGCTAGTGTGCGTCTGCAGGAGGTTCTTGTCTGGCAAGAGCAGTGGATACACGAGTCTCAACATGGCTTCCGGAAAGGCCACTCCTGCGACGACGTCGTCATGGACATCGCGCTGTCGATAGAGGAATCCCTTATTAACGGAACGCCGCTACATGGGATCGCGCTCGACTTTGCGAAATGTTTTGACCGCGTTCCACAAGGTTTGGTACTCGACCTAGTTGAGGCTCTGGGGCTGCATGAGCGTGTGCTGGCGCCGCTGCGCCACGTCTATAAGTACCTCAGACGTCGTTTTAAGTACCCGCTGGGAGTGGGCGATGAATTCAAGGTCACGAACGGCATCCTCCAAGGCTGCCCTATCTCCGTGGTCCTGATCAACGCCCTTCTGTCCGTGCTCTCGAAAGCCCTGGTCAGCCGGGCACGAGTGAGTCCGAAGTCCTTTGCTGATGACTTGTACCTCCTCTCGCGACTCGCGAAGCTGCTCCAGGAAGGAATAGAAGTCACCGCGATATTCGGGAGTCTGACCGGCCTCGCTCTCAACGAAGGCAAGTGTGCCTCCTTCTCGACGTCGGAAAAAGGCCCCCGTCTCGAGGTTGGAGGCAAGGCGGTGAAGTCGGTGAAGACCGTTAAGGTTCTGGGCGTTCCCCTGGGCACAGAAGGGCCTGTGGACAACGGTAGGTCTGACGCGACCGTGGAAGCCGCAGCCAGGCTGGAAGCGTCGCCACTGAAGCCGCGCACCAAGTTCCGCGTCATGCAGACGATCGCGGCATCCGCGCACTACGGCGCGGCCTACTGCGCCAACTCGGCCGGTGGCTTTGCGAACAACTCCGTCCTTCGCACGGCTCTCTCCGCCTGCTTGATTCCTCGCTCAAATCGGGCGAAGAGCCCCCTCGCGACACTTACCCTTGTTGCGAAGGCGCACTTGTGCGATCCGGCATGCGCCTCCGGGTACAGCTCACTCCGCACCGCCGCGAAGCAATACCAGAAGGAGAGGTTTCGGCTGCGAATGGATGCCCTTCTTGTATCCGGGGCTGACGCCTCCTTAAAGGGCCCCGTCGGGCTGATATCCAATCTCCTTCGAGAGATACGTTTCCTGCCGGCGAAGCGGCACAGTTTCGAGTTGCTATCGTTCGAAGGTGCGACCGTGCCTTTTTCCGGGAAGGAGACACTGCACTTCGTCCGTGAGGGCCTGCGTCTTCGAGCGTGGCGCTACCTGACGACACAAAGGCAAGGCTACTCGGGTATCGAGAGGGGGGTGGATGTGCGCCTGCTGAACAGACTGTGGCAGAACCGCGCGACGGAGGACAGGCTCAGCTTTGCAATCCGCAAATGCATCGCAGGAGCGGTGTACTCTCGCGAGTGGTGCAACAGAAAATGGGGAACGGATGACGGCGTATGCGAGTTCTGCGACGGTGGGACGCCGGGGACCCTGCTGCACTATTTCTGGGAATGCCCGGGACCGGGGGGCAGGTGGGTCAATCTACGTTGCCGACTCGACGTCGCAGGAGTGGCGGCACAGAATATGCCCCTATGCCTGAGCACACGGGGGATTCCCCCCATCGGAACCCCGCCGGTACTCGTGGAGAGGGTCCAGAAGCTGATCGGGACCATCTCCATCGAGATGGCGCAAGCGCAGCGTAATATCGCGACGACGCGCCCCTGGGAGCTTGCCTCCGCCGCGGCAGGGAGATATGACGTTGAGCTGGCAAGGGACAGCCGTGAGCTCCTCACGAAGCAGATCGGGACGCGCTTCGCGGCGACGCTAGTCTACTGGCTAAGGAATCTACGTTGGGTCAACACCCCCCCTCTCCCTACGACCGGCGTGGAACTCGCTTTGGATTTTGAGGCCTACACGCGATCCAAGCTGCCTGGGGAAACGTTTGCCGAAAAAGGGTTGCAGATAGGATATCTAACACGAGCCATCAACGACCTAAGCTTTGCTGACACGGGGGCCTCAGCCTTCCCCGGGAAGTGGCGTCAGGGTGTATGCTCTTTACGCTGTCTGGGTGCGCCGGCAATGCCGGGATTCACACACCGTCCACGTTTTGCGGCTGGACGGAGGACAGAGGCGATGTTAAACGGCATAGTAGCAGTTTGCTCCAAAGACAGCTGGAATGACGCCAAACCCGTGTACCCTCAGGACGTAGCCTTCGCTCAATGGAAGCTGAAGTTTCCCATCAAGGTGTTAGCCGCCGCCGTTGGCCGCGCAGTCGCGAGGAAGAAGAGGGCCCGCAGCGTTACAAGGCGCCGATCCCCCGCGAGACGAGCTCGCCCGCCGGCCAGAGCGCCCGCTGCAGCACCAACTCCGGTGCCGCCACTCACTGTAGCAGAGCCGCAACCTGCAGCGCGCCTCCGGAGCGACTTACGCCCGCCGTAGCAGTGCGAAGAGAAGTGAGGAGACCGGAAACTCCCCGGAGAGATGGTCCCTGCACTCTAACTCGTCTCTCTCTCTCTCTCTAGAAGTTTGATTGAAGTTGTGTAGGCTCCTAGTGGGTAACACCATTTTACTTGTAAAATTTTACAAGTGCACAGGTAAAATTTACTATTTCGCGTGAAAAAATGCGAGATCGAAAACTGATGAGGTTTGGTCGGTGTGCACTACCCCTCGGCCTGAGTTGGGCAGGGTTGTTGGGAGCCTTGGTGGGAATAATCGATATACAGCCGCGTCGTTGAAAAAGGGTGAGAGAGGAGCAGCGCGCACCCAACTGGAACAGTACGCACTGTCCAGCCCCTTTCCCCTGAGACTTTTGTTGAGCTAGTTGACAGCTGCCGAGGAAGAGCATCTACAAAATGAGAAGAAACGGAGGCCAGAGAGACGCACTGTGAGTGGTGTCGTGCAGGGGACCTGCTGGAGAAGGTACAGAGGCTGCTACGTGCGGCTACCCGCCCCTGGGAGCTCGCCTCTGGCGCGTCGACGAAATACGATGTGGAACTCGCGAAGGACGACGCCGAAGCTTTACCAGCTTCGGCTGACACCATTTGCGCACTTAACCATGGTTAAGAAGACGACTGAAAGCATAGACACAAAGATAGCTCAAAGCATCTGCAGAATAACACGAAAAGCCTCTAGGCGAAAACCCGTTTTCACATTTCTTTATGGCCGGGTGCGGTGCGTGCTGTGTTTTCAGAGTGTAAGTTCACATTTTAAGTCTTCGGATCGTGGCTATTCGCGTCGCTCATTCACCCGCCTCGTCTGGTATCTCATACACTCCGCCGAACGTGCGATCGAGGACTTCGTCCAGTGCCATCTCTTTGGCTGTCAAGACGGCACCCCCGCCATCCCGGGACCCCCATGCCCCGCCCTTGACGATGGTCTGGCTGATGAACCGGCATAAGGCCGCTAGTTCTTCTCGTAGCTAGCCATCGTGATATCCTTCACCATATCTTACGCGGCAAGCACTTCGGACCCAAGCGGTACTGCGCAGATTGTAAATCGTATTGAAGTTCGAGGACAAAGAAGCATCAGGATCGTTTGTGTGTGTAAACAAACTTAACGTGGGCCGGGAACTCCTGCCGAGTCAAGTCGGAACGCGTTTCGCTGCGACGTTGGTCTTTTGGCTGCGGAATCTGACCGGCCTACGGCGGCGGCTAGCGTCTTGATGGGAAACTTCAGCTTCCACTGAAAGAAGGGCACGTCTTGCGGACGCTCGTCCCAACGGTCGCGGGCGCAGATCGTCTCCAATTTGCACAGCATACACTCTGTCTTCCGACCAGCCGCAAAGCGTGGACGGTGTGTATATCCTGGCATCGCCGGCGCACCTAGACAACGCAGGGAGCAGACGCCCTGGCGCCACCTCACCCCCGGGGGAGGAGGGAGCCCCTGAGTCCGCGCAGCTTAGGTCGTTGATGGCCCTCATCGGGTACCCTATCTGCAGCCCTCTCTCGGCGAAAGCCTTCCCTCGGAGTTTCGACCGTGTGTATGCCTCGAAGTCCAGGGCAAGTGCCACGCACGTCGTGGGAAGGGGGTTGGAGCTGACCCAATAGTGCAATTGCCAAGAAGAGAGCCCGCGACGCGTCAAGACGGTGCTCCCCCGCGAAACGGGCTCGCCAGTCAGATCGGCCCCGGTTGTGTCAACACCGACGCCGTCACCCTCGGTGACGGGTCCGCGGCCCGCACTGCGCCTCCGACGGAACGACCTACGCCCACCGTAGAAGTACGTGGCAGTAGTGAGGCGACCGGAAACTCCTCGGAGAGACGGCCCCTGCACTCCAATTCGTCTCTCTCTCTCTCTGTCTCTCTCTTAGCTTTGACAGATGCAAACTTCCGCCACCCGGTGCTCGCCTGAATAAAAGTCGGCGTGTTGCTGAAGAAAAAGAACCGACGTGAGGGAAAATAATACTGCTCCCACTCCGCTTTCCTGTGTCCCTTCAAACCACCCCACGCCACAGGTCTGCAACCACCACTTCCACTACGACTGCATAGCGAAGGTGGCCTCTTCTGGCGGTAACCGATGCCCACTGTGCAGAGAAACGTTCAGTGGCATCCGCAGAATGTCCGACTCAGGCGTATGCTGTTCTTTTCTTTTCTTTGTATAAGCACCTGCTTTGTAGGAAATGTTTGAGGAGACTGCCAGTTGCGATAGACAACAGAGGTAAATGTGCTGTAGCCCACACGAAACACAGGTAAATCTGGGTTTAGTGGCGGCTGTATGCGTTCAACAAAAAGTAGTTGTATTGTTTTCTCCCCCTCTAGCCTCCTTCGACTATTTCAAAAAAAAACCCCGCATGCCACCAAGTACCTAGCCCAGTCCTATCTGGAGCGCTGGCCCGGCGAGCTACGAGGGCACAAACCTTTTCCTTTTCCCCCGTCTCTTTTCCATTCTTGCATATCAGGCCTGCGTGCCCCATCGAAAGCAATCGAAAAGAAAACAAAAGAGCGTTTTACCACCTTGCGCGGTGTCACGGGATGTTTGGCAGCCGCTGCTAAACAAACTAGTGCATGTTAATCCATGTGGTTCATGTACTTAAAAGAACTCAATGCTAAACACTGTGGAAGCGGCGACACCGAGGACGAGAAACACGTATTCTGGGACTGCGGAGCGTACTCGCACATACGGCGACGAGAGGCACATGCCGAGCTGATGGCAGCCAACCGGGCCGACTGGCCCAGATGCACGCTGGAACACGGAGTGGTAGTACCCGAGAATGCCCACTTCTCGAGGCGGCTCCAGGAGATGATGGCTGAAATCCTTGCGGAACGGGCTGGGCTCGAAGCACGTGGCTGGGTGGCCAGGAACCCCACGACCCCCTGGTCGAGAGCGAATGCGATGCCTGCCGAGAAATTTGACCACCCCTTCGCGCGGATTGCCCCGGCATGGACGTGGGAGCGGAACAAGACCTGGGGACTACCGACGTTTTATGCGTTGGTAGCGTGGCTGTCGGACATGCAATGGACCGAGAACGGGCAGGCGTCAATGCTGGAGCTTGCGATCGACTTTGAACTCTTCTCGGGCCTCAGCATGCCGCTGCACGGGAATGCGCCGAAGGGGGTGAGAGAACGGGGAAACGTCCTGCGCTGCATGATGAGCGCGTTGGACAAGCTGGCGGCACAGCAAGGGCTGGGAAGCTGCATGAGAGGGGAGAGGGTGTGCCCGACGACGTCGCTGTCGTTCATGGGCATCACCAACGATTTAAAAGCTACAGTTTCTGTACTTTATTGGCTGCTCACGCGGCCGGTAAAGTGCGCCCGGAATTCATCCAGGACAAACACCCTCCATAACACAACAGCGGTACCCATCCGCGAAAAGAACGCGGGCTACCCGTAGCTCCGTCAAAATGAACAGGATTAACGCCCTGATCCAGGAAGCGCGCGGGATGGCGGAACGCGCCAACCGCGACCAGCTGGATGCCGTTTTCGGCATCCTCGACGTCGCCACGACGCTGCTCCGGCGTCAGATCGAGGCGAACAGCGGGGAGCCGGCGCAACAACGGCCGCCACTGCAGCAACAGCAGCAACCGAAGCAGCAGCAACCGCAGCAACAACCGCAGCAACAACCGCAACAGCAACAGCAACAGCAAACGCAGCAGCGCCGCCCGCAGGAGCAGCAACAACCGCAACCGCAACAGCAACAGCAACAGCAAACGCAGCAGCGCCGCCCGCAGGAGCAGCAACAACCACAACAGCGGCCCCGGCAGGGGTACGCGCCCACCTGGGCAGAAGTGACCAGGCGGCCCCCGCCACCCGGTAAAATCGACGCCGCCGACTGGGACGCGCCGGTACTCCCCTCCCCCGACTTCGAAGCTGTCGAAGCTGGCCTCTGGGTCGCCCCGAGCGCCGCCGCAGCCGAAGAAGCGAAGGGTCCCGCAGCAGATGCGGTGGACGTCGCAGAGCGCGACGGGAAGCGGGTGCGCCTCGGCGTGCTGTGCCGGGAGGCCTTCGACGACGCACGCCGGGGCCCAGTGCTGCTGGAAGGCGGGCGGGTACAGGATATGTACCTGTGGGCGGGCGGCGGGCCGGTATGCCAGCGGGGCCAGGTGAAGGTCCAGAAGATGCCCGTCGGCGCGGTGAAGCCGAACGCCGCGACGACGGTACTGGCCTTCGTCGTGGCCAGGAAGCACGCCTCGCCGGAGACCTGGGAGTGCGTCGAGAGGGACCCGCGCACGGCCCTGACTCGCCTGTGCCGGAGGGCTGTCAAGACGGCCCTGAAGACGGAGGTCCGCGTCCCCGACGACGCCATGTGGGGCGTGTCGTCGCAGCAGGGGAGGCGCGAGCTGGTCGTGCGGGTGCCCCGCGCGCAGGCCGAAGCGATCCTGGCCAGCTCCGGCCGGGACGGCGGATTCTGGCGGTCGACGGAGAAGGCCTGCCGGGACGCCATGCCGGTGGTCGCCCTGCAAAAGGGGGTCACGAGGGCGGTCGCGCTGGCGGTAGCTGAGCGGGCAGGCGCGGCGGCAGCCGGTCTCGTGCTCACGGGCAGCCGCCTCCTCGTGCGCGCACGCAGCGGCGCTGTGCTGGAGGAGGTGCGTGCGGCGGCCGCCGAACACGCTGCTGCCCCCCTCGAGTCGAAGCCGCGCTTCCTCGTGGTGGGTGCGACGCCGCGGGAGCACGAGGCGGACGTCGAGTACGTCCTGCGGGAGGCCGGCTGGCAGGTCGACGTCGCCACGTCGTTCCTGCGAAGTGGGGCCCGGGTTTGCGTGGTGACGTCGGCGGCCGACCCTCCCTTCAGGGTGCTGCAGCGGGAGGGGGCACCCGACCTCCGGGTAAACCCGTACGACGGAGGTGAGCTGCCGAGGGAGCGGCGCAGGCGGCTCGCTGCCGCCCCCAGCGGGAAGCGGCGGATGCGGCTGCCGGCGGCGGAGGTGGACGAGCTACCGCAGCCGGCGGCCCCGCCAGCGGACGCGGCCGGACAGAAGAAGAGGAAGACGCCGGAGCCGGCAGCGGACGAGCCGGAACCCGCTGGGGACGATGTCCCAATGGACGGTGCAGAGGCGGGCGGGCACGTCCACGCCTTCGGGAGCCCGGCGAAGGCCACCGCCGGCTTCTCCTGCGCCCTATGCGGGAAGAAGAAGGCGAAGGGCCAGATCCGCACGACATGCGAGGGCTGCAACGTCGGCGCGTGCAAGGCGTGTGCGGGTTGACTGCCACCGCGACCCGTCCCCGGCGCCAGTTGTGGCCCCGCCAGGCCGATGCAGGCCGCCCAGCGCGTGAGTCCCAGCACGCAGTTCGACGATGGAGCAGGCGAAGGTGGTGGCGATCCCTCTTCTTCTTCTTCTTCTTTTTGCCCCCCTCTCTCCCACAACGCGCCAGGCCTCATTAGCCCGGGAAATTTACCCGCAGCGCACAAACAATCCCCCCACAAAGGCCAGCGTGCCTGCGGGGGGGGCCCTGTCAGGGTGGAGGGAGCAATCCCCGGACTAAGCTTCCAGACGGTCCCTCGGGATCTTCTGGACAGACTGAGCCGAGTACCCGAGCTTGGGCCGAAAGCCACTTGGAGGAGGCTGGGGGGAGAACAAAGCAGAGAGACCCAGCAGTGGGGACACGCCTACCGACAGGGCGGACCCCCGGTCAGACTGGAACGGGGTATCCCCGAGGGGCCCCTGAAAGAAGCGGCGGATCTCATACGTGACCGTCTCGGGTGGGAACCGGACCAGTTGCTGGCCAACTGGTACCGGAGGGGAGTGGGGATCAACCCCCACAAAGACCAGAGAGAACTGGGTCCGAGGGTAGCGACCATATCGCTCTTGAGCGACACGGTCATGGAGTGGGAGAGGGGGAGCCGGAGAGTGAGAACCCCCCTGCCGGTCGGCACACTGTGCCACATGGAAGGCGAGGCCAGGAGCCTGTGGACACACGGGATTCGTCCCGATGATGTCGCACGCGACCGGGTCTCGCTCACCTACAGGGCCGTGCGCGAGGCCGCCTCCCAACGTTTGCAAGGCCGGGACACCCCGCAAGAAACTCCCCCCATGCCCCCCCCGCCCCGCCCTCAGGCGTCCTCCCCACCCCCCCAGCAACAGTTCAGCCCCGCGCCACGTACTGACTTGTGTAATCGCCAAAGAACTCTTATATCTATTAAGGAAACTACTAGACAGCAGCTGTTAAGCGCTGGAGACATCGAACAGAACCCGGGCCCCGGCCGCACGGAGATGAAGTTCGCGACGTTGAACGTAACTAGCTTACTTCAATATCTCCCAGCGGCCGACGCGGTGGAAGCGGATCTTCTCTGCTGCCAGGAGGTGACACTCCTTCCGTGCAAACGGGCGCAGGTGGAGGAATACCTGCGGAAATGGTGCTGCCACTGGGGCCTGCCGCCTCCCGGAAGACTCTGTAGGAACTCCGGTAGTCGCTCGACGGTGAACGCCGCGAACGGAGGGCTCTCCACTCTAGTACTGAGACCGATACCGGCGTACGATACGATGACGGCGCTCTCGCACGCAGCAATACGGTCCCCGGACCGAGTGAGCCATACGGTAGTAGCAACAGGGGCCGGCAACACGTTCGTGCACGTGTTCAATGTCTACTGCCCTTCCGGAAACGGGAGGGCGGAGAGCGAGGAGCGTGAGGACATGCTGGAGAAGATCCTCTTCGCAGCGGCAGATAGCCTCGGTGACGTCCCCATAATGGTGATGGGTGACCTGAACACGGAAGAAGACCGGTCCCCTGTGCTGCGGAAGGCACTAAGGAACGGATGGTCCGACGCAGCGGAACTGCACCATGCGCGTACCGGTGACACACCGCCACCACCGACCTTTACCAGCGCCCGGACGACAGGCACGAGGATCGACCGCATACTCCTCAACCGAATAACGACGGGAGCTTTCCGTCAATGCGTCACCACCGCGGTGAACGTACCGGGACACCGGCTCGTGACAATGACCCTGGACATTGCGGCGCTGCGCCAAATCGTGTGGCGATTTAAAGTACCGCGGGAAATCCCTACCGAGGGGGGACCCAAGTGGGGCCTCTCGGACACAGAAGCTAACAGGGAAGCCGTACAGAGACTGACCAACTCCGATTTCGCAGAACGGCTGGCAGCACAGCGAGTGGAAGAGGCCTGGCTCGAGTGGTCACGAGTCAGTGAGCAGTACTTGCAGGATGCCTTCGGAATCCCTGCGGAAGAAAGGGGAAGGAGTACCGGCCGGGGGATAAAGACGTCGCCTAAGAGAGTCTGTATCACGGCAAGCACTGCGAGCGACGGGTCGGGGGCGGCGAACAGCAGACAGCTACGGCTCCGGAAGGCCATCCACAGGATGGAACGCATCTGCAGCTACCTTGCGCAGCGACGCGGGCCGGAGGCAGTTCCGCATGAAGTATCCCGTTGCTGGCAGAACAGCAGACGGCTGGCACAGGCGTGCATGAAAGGTGGCCAAGGGACAGAAGGATTCCCGGATCATGAGGAGGCGAAGCAGCTTCTCACGGCATTGCGGGAAGAGACGAGTAGGCTCGGAAGGGAAGGATCGGCGGCCAGGTTTACGAAGTACCGAGACAAGCTGAACGAGAGGGCCGATGCGAGCAGACGATGTCTGACAACCATCTGCGCCGGACGCGCTGAGCCGTCGGGGGTGTTGCGAACGGGGGCGGGAGTGACTGCAAATGTTGACGAGATGGACGAGGCGCTGAACACTGCGTGGGACCCTATCCTGCGTAAGTACAAGGACGGGCCAGAGCCGGAGTACGAGCCGTTTCGGGATCGGTTCCAGGATCACATCGGCCCACACTTGATGGAAGCCGGAACAATCACGGGGGAGGAGCTGCGAATTCTGCTGAGGAAGAAGCCGAAGAAAAGCGCGTCAGGGGTGGATGGCTGGCGCATGGCTGAACTGCGGGAGTTGCCGCTCCCCCTGCTGAATGCACTTGCAGACGTCATGAACCTGGTCGAAGCGACTGGGGACTGGCCGGCAAGCATGACAACTGCGCTGGTGTCGATGGTGCCGAAAGATGAGAGCCAAGACCCGCTGCACACGAGGCCGATAACCGTCACGTCCGCCGTGTACCGCTTGTGGGCCTGCCGCAGGCTTGCGGACATTGTCCTGTGGCAGGAGGGGTGGATCGAAGAAGGACAGAAAGGCTTTCGGCCGGGCCACCGGATCGAGGACGTCTTGATGGAGATAGGGCTCGAGGTGGAGGACGCCTTGCTGGACGGAGAGCCGCTCTACGGAGTGGCGCTGGACTTCCGGAAGTGTTTCGACATGGTCCCGCGAGAGGTAGTGCTACGCCTGGCTGAGGACTTAGGACTGCACGGTCGGGTTCTCAAGCCGCTGAGGGCGATTTACAGTCTGCTCGCAAGACGCTTCAAGTTGCCGCTAGGGGTGGGCAGGGAGTTTAGTGTGACCAACGGTATCCTTCAAGGGTGCCCTGTGTCCGTCATACTCATCAATGCCCTGCTGTCGGTAGTGATGAAAGCGGTCAAAAAAGAAGCTGAGGGTGTGAGTCCTAAGTCGTACGCGGATGATGCCACACTACTGTCCAGGCTGTCGGAGGCCGCACTGCAAAAGGGAGTCGACATTGTTGACGAGTTCTGCACACTCACCGGAATGCAGCTAAACCTCGAGAAGACCATCGCATTCTCGACGAGGCAGAGGCACCAGTCGACGCTCAGACTCCGAAGCGGAAATGCGCTGCTGCGATTTAGCAAGTCCGTCACGTGTCTGGGGGCCCTAGTCTCAACGGCGAAGAACAGAAAGGAGAGGTCCGACTCTAAGAGGGTAGAGAGGGCGGCGGCCCTAGCGGAGGGCCTCCGCCACGCGCCATTCCGGTACGAAAAGCGGGTCCGTATTGTGCAGTCGAATGTGTTGCCGGCAGCGCTATCGGGCTGCTCCTTCGCGCCGGTGTCAAAGGTGGCGATGAAGCGGTTGACGACGTCGGTGATGGGTCTGATCTGGGGTGGAGCAAACCCGAAGCGCGCGAGAGAAATGGTCCTGAACTTCCAGGAGAAGGGCCACCTGACGGACCCCGGTACGTGTTTAGCGTACCGGGTGACGACGGCGTTCTACGCGGCGTGCGAGAGGCTGCCGCGACTGCTACCTCTGATGGAGAGTATCCGGGGGCGGTACGCCGAGGGGGACCAACCCCTCGGCCCAGTCGGGCTGGCGATGAGGAGCATGGAGGAGTGTGGACACATATGGGAGCCTGGGCCCCTATCTCGCACGCTACGACGGAATGGTGCAGTGTTCGACCCGCTGGCCTCGTCGCCCTCGAAGAGGGGGCACGAAGTGAGGGCGGACCTGAGAACGAGGACGTGGGCCCGACTGATGGCGAGAAGGCCAGGATATCAGGGGCTGGAAAGAGCCGACTTGGAGCGCACGAATGCGTTCTGGAAGACGAGGGAATGTTCCGCGCACACGGCGAAGCTAATTCGAGTTGCGATTGCGGGGGGTGTGAACACGGCGGAGTTCACGTCGCGGATGAGGCAGGCTGGAGCTGAGCCGCAGGCGCCCAGCTGCAAGCACTGTGGGAGCGGCGTGACGGAGAACGAACAGCATATCTACTGGGACTGCGACGCATACTCACACATTCGCCGGCGGGAAGCACACGCCGGGCTGATGGCGGCCAACCGAACCGAGTGGCCCCGATGCACGCTGGAACATGGTGTGGTTGTACCGGGGAACGCCCACTTATCGAGGCGGCTCCAGGAGATGATGGCTGAAATCCTTGCGGAACGTGCAGGGCTCGAAGCACGTGGCTGGGTAGCCAGGAACCCCACGACCCCCTGGTCGAGAGCGGATGCGATGCCTGCCGAGAAATTTGACCACCCCTTTGCGCGGATTGCCCCGGCATGGACGTGGGAGCGAAACAAGACCTGGGGACTACCGACGTTTTATGCGTTGGTAGCGTGGCTGTCTGACATGCAGTGGACCGAGAGCGGGCAGGCGTCAATGCTAGAGCTTGCGATCGACTTTGAACTCTTCTCGGGCCTCAGCATGCCGCTGCACGGGAATGCGCCGAAGGGGGTGAGAGAACGGGGAAACGTCCTGCGCTGCATGATGAGCGCGTTGGACAAGCTGGCGGCACAGCAAGGGCTGGGAAGCTGCATGAGAGGGGAGAGGGTGTGCCCGACGACGTCGCTGTCGTTCATGGGCATCTCGGGGATATCGGGTGTACGGCCCAGGCCACGCTTTCGCGAGGCACACACGGGGACGATACTTGAGGAACAAGTGAAAGGAAGCGATGTAGGGACGCAGTGCCCGGCGTACCCTGACTGGACGATCGGGAGAGCGGCGAGGTGGGCCCTGCCTGCCCCACCACAACTGCACCCAGACCCCGTGCATATGCCGGGTGTCGATATAGAGAAGGCACTCGTCACGTGCGCGACCCATCACAAAGGGAAGTGTGAGGCGTGCAGAGCACTCGTCCGAAGGGACGTGCCCACGGTAGAGATGTGCTGCCGGCACCATCACCACGCGAACGATGGGCAGCCGATCGCGGTGTGCACAGAGCACAGCACGACGAAGTGCGGCGAGTGCAAGACGGCGGCGGCGTGTTGCCGCAGCGGGCATCATGCCTGCCGCACGCATGGCAGAGGAACCTGCCAAGAGTGCAAGAGGCTCCCTACGCTGACGCAGAGGCGACCGGCGGCATGTTGCCGCCGCGGCCACCACCAGTCCAACGAACCGAACGTCCCGTCAACCCCCGGACGCAACAAGAAGAAGAGGCCCTCCTCACCCACCCAGGTGGGCGTACAACGGGGAACGCCAGTTGGAAAGCGAGCGGCGCAAGCGCCGCCCGCGGCAACGAAAAAGGAGACGGCGACGACCGGACGGGCGACCAAGAGGCCGCCACCAACGCCAGGAACCAGCGAACGACCAGCGCTGAAGAAAAGGGTGCTAGGCACCCCGAAGGAAGGCCCGATCGCCGGCCGCAAGCGGAAGAAGACGAAGGCGACCACCCCCGACTCAGGGGTGCATCGAAGGAAGAAGAAGGTACCGAGGGCAGGCAGCTCTCAGAAACGACCGGGGACCACGGGCACACCAACGCCCTCGAAAGTGAAAAACGGACACACGTGCCCGCCCTCGTACTCGCCGACTCAGTCTCTGGAATCGCAAGAAAGCCAAACCCCGCTAGCTCCACAAATGCTCGACCTTGACGACGCAATGGCAGGTGACGACGTCATCCGATGACCTGACTTTCAAGGCAGTGCATGTTAATCCACGTGGTTCATGTACTTAAAAGAACTCAATGCTAAACAAACATAACGTGGGCGGCGCCGAAGCTTTACCAGCTTTACCAACGATTTAAAAGCTACAGTTTCTGTACTTTATTGGCTGCTCACGCGGCCGGTAAAGTGCGCCCGGACAACATCCAGGACGAACACCCCCTTAACACAACAGCGGTACCCACCCGCTTAAAGAACACGAGCTGCCCGCTGCTCACCCAAACGGAAGCGATGGACAGGATTAACGTCCTGATCCAGGAGGCGCGGGGGATGGCTGAGCTCGCCGCCCTCGACGAGCTGGATGCCGTTTACGGCATCATCGACGTGGCAACGACGCTGCTCAGGCGTAGGATCGAAGCGCGGAGCGGCAAGCCGGCGCAGCAACCACCAAGGCAGCAGCAGCAGCAACTGAAGCAGCAACAGCAGCGACCGCAGCAGCAGCAGCAGCAGCAGCAGCCGAAACAGCAACAGCAGCAGCAGCAACCGAAGCAGCAACAGCAGCGACCGCAGCAGCAGCAGCAGCAGCAGCAGCAGCAGCAGCAGCAGCAGCAGCAGCAGCAGCAGCAGCAGCAGCAGCAGCAGCAGCAGCAGCAGCAGCAACGGCAACCGCAACAGCAACAGCAACACCAACAGCAACAGCAGCAACACCAACAGCAGCCGCAGCAGCAGCAACCACAACGCCCCCGGCAAGGGAACGCGCCCACCTGGGCGGACGTGACCAGGCGGCCCCCGCCGCCCTGCGAGATCGACGCCGCCGACTGGGACGCGCCGGTCCTCCCAGAACCCAACTTCGAGGCGGTCGGGGCTGGGCTCTGGGTCGCCCCCAGCGCCGCCGCAGCAGAGGAAGCGAAGGGACCCGCTGCGGATGCGGTGGACGTCGCGGAGCGCGACGGGAAGCGGGTGCGCCTTGGCGTGCTGTGCCGTGAGACCTTCAGCGACGCGCGACGGGGCCCCGTGCTGATGGTGGGCGGAAGGGTACAAGAGATGTACCTGTGGACGGGCGGAGAACCGGTGCGCCAGCGGGGGCAGGTGACAGTGCAGAGAGTGCCCGTCGGCGCGGTGAAGCCGACCGCTGCCACGACGGTGCTGGCCTTCGTCGTGGCCCGCAAACACGCGTCGGAGGAGACGTGGTCTTGCGTGGAGAAGGACCCCCGCACGGCGCTGACACGCCTATGCCGAAGGGCCGTCAGGGCGGCCCTAAAGATGGACATACGTGTCCGCGACGACACCATGTGGGGCGTGTCGTCGCAGCAGGGGCGGCGCGAGCTGGTCGTGCGGGTGCCCCGCGCCCATGCCGACGAGATCCTGGCCAGCTCCGGTCGGGATGGCTGCTTCTGGCGGTCGACGGAGAAGGCGTGCCGGGACAGCATGCCGGTGGTCGCCCTGCAGAAGGGGGCCACGAGGGCGGTCGCCCTGGAAGTGGCGAAGCGGGCAGGCGGGGCGGCCGCCGGTCTCGTGCTCGCCGGCAAACGCCTCCTCGTACGCGCACGCAGCGACGCCGCGCTGGAAGAGGTGCGTGCGGCGGCCGGCGAACACGCCGCTGCCCCCCTCGAATCGAAGCCGCGTTTCCTGCTCATGGGCGCGGCGCCACGCGAGCACGAGGCGGACGTGGAGCACGTCCTGCGGCAGGCCGGCTGGCAGGCAGACGTCGTCACGTCGTTCCTGCGAGGTGGGGTGCGGGTCTGCGTCGTGACGTCGGCCACCGACCCCCCGTTCCGCGTGCTGCAGCGGGATGAGGCACCCGACCTCCGGGTGAATCCCTTCGACGGAGGGGAGATGCCGAGGGAGCGGCGCAGGCGGCTCGCTGCCAGCCCCAGCGGGAAGCGGCGGATGCGGCTGCCGGCGCCGGAGGAAGACGAGCCGCAGCCAGCAGCCCCGCCGGCGGCCCCGCCAGCAGCGCCAGCAGCCCCGCCAGCAGCCCCGCCAGCAGCCCCACCAGCGGCCCCACCAGCGGCCCCGCCAGCGGCCCCACCAGCGGCTCCACCAGCGGCCCCGCCAGCGGCCCCGCCAGCGGCCCCGCCAGCGGCCCCGCCAGCGGCCCCGCCAGCGGCCCCGCCAGCGGCCCCGCCAGCGGCCCCGCCAGCGGCCCCGCCGGCGGCCCCGCCAGCGGACGCGGCAGCGCAGAAGAAGAGGAAGACGCCGGAGCCGGCAGGGGACGGGCCGGCTCCCGCGGGAAGCGACGCCCGGATGGACGGTGCAGAGCACGTCCACGCCTTCGGGACCCCCACGAAGGCCGCAGCTGGCTACACCTGCGGCGTGTGTAGGAAGAAGAAGGCGAAGGGTCAGCTTCGCTTGGAATGCGAGGGCTGCGACGTCAGCGCGTGCAAGACTTGCACGAGCTGACTACCTCCACAGCCCGCACCCGGCGCCAGTGGCCCCGCCAGCCCATTACGGGTTGCCCTGCGCGCGAGGCCCTCGTTCGGGCTGCCGAGTCCTAGCACCCCTGCTAGGCAGTTCGATCACGCAGAGACGGAAAAAGAGAATTCCTGCTCCTCCTCTTTTCCCCTCCCTCTCTCTCACGGCGCGCCTGGCCTCAATCGCCCGGGAGTGATACCCCGAGGGCCCGGTTTTGCGCACAAACAATCCCCCTACAATAGCCAGTGTGCCCGGCCAACTTGCAACGAGGGCCCCCCCGCCAGGGTGGAGGGACCCATCCCGGGGCTAAGTTTCCAGGCGATCCCTCGGGATCTTCTGGATAGACTGAGCCGAGCACCCGAGCTCAACCCGGAAGCCCCATGGGGAAGGCTGGGGGGTGGACACAGCAGGGAAACCCAGCAGTGGGGGCACGCCTATCGACTAGGTGAACCCCCGATCAGACTGGAACGGGGTATCCCCGAGGGGCCCCTGAAAGAAGCGGCGGATCTCATACGTGACCGCCTTGGGTGGGAACCGGACCAGTTGCTGGCCAACTGGTACCGGAGGGGAGTGGGGATCAACCCCCACAGAGACCAGAGAGAACTGGGTCCGAGGGTAGCGACCATATCGCTCTTGAGCGACACGGTCATGGAATGGGAGAGGGGGAGCCGGAGACTGAGAACCCCTCTGCCGGTCGGCACACTGTGCCACATGGAAGGCGAGGCCAGGAACCTGTGGACGCACGGGATTCGTCCCGATGATGTCGCACGCGACCGGGTCTCGCTGACCTACAGGGCCGTGCGCGAGGCCGCCTCCCAAAGTTTGCAAGGCCGGGACACCCCGCAAGAAGCTCCCATACCCCCCCCGCCCAGCCCTCAGGCATCCACTGCACCCCCCCAACATCAGTCCAGCCCCGCGCCACGGACACTTTTGCTTCATCACCAAAGAACTCTACAATCAATCAAAGAATCAGCAAGACAGCGGCTGATAACCGCGGGGGACGTCGAACAAAACCCTGGTCCCGGCCGCGCGGAGATGAGGTTCGCGACGTTAAACGTAACCAACCTACTACAGTATCTCCCAGCGGCCGACGCGGTGGAAGCGGATCTTCTCTGCTGCCAGGAGGTGACACTCCTTCCGTGCAAACGGGTGCAGGCGGAGGAATACCTGCGGAAATGGTGCTGCCACTGGGGTCTGCCACCACCCGGAAGACTCTGTAGGAACTCCGGTAGTCGCTCGACGATGAACGCCGCGAACGGAGGGCTCTCCACTCTAGTACTGAGACCGATACCGGCGTACGATACGATGACGGCGCTCGCGCACGCAGCAATACGGTCCCCGGACCGAGTGAGCCATACGGTAGTAGCAACAGGGGCCGGCAACACGTTCGTGCACGTGTTCAATGTCTACTGCCCTTCCGGAAACGGGAGGGCGGAGAGCGAGGAGCGTGAGGACATGCTGGAGAAGATCCTCTTCGCAGCGGCGGATAGCCTCGGTGACGTCCCCATAATGGTGATGGGTGACCTGAACACGGAAGAAGACCGGTCCCCTGTACTGCGGAAGGCACTAAGGAATGGATGGTCCGACGCAGCGGAACTGCACCATGCGCGTACCGGTGACACACCACCACCACCGACCTTTACCAACGCCCGGACATCGGGCACGAGGATCGACCGCATACTCCTCAACCGAATAACGACGGGAGCTTTCCGCCAATGCGTCACCACCGCGGTGAACGTGCCGGGACACCGGCTCGTGACAATGACCCTGGACATTGCGGCGCTGCGCCAAATCGTGTGGCGATTTAAAGTACCGCGGGAAATCTCTACGGAGGGGGGACCCAAGTGGGGCCTCTCGGACACAGAAGCTTACAGGGAAGCCGTACAGAGACTGGCCAACTCCGATTTCGCAGAACGGCTGGCAGCACAGCGAGTGGAAGAGGCCTGGCTCGAGTGGTCACGAGTCAGTGAGCAGTACTTGCAGGATGCCTTCGGAATCCCTGCGGAAGAAAGGGGAAGAAGTACAGGACGGGGGATAAAGACGTCACCTAAAAGAGTCTGCATCACGGCAAGCACTGCGAGCGACGGGTCGGGGGCGGCGAACAGCAGACAGCTACGGCTCCGGAAGGCCATCCACAGGATGGAACGCATCTGCAGCTACCTTGCGCAACGGCGCGGGCCGGAGGCAGTTCCGCATGAGGTATCCCGTTGCTGGCAGAACAGCAGGCGGCTGGCACAGGCGTGCATGAAAGATGGCCAAGGGACAGAAGGATTCCCGGATCATGAGGAGGCGAAGCAGCTTCTCACGGCATTGCGGGAAGAGACGAGCAGGCTCGGAAAGGAAGGATCGGCGGCCAGGTTTACGAAATACCGAGACAAGCTGAACGAGAGGGCCGATGCGAGCAGACGATGTCTGACAACCATCTGCGCCGGACGCGCTGAGCCGTCGGGGGTGTTGCGAAAGGGGGCGGGAGTGACTGCAAATGTTGACGAGATGGACGAGGTGCTGAACACTGCGTGGGACCCTATCCTGCGTAAGTACAAGGACGGGCCAGAGCCGGAGTACGAGCCGTTTCGGGATCGGTTCCGGGATCACATCGGCCCACATATGATGGAAGCCGGAACAATCACGGGGGAGGAGCTGCGAATTCTGCTGAGGAAGAAGCCGAAGAAAAGCGCGTCAGGGGTGGATGGCTGGCGTATGGCTGAACTGCGGGAGTTGCCGCTCCCCCTGCTGAATGCACTTGCAGACGTCATGAACCTGGTCGAAACAACTGGAGACTGGCCGGCAAGCATGACAACTGCGCTGGTGTCGATGGTGCCGAAGGATGAGAGTCAAGACCCGCTGCACACAAGACCGATAACCGTCACATCCGCCGTGTACCGCTTATGGGCCTGCCGCAGGCTGGCGGACATAGTTCTGTGGCAAGAGGAATGGATCGAAGAAGGACAGAAAGGCTTTCGACCGGGTCACCGGATCGAGGACGTCTTGATGGAAATTGGGCTCGAGATGGAGGACGCCTTGTTGGACGGGGAGCCGCTCTACGGTGTGGCGCTGGACTTCCGGAAATGCTTCGACATGGTCCCGCGAGAGATAGTACTGCGCTTAGCCGAGGACTTAGGATTGCACAATCGGGTTCTCAAGCCGCTGAGGGCTATCTACAGACTGCTCGCGAGACGCTTCAAGCTACCATTAGGGGTGGGCAGGGAGTTCAGTGTGACCAACGGTATCCTTCAAGGGTGCCCTGTATCCGTCATACTCATCAATGCCCTGCTGTCGGTAGTGATGAAAGCGGTCAAGAAAGAAGCGGAGGGTGTGAGTCCAAAGTCATACGCGGACGACGCCACACTGCTGTCCAGGCTGTCGGAGGCCGCCCTGCAAAAGGGAGTGGACGTAGTAGACGAGTTCTGCACACTCACCGGGATGGAGCTAAACCTCCAGAAGACGGTCGCGTTCTCGACGAGACGTAGGCATCAGTCGACTCTCAAACTCCGCAGCGTGGATGCGCTGCTGCGGTTTAGCAAATCCGTCAAGTGCCTCGGGGTCCTAGTCTCGACGGCGAAGAATAGGACGGAAAGGTCCGACTCGGAGAGGGTGGAGAAGGCGGCTGCCCTGGCGGAAGGCCTCCGCCATGCGCCGTTCCGGTACGAAAAGCGGGTCCGGATTGTGCAGTCGAATGTGCTACCGGCGGCGCTGTCAGGCTGCTCTTTCGCGCCGGTATCGAAGGTGGCGATGAAACGGCTGACGACGTCGGTGATGGGACTGATCTGGGGTGGATCCAACCCGAAGCGCGCGAGGGAGATGGTCCTAAACTTTCAGGAGAAGGGCCACCTGACGGATCCCGGTACATGCCTAGCATATAGGGTGACGACAGCGTTTTACGCGGCGTGCGAGAGGTTGCCACGACTGCTGCCTCTGATGGAGAGCATCCGGGGAAGATACGCCGAGGGGGACCTACCCCTGGGGCCAGTTGGACTGGCGATGAGGAGCATGGAGGAGTGTGGACACGTATGGGGACCCGGGCCCCTGTCTCGCACGCTGAGGAATGGAGCAACGTATGACCCGTTAACCTCGGCACCTTCGAAGAGGGGACATGAAGTTAGGGCGGACTTGAGGGCGAAGACGTGGTCCCGACTGGTGGCGAGGCGGCCGGGATTCGAGGGCATACAGAGAGCCGACCTGGAGCGGACGAACTCCTTCTGGAGGATGCGTGAATGTCCCGCGCACACCGCGAGGCTTATACGTGTAGCGTTGGCGGGGGGGGTGAACACGGCTGAGTACACGTCGCGGATGAGGCAGGCCGGAGCTGAGCCGCAGGCGCCCAGCTGCAAGCACTGTGGAAGCGGCGACACCGAGGACGAGAAACACGTATTCTGGGACTGCGGAGCGTACTCGCACATACGGCGACGAGAGGCACATGCCGAGCTGATGGCAGCCAACCGGGCCGACTGGCCCAGATGCACGCTGGAACACGGTGTGGTAGTACCCGAGAATGCCCAATTCTCGAGGCGGCTCCAGGAGATGATGGCTGAAATCCTTGCGGAACGGGCTGGGCTCGAAGCACGTGGCTGGGTGGCCAGGAACCCCACGACCCCCTGGTCGAGAGCGAATGCGATGCCTGCCGAGAAATTTGACCACCCCTTCGCGCGGATTGCCCCGGCATGGACGTGGGAGCGGAACAAGACCTGGGGACTACCGACGTTTTATGCGTTGGTAGCGTGGCTGTCGGACATGCAATGGACCGAGAACGGGCAGGCGTCAATGCTGGAGCTTGCGATCGACTTTGAACTCTTCTCGGGCCTCAGCATGCCGCTGCACGGGAATGCGCCGAAGGGGGTGAGAGAACGGGGAAACGTCCTGCGCTGCATGATGAGCGCGTTGGACAAGCTGGCGGCACAGCAAGGGCTGGGAAGCTGCATGAGAGGAGAGAGGGTGTGCCCGACGACGTCGCTGTCGTTCATGGGCATCACGGGGATATCGGGTATACGGCCCAGGCCACGCTTTCGCGAGGCACACACGGGGACGATACTTGAGGAACAAGTGAAAGGAAGCGATGTAGGGACGCAGTGCCCGACGTACCCTGACTGGACGATCGGGAGAGCGGCGAGGTGGGCCCTGCCTGCCCCACCACAACTGCACCCAGACCCCGTGCATATGCCGGGTGTCGGTATAGAGAAGGCACTCGTCACGTGCGCGACCCATCACAAAGGGAAGTGTGAGGCGTGCAGAGCACTCGTCCGAAGGGACGTTCCCACGGTAGAGATGTGCTGCCGGCACCATCACCACGCGAACGATGGGCAGCCGATCGCGGTGTGCACAGAGCACAGCACGACGAAGTGCGGCGAGTGCAAGACGGCGGCGGCGTGTTGCCGCAGCGGGCATCATGCCTGCCGCACGCATGGCAGAGGAACCTGCCAAGAGTGCAAAAGGCTCCCTACGCTGACGCAGAGGCGACCGGCGGCATGTTGCAGCCGCGGCCACCACCAGTCCAACAAGCCGAACGTCCAGTCAACCCCCGGACGCAACAAGAAGAAGAGGCCCTCCTCACCCACCCAGGTGGGTGTACAGCGGGAAACGCCAGTAGGAAAGCGAGCGGCGCGAGCGGCGCGAGCGCCGCTCGCGGCAACTAAAAAGGAGACGGCGACGACCGGACGGGCGACCAAGAGGCCGCCACCAACGCCAGGAACCAGCGAACGACCAGCGCTGAAGAAGAGGGTGCTCGGCACCCCGAAGGAAGGCCCGATCGCCGGCCGCAAGCGGAAGAAGACGAAGGCGACCACCCCCGACTCAGGGGTGCATCGAAGGAAGAAGAAGGTACCGAGGGCAAGCAGCTCTCAGAAACGACCGGGGACCACGGGCACACCAATGCCCTCGAAAGTGAAAAACGGACACACGTGCCCGCCCTCGTACTCGCCGACTCAGTCTCTGGAATCGCAAGAAAGCCAAACCCCGCTAGCTCCACAAATGCTCGACCTTGACGACGCAATGGCAGGTGACGACGTCATCCGATAACCTGACTTTCAAGGCAGTGCATGCTAATCCATGTGGTTCATGTACTTAAAAGAACTCAATGCTAAACAAACATAACGTGGGCGGCGCCGAAGCTTTACCAGCTTCGGCTGACACTATTTGCGCACTTAACCATGGTTAAGAAGACGACTGAAAGCATAGACACAAAAGATAGCTCAAAGCATCTGCAGAACAACACGAGAAGCCTCTAGGCAAAAACCCGTTTTCACATTTCTCCCAAACTCAATACAGTCATGTCCGGGGTTATCTTGTTTTCTGGGTTCTCAATATACTCAAGTCGGGGGGTATCTGTCTTTTGTCTTCAGCGGTTCTCCTGGACATGACGGTAAACTATCTGGAGCAGCAGTCGGACTTCACCTTCCAACAGGATAACTGCTGCATCTGCCTCGAACCGCTTCCTGAGAGCGACGTCGGCGTCTTGATGCACGAACAAACACGGGTATGATTTTTAGCCACATGCAATGTGTGAGGAAACTGAACCGCCCAAGTAGGACCTTCTGATCATGATCATTTGCCAAATTTGCCACCTGGAACCACGTCCAGGATTTGGGCTCAGGGTAGTGCGGTCAACGAAATCTTAGCTTTGCCAGACAGATGCAAACTTCCTCCACCCGGTGCTCGCCTGAATAGAAGTCGGCGTATTGCTGAAGAAAAAGAACCGACGTAGGAGAAATTGATACTGACGTCTGCTCCCACTCCTTTTCCTGTGTCCATTCAAACCACCCCACGCCACAGGTCTGCGACCACTACTTCCACTACGACTGCATAAAGGAGATGGACTCCTTCACGACGAGGGGCTACGGCTTTGATTTGGAAATTGCAAGCCAAGCTGGCGGTGACCTGCAATGCCCGTTGTGCAGAAGAATGTTCAGTGATATCCGCAGAATGCCCAACCCACGGAGTAGCTCACGAAGGGCTAGGATATCAAGTGACCACACGTCCAGCACCCGCACCTCTTCGGTGGGGTACGGTACAGCACCCGTCCTCCGGTACAGTCTACCCATACAGACCACCCGTGCAGCACCCGAGCAGCATCCGTCCGGACCCAGCACTCATTCTCGGATATCCGGATGGCCAAACGAAATCAGGACTCGTGCATCCGAATCCGAATGGCTATGGGAAATCAGGAGGCATGCAAGTGACTTTTGGCACGGCTTCGATTGGGACCAGAGCGGGTTTGACGAAGGCAGACGCAACCGAAAAAAGTTCACGAGACGGTTCCTCGTTTTTTTCTTCTTCGCGATGATCGTGGTTATCATCATCGTTGTTGCTACCCGCACTGGGGCTGACACACCCACGAACGAAACCATGACTGCAATCGTGACTGGAACCATGACTGAAACCTTGACTGAAACCATGACTGAAACCATAACTGAAACCATGACTGAAACCATAACTGAAACCATGACCGAAACCATGACTGAAAGCAGGACCTTCGCAAGCATCGCCAACGTCGGCCCGAAACTACTGTGGGACAAGCAAACCTTATTCACAGTAACCGTAGTCGTGCTATTTTCCCTTCTCTGAATTGGGATTGCTTAACACGATGCGTAGAGGCGGCTTATTCAATGTGCTTTTCCTAATTGTTGGTGCTAGCAGGAATATCAGCAGTTTGATCGCGAGCCTGGTTTGCGAATGGGTCTCATCGAACGACAGTCTTCTTGCAGTAGCCATGCGGGAATCGCTGCTTGAACAATGGCCAATGTGCGAATAACCCAGCCCCCCTGCTCCGATTGCTAGCCGACATACCCGTCGTCGCCGACGATGCAGGCCCTTGTTGGCGGCCCCCGACATCCGTTCGTCAACGTCTGGGCCCTCCTGGCCTAGCTACCAAAAAGACTTCGGTCTTTTTCCAGAAAACCGTTTTGATCACACTATCAGGACATTCTTGAAGGGGTTCTCGGTGCGTTTGGTTTTGGGATGTGTACCGTGACTTTACCCCATAGTTACTGGCTGGATGTGGACCGTGACTTTACCTGACAGTTACTGACTGGATGTGTACCGTGACAGTTTACCTGACAGTTACTGGCAGTTACTGTCGGTTACTGTCGGTTACTGTCAGCGCAGTGCAGGTACCCGAAAACATTCTGGTAGGTTTGGTCGTGTTTGTTCTTGGCAATAGGCGTCCGCTGTACATCATCTTCCAAATATTGAGATTTCTGGTCTGGAAAATCCGTTGTCGGACAGAGTGCTGTGTGAAGCGCCCTTCGTGTAGGGCCACAACATGAAAACGTCTTGTGGTCTTTGTTGAACGCTTACGCCCCGCACTAAACCCAGATTTTACCCTGTGTTGCGTGTAGGGTTGGAGCACGGTTTGTCCTCCTTCCTGCAGTAGCTGGTCCTTCCGCGCCAGAGAAATGAAGGAGTCCCCGAGGCAGGGTTTGACGGTTTTTACTGCAAACTGAGTGACGAAGGTGGCCAGCTGGAACGCGCGTTCCCTGCCGAACGCAGCAGATCGCCCATCTCATGCACCTGTGCATCAAGCGCGGTGTGCACTTGCAGGAGCACCAGATCGTGGCAGGCGAGTAGGATGGGGCTGGGAGTTGCACATTGTCTCAGCCCCACCACCCGTCGAAAGGCGGTGGCAATGCTAGTAGCACCCGCAGTAGCCTGGAAAGAAGTAGGCTACGAAAATCACTGTGTGTTCGCACTGTTGTTCGGCAACGCAACGCATCCGTAAAATCGGACGTTTCAGCGCGCCGACTGCGAAAAACGAAGAAGCAAAAGGGGGAAATTCAGAGAGGTGAACCGTCTGGCTGAGCAGCCGAGCTTGGCTTTTGCGGACAGGTCACGAAAAATAACACAGCCTCTCTCGCTCTCTCCCCCTCTCTCTTTCTCTCACACACCTACACACTCACTCTCCCCCTTTCGTTCGCTTTCCGCATCTCGCCAGACGTTCGCCGTTAGTTACGGAGCTCTCTCGCGCACGCGCAAGCCTCAGATAGTCTCAGACCTCGCGACGCCCCCGGCGGCAACGAGTGTTTCGGTTTCTCAATAAAACAAAACTCCACATCTCTTTTTTTTGCCCACGCTTTTTCCTTCGGTGTTTTGACAAAAGGCGTATCTTGCTCGTACAGATAGCGTTGGACACTTGCCCGGTGAAGTACTGTCCAGATAGCTTTGCACACTGCCTGGTGGCTGTGATCCAGATGGCGAGTGCCGCTCGCACCAGGTGTTGAGAACAGCTTGTCAGGCCAGTTCGTTTTAAGCAGCGAGTTCCCCGGACTCGTATAGACCCGGTTGGAGACACGGGATCTGGATGTGAATTTGGAAGTTGCCGTTCGCCGAAGCTAGTCGTGGCCCGATAAATCCGATGTGCCCTGAGTAACTCACGCATTCCTCTAGACTGGGTTCGGCTTAGAGGCGTTCAGCCATAATCCATCCAGTGGTAGCATCACGGCACTGTCCGATCGAACAACCATGTGCCGCCTGTGGAGAGACATATGGCTGTGGTGGAGCTGAAACACCACCGCACGGTGAAAAAGGAGTTTGCGAGCCGAATGCAGGATGCTGGAAAGCTGACATCCTAGGAAAGAAGCCGCACGACCCATCGTCTCAAGGATGGACCGGTTGAGAGCTCTTTCTTTAAGGGGACAGCGTGTCAAGCTCAAAGCCGCCTGTTCTACGTGATGTACCGCTTTTCAGACGGTACCCACTTTTAGCCACGGATGTGAACACAAAAACCGTCAGGCAAGCCTCCGGGCAGCGATTTGCCCCACCAAAACTAAAATGTCTGGTCCTCGGTTTGACCTGAAGACTGTGCCGCAGACCAATGCGTATAAAGAAAGGATACGCTGCGAGTACAAGTATGGTTTTACTCTCCCGTTCTTTGTTCCTATTTCTTGTTACGAAAAATTGGACCGGAATTTCAAGCGAACTTTAACGCTGAAAAAAACGGAGACTTGAAAACCCCGGCCGCTTACTACAAGAAACAGTCTAAAAAGACATGATGCCAGGATCAACCGTGCGTGAGAGGCAGTGTTGCCTGACACTGGGTTTGTCTGTTTTTGCACAGCCCTTCTAACCCGGCCCCCGAACGACCCGCTGAGCTTCAACTTTGGACTGCTCTGCGTTCACGAGGGAACGAGGTCATCCCCAGTCTCGTGGGTTCATTCCCTTGTTACGGAGTCTCACACTCTCTTTTCTCTTCTTCTCCAAATCGTCGAAGAAGACTTGAGAGCTAGCATCAAGTCTGCCTAGACATTACCTTTGCGGACGGGGGATGTTTATAGGGTTCTTTCAGAAACCACGGTGGTCAGACACTGTGCATTGTCCAGAGCAAAGACACACCAGCAAGAAGTACGCGCTCGGTAAAAACCGGCGCGGGGCGAGACTGGAGGCAGCAGTTAAGGTTTGGGAAACAGTAAAGTTCGGGCGAAGCAACGTTCGGGCGAAGCAACGTTCGGGCGAAGCTAAGTTCTGGTGCAGCTAAGTTCAGGCGAAGCCGAGTTCGGGGGAAGCAAAGTTCGGGCGAAGCTAAGTTCTGGTGAAGCAAAATTTGGGCGAGGCTAAGTTCTGGTGAAGCAAAATTTGGGCGAGGCTAAGTTCTGGTGAAGCAAAATTTGGGCGAGGCTAAGTTCGGGTGAAGCTAAGTTCTGGTGAAGCTATGGTAGGGCGAAGCAAAGTTCGGGTGAAGCAAAATTCGGGCGAGGCTAAGTTCTGGTGAAGCAAAATTTGGGCGAGGCTAAGTTCTGGTGAAGCAAAATTTGGGCGAAGCAAAGTTCGGGTGAAGCAAAATTCGGGCGAGGCTAAGTTCTGGTGAAGCAAAATTTGGGCGAGGCTAAGTTCTGGTGAAGCTAAGTTCTGGTGAAGCTATGGTAGGGCGAAGAAAAGCTCGGGCGAAGCAAAATTTGGGCGAGGCTAAGTTCTGGTGAAGCTAAGTTCTGGTGTTCGGGGGATGCTAGAAGTGAAGCGAAGTTCTAGTGATGCTAAGTTTGGCCTGCGATGGCAAGTTCGGCGCCAGTACCCGGGGGGGACCCGGGGGTGTTACTTTGCCCGTCCTCCCCTACTCCCGGAACTGAACAGAGGGGAAATGGAAAAAAGCTAACACCACACAATACACTTTTTGCACCAGGAAAAGCCGGGTTGGCTCGAATAGAGGCTATTCACGTTGCATGTTCATAGGACCTCCAGTCTCGAATCTGTGTGCAAGTGAGGAGACCGGGAACTCGGAGTGGAGTGATGGTCATTCTCTTCTGTGCATGGACGTGTTCCGAAACCTTTCCAAGTAGTCCCGGGTACCATTTTGTTGACAGCTAGTTCCCAGACGGATCTCTGTACCGCCGGTTGGCACGAGACTTTCACCTCCGCCCACATCAAACGACCACTTAGTACCAGGTACTGTAAGGCGCAGGCCTGCACGAGAACCTGCACGAGAACAGGCTAATCAAACGACCACTTAGTACCAGGTACTGGAGCAGGCCTGCACGAGAACAGGCTAATCAAACGACCACTTAGGCGCAGGCCTGCACGAGAACAGGCTAACCAGTACTACTACAACCACAATTCAGGGCCGCCAAGCAGCACCAGCTCAACCTCACGCAACCGCTGGACAGTACGGACTACAGCGCTTTTCAGGCCGCCATGAGCAAAGACTACAGGCGCCCCCGAAGCGTCGGGAGTTGCTCCGCCCGATCTGCCGGGACGAATTCGAGCTACGGCCCAGACTGCATCGAGGTGTGCGCTGAAATAGTGAGAGCGAGAGAGAGAATGCCCAGCCAAACACATGGCAACCTAGCGGTGCAGGGGAAACCGGTGGTGGCTCTCGTTACTCTTTTCTTTTTGGCGCGGGTCTACCCCCATCCATCGCTGGCGGGGCCCCGCTTCGCAGTGCCTCTGTTCTAGGCTTGCGATTCATCGCAAGGAAATTCTGAGCAGGGGTCGAGTGTGCTGACTTTACTGTTCAACAGGTTTCAATGCGCCACAAGTCAGCCATTCTTTTGAGTCGTAGGGTTCTGTCCCCAAAACACACACTAATCGAAGATCCTCGCGTTCACATTCATTCCATGTGGTTCATGTACTTAAAAGAACTCAATGCTAAACGCTGAACTCTATGGCATCATAAAGTCCAGAGAATCCATGGTAGAGAAAGAAACCCAAAGAAATACCGTCACGAAAAGGCATGAAAAGACGCTGAACGTATGTTGTCGACAACGAAAAGCAAAATAATAAACCAAAATTACGCAATTCTTCCCCACTGACGCAGGCCATGGACCACCGTCTCGCGCGCTTGGAGACCACAATCGCAGAAGAACGGACAGGGCGGCAAACAGTCCAAAACCAGCTGGACCAGCTTCGGCAGCTCCTCGAGACGCACCTTGACAAAGAGAGCCAGAAGGCGAAGGCGAGCTGAAAACGGGGAATACCAATCCCAGAAAACGCAAGCGTATAGGAGAGGCACGGGGCTTCTCTCTGAAAGTATTTCCGCGTAGCAAGCGGGTGGGGGTCTCGGCTCGGACGGACTGGGAAGGTACGCAAGCCCGCAAACCCGCACCCCGAAGGGGAGTCTGACACCGTCGTGGCGAAGCATCAACTGGCGGACGACGTGCGATTTTCTCGTGCTCGTACCACAGCGGCGGTTGGGAGGCACAACTGGCGTCGAGGTAAGTTCTACAGAGCGCGAGGGGTCCCGTACTCTCTGCAGCCAGTCCTCTGGTTCTCGCACTATGAGTCTTTGGAGGCAAGCTCTCTGAAGTTGCCGGGTGCTCCTGAGGCAGCTTGCACCAAGGGCGGCTGCCGCGAAAACGCAAGCGCGCAGGCGCGTGCGGCAAAAATGCGGAAAGGTGAACGCACTGGATTTCATTGACCAACTCATTTGTGCAACGCGCCAGTGAGAGCGACACTACTTGCACACCACACGTCGCGCGCCGCGCATCGACTTTCAGTTCATCCTCAGTCGTGGACTCACGTAACAACAAAGCACTTTTCTTCAGCAGTCCGTCAAACTGTGGTGAACATATTTGTCTGCACTACTGCCGACAGTTAACACGAGAGTCGACCTCTTTGAAATTCGCCCGACCAATCCAACACGAAGGCCACAGCAGCTGGTTGCGTTCGGATCGCACAGAAGCGTTCGGGCCACATCGCATCTGCACAGAAGAGTCGGAACCAAGCCAGCACAACTGTGACTTCCGAAATGAGACCAAAGGGACACGTTCTCGCTGCTGTGAACAGAGGAGGCAGAAAGCTATCCAAACGCACCCGTTTCGGAGTCATAAAAGCTCTCGCGTCTGACCAGTCTTTTCAGCCGCCACGGGACATGGAAGCAGTGTCCCGTCTAACATCAAGCAAATAAGTTCTCCGTTGAAACCCCCCCCATAAAACGCAAAAAAAAGCCTCCACGGTCCAACCGGTGACTCTTACCTTCAAACCATCAGAATCACTCAGCAAAATGATGGAGGAAACTTCACGGGCAAAATCCTCCCCCTCTCCCGGTGTCCCCGTCGTATTCTTGGTTATTCATTGACAACACTCGATGTGGCTAGGCCCCGTGAATATGCACCCCGCACCGGCTCCCATGTACGACACCCTTTATTCTGACACCAATTGCGCACTTAACCATCGTTAAGACGTACGAAAGCTTAGACATTGTTGTTGCTAAAAACATCTGCAGAATACGTGAAAAGCCTCCAGGCAAAACCCCGTTTGCACATTTCTTCAATCGCAACTCGTTCCCCTCCAGCCTGCACGTGCCCTCTCCGCGAACCAGCTTGCCAGCACGGTTTTCTACAGCAGTCTTATTGTTTGTTCTATGTTCAGCGTATCTCCCTCTTGCCTTTGAGCTCCTGTCTTTCACGGCAGTGTGTGACTTCAGAAGCCGCTCCCCTCCTCAACGACTTGCGTCGCCCCCCGCCCCGAGCCGTCTGCAGTCCTTATCCATTTCCGCAGAGGCTTGGCCCGCAGAGCACACCAACTCAGGTATATGACTTTGAAAATAAGCCGCACGAGGGACATGGGCAGCACACTTGAACGCAATGTTGGGCAGCACACTTGAACGCAATGTTGAACACACTGTTGGATGCACTGTTGACCAGGCATTGGGGTTTCAGCCCGAAGAAGTCCAAGGGGTTGCTAGTGCGCACTGGAGGGTTCTGACAGGCACACGCGCAGGGGCAGCGTTCGTCGGCATGCTGGGTCTCGGAACAGAAACCTGTGGCCCAGACAGCGCTCTGCCGGGCTTGCACCACGTAACGTCATTCAGCTGTTGCATGGAGCTAACGCCGCAAAGATGAAAACAGAAGCCCCGAGCCGATTGACGCTCTAACTGTCCCTCAAAAGAACCCACCCACCCTTCGGAGCGGAGACACAGGACCCAAAAGCAGCATGTCGGAGGCTCAAAGCCGACTGGTGAAAGTGACAAGCGGGCTATACTTCGATTCAGCCGTTACCCATTCAAAGCCCTGCACTTAAACACACAAAAGGCGGGCGACCCCGAGTGGAGGGTGTGGGTTTTGGCATGGCAGAGTCCGCACGCCGTGCGTACCCGCGGCAGGAGACAAAGGCGGAGCGCGTGCGCACCCTGCACCCGAACACAGCCTCGCGGACGCGGAAGACGCCGGCCACCGCCCGCTGGGCGACGGCCGGGCCCGCGGCGGTCCGCACCCAGAAGCAGCCGCAGCCGCCGGCCGCCGCCCACGCCGCCGCCGAGCACTTGACCCGAATGCCGGACGGAGATGCTGGCATCCTTCTCGACTCTTTATCTGTTCAAACAAGTACGTCCGCACCCAGAAGCGGCCGCCGCCCACGCCGCCGCCGAGCCCGTTCCGGCGCAAGAGCAGCGACAAGAACGGCCTCTCCAAATCCCTCAAACTCTCCCGGGACCACAAGCTCGTGAAACGCCCCGAAGACCTGGCGGCCGCCGCCGTTGCCCCGTCGAGCCCGAGGCAACACCGCAAGCTGCACTTGACCCGAATGCCGGACGGAGATGGCGTCCTTCTCGACTCTTTATCTGTTCAAAAAAGGATCCCGCCCCATTCTCCTGTGACTCCTGGGACCAAAGAGCAGCGTGTCGGAAACTCAAAACCGACGGGTGAAAATGACCTGTACTTTTTTTGTGCTTCGTAGGAAATACTTGAGGAGACTGCCAGTTGCGAAATATGAAAGGAGGAAAATGTGCTGTAGCCCACACGAAACACAGGCATATCTGGTTTAGTGGCGGGCGAAAGCGTTCAACAAAAACGTTGCCCACTTTAAGCCATGCATCGAACCCACACTCTCACAAACTCACACAGGCGTGGTCCTTCCGTGAAGGAAGGCATCGCGTAAAAACGAGTCTATAGCATATACACACATTCAGACACTTCTGGGCATTACTCGCGTCAGGTGTTACCCATTCATTGAATTCCACACACACATCTCATACAAAGGCGGGCGACCCCGGGTGGAGGGTGTGGGTTTTGGCATGGCGGAGTCCGCACGCCGTGCGTACCCGCGGCAGGAGACGAAGGCGGAGCGCGTGCGCGCCCTGCGCCCGAACACAGCCTCGCTGCGCCGGGACGCGGAGGAAACCGGCTACCGCCCGCTGGGCGACGGCCGGGCCCGCGACGCGGCGGTCCGCACCCAGAAGCAGCCGCAGCCGCCGGCCGCCGCCCACGCCGCCGCCGAGCTCCACGCGGCGGCCGCCGCCCCGTCGAGCCCGTTCCGGCGCAAGAGCAGCGACAAGAACGGCCTCTCCAAATCCCTTAAACTCACCCGGGACCACAAGCTCGTGAAACGCCCCGAAGACCTGGCGGCCGCCGCCGCTGAGCGAGAACTCTCCCGCACCGGGCCATCCAACCATCCTTCAACCGCCCGGCTCCTCTACCAACAAACCGCCACGACCGGCAGCCGCCAACCCGCAGCCGCCGAAGAACCCGCCGTGAAGCGATCGCTGCCCACCCTCTCTTTAACCCGCTTCGACAGCCACCAGCCCCCGTTCGACCCTTCGGAGGCATTCTCCCCCTCGCACGCCGGCCAGACCGACACACACCACAAGCGGGTGTCCCCGAAAGCGCCGTCGACGACGACAATCGTCCCGATCACCCCGCGGCACATTGAAGTCGACAACTCGTTCGGCTGGCTGCACGCCCTGCGCGACGCGGTGCCGGACTCGGTGCACGTCGATGACGTCGCGGACCCGATGTCCCCGTTCCACTTCTTCAACTCCCTCAAGAAGCCGGCGGACTACCGGTTTTGCTACGGCGTGCGCGCCGGCGACGACGACCCGTACCACATAGAGCTGGCAGCTCACCAGACCGACGTGCAGATCGCATCGTCCAACAAACTGTATTACACCCTATCCGGGTCCGGCGTCACGCAGACCGGCCCTGCCCCTGGCGAGACGTCGTTCACGCCGCTGCAGGAGTGGATGGGGGAGTACAAGGCGTTCAAGGTGATCGCGAGCATGCCGTTCTTCGCGCGGTACCGGCAGTGGTCGGTGTTCAAGCACTGGAAGCACATGGTGCGGCAGACGTCGATGGAGGCCGCGAAGGAGGCGCTGCAGGCGAACCACCTGCGGCTGCACCCTATGTTCGCGGACCCGCTGAAGAAGGTGCAGACCCTCTGCGCGACGTGCCGCGAGCAGGCCCTCATCCCGGTGCCAACGCACACCGCGTCGCTGTCGCACTACGTCCAGCAGCTGAGCATCCGGAGGAAGGCGATCGACGACGACTTCCAGGCCGCCTTTTCGGAAGTGCACGACACCGTGCTCGGCTCGTGCCGCGAGGTCAGCAACACCCTCGCCCTCGTCCGGCTCAAGGAGGCGGAGGGCGGGTCGAAGGACAAGTCGGCCAACTACATCGACTACAAGCACTCCGAGCAGCGCGCGAACGCCACGAAAAAAAACCGCCTCGCCACGCTCCGCGACCTGGTTTCCGGCGGCGAAACCCGCACGTTCACCCCGCCCGCATTGCCCCCCGGGGCAGCGAGCATGTCGGCGGATAGTTCGATGCAGGGGAGAGGCGTCGTGCATAAGATGACCAGCTTCTTGAAGCTGGTTGACAACATGGTGCATGATGCGTTGCTGGACTTCGCACTCGATGCGATCGCGGGGTTCGGCGAGCTGGTTAAGGAGCCGGGGGACGACCGAAACGTCGAGCTCTGTCTGAAGATGCTCGTCGCGTCGAACATCGTCCCGCAGTCGACCGTCATCGCTAGCCGGTTCCGCCTGCGGTCGAACGCGCCGCCGGCCGCCAGCGCGCCCGTCGGAAAGAAAACGCCGTCCTTCCGCAGGGAACCCGCGGCCACGCCCCCCGCCGCCGCCGCGCCGGCCGCGCCGGCCAAGAAGCAGGCCGGCCCGCCAGCGGCCCACGCCGCCGGGAAGCCGAATCGCGCGTTCCAAGCGTCCGACGAGACGTCTCTGCACCGCACGGCGGCCGGCATCCCGGTGGCGGCGTACGCGCACGTCTTCCTGCACCCCCCGAGCCACTTAGGGTATACCGAGCTGTTCCAGCTCGACGTTTCGGTCGACAAAAGCGCGCCGGCGGACTTCGTGATCACGCCGGGCGCCGAGGACTTCAACTCCCTAGTCGACTTAGTCGTCGAGTCCACCGCGAAGCTGTGCATGCAGTACCAGCCGTTCTCCAGCAACGAGCAGTTTCTGCAGTACACGTCGCCCAAGGAAAGCCTCCGCGCCGCGGCCGACCTTGACGACGAATCGAACTCCGCGAGGTCGACGAACCGAGACGACTCCGATGACGACTCCTCCACGCAGGCCCCGTCGGCCGTGCGGGTGATCACGAAGGCGCCGGCGTTCCAGCGGACGGTCGAAACAGTGAAGGCGCGGCTGGCGGCGGCGGTCCGGCGCGCCGGGGAGGCCACGGGCACCCTCGGGCCGTACAAGAAGCTGTACGAGAACAACATGTCGCTCGTCCCCGGCGAGATTCGAGATTCGGACCCGCCGCTGGAGTGGTTCGAGCGCGCGTTCCAGCGGATGAAGACGCAGGAGAAGGAGCTCGACTCGATGCCGCCGGTCATGCGCGTCGACATCTTCACGCTCAACACCGCGCCGCTCCGCGCCGTCGTCGGGCCGTCGCCGAAGGAGTGCATGGCGATGCTCTCGCGGCTGCTGCCGAGCATCTTCCGCGAGAAGAACAAGAAGCTCCTCGACAAGCTGAAGACGACAAGTGAGCAGCTCAACGCGCCGATCGACTCGCTGGAGGCTCTCGCCAGTCTCCTGCGGAACGTCGCAGACGCGGGGCAGAAGTGGCCGGCGGTCGAGCGGAGATTCGACGACCTGACCGCATACGCAGGGTTCCTCGAGACCGAGGATATCGAGTGGGCGCCGGAAGACCGAGCGTTTTGGACGCACGGCACCGTCCCCGTCATGGCGCAGCTTCGGAAGGAGCTGATCGAGGTCGAGCGGAAGAAGGACGCGGCTATTGTCGAGTACGCGACCGTCATCGACGAGCAGCTGAAAGAGGTCGAAGTTGAGCTGCTCGAAGTCGAATCCCGGGCGAACGACCCCGCCTTCGCCGACGACGAGGCGGACCCGGACCGCGCCGTGGCCGAGCTGGACCAGATTTTGAAGGACGCGGAGCGCATCCGGGACCGGGAGCGGCTGCTCTGCCAGTACCAGGAGCTGTTCAACCTCGACGTCGCCCACATCAACCAGATCGCGACCGTCCACAAGGCGGCGAACGACCGGCACAAGCTCTGGTCTTCGATGCGGAACTGGGTCGCGCTGACCCAGCAGTGGTCGGAAACGCCGTACGCGACGATTCGGGTGCAGGAGATCGCCGACGCGGCGTCGAAGTACACGAAGTACGTGAACCATCTGACCAGGTCGCTCCCCGCATTCCCAGCGTTGCTGAAGCTGAGGACGATGGTCGACGAGGTCAAGCTGGTCTTGCCCGTGGTGGCGGCGCTGACGAACCCCGCGATGCACTCCCACCACAAAGCGAACGTCGCGTCCATCGTCGGGAAGGACCTGTCCGATCCGGCGTGCACTCTTGGTGACCTGATCGCGCTCCGCGTGACCGACTTGAAGGAGGAGGTCAAGAGCGTCAGCCACGCGGCGACGCAGGAGTCAAGCTTGGCGGAGCAGCTCGCGCAGCTCATCCGGCAGTGGCAGAACCACGAGTTCACGCTGCTCTCGCACAAAAGCGTGTCGCAAGACGGGGCCCCCGCAGGCGGCAGCGCCGACACCCCGACGTCCCTGCCGTCCTCGCCGACCTCGATCGGCGGGTCGTTCGCGTTCTCGTCGTCGAAGGAGACGTACATCATCACGAACGCGGACCCGTTGTTCGCCGCCATCGACGACGCCGTCGCGTCGCTGTCGACGATCGCGAACTCGCGGTACTGCGTGGTGTCTCTGCACGGGAAGGCGACCCGCTGGATCCACGACCTGAAGCAGGCGTCGGCGACGGTCGACAAGTGGCTGACGTGCCAGCGGAAGTGGCTGTCCCTGGAGGCGATCTACTCGAACCCGGACATATGCCGGCAGTGGCCCGGCGAGGCGAAGGCGTTCGCGACCGTCGACCGCGGGATGCGCGACAGGATGCGGGCCGTCGCGGCCGCGCCGTACGTCATGCGCGCGGTGCTGCAGTCCGAGAGCTTTTCGCACCTCGACCGCATCCTCCGGTGCCTCGAGAAGCTGGACCGCGAGCTTGCCCGGAACCTGAACGAAAAGCGCGCGTCCTTCCCCCGCCTGCACTTCCTGTCCGACGAAGACCTGATCGACATCATCAGCCGCGCGAAGATCCCCCTCGACGTCTCGGTCCATCTCCCCAAGCTCTTCGGCAACATCTCGTCGCTGGTGGCCGACGATTCGGTCGTCACCGGAGTGCGGTCCTGTGAGGGCGAGACGCTCATGCTGTTGAAGCCCATCCGCGCGCGGAAAGAGGCCGACAAGTGGTTGGACCGCCTCGAGGAGTCGATCCACGGAACCCTCCGCAAGAAGGCGAGGGACGCCGTCGCGTCTCTGCTGTCGGCGGCGTCGCTCGAGACGTGGATCGACACCGCACACGAAGAGTACCCGTCGCAGATGATCCTCGCGGCGCACAACGTCCGCTTTTGCCACTTAGTGGAGTCCGAGTACGAACACGCCCCGGGTAGCGGCGGGCGGCTCCATGACAGCGACGGCCAGGGTTTGGCTGCCGACGGACAGGAGGCCGGCGAGTCGGGTGCTGCGGCGCCGCCGGCGCAGGCGCGGGACCCGTCACTTTCCCTGCGGAAGCGGTTCGAGCTGCTGTCGAAGGCGTTTCGCCGCGAACTCGACGTGTACGCCGACGCCCTTGCGGGCAACCCTGAGAGGACGGCGGGCGAGGTCCACAGCAACAGCCCCGAAGCCGGCCGGATGCACAGCGGGAGCTTCCCGCAGGCCGCGTCGAACCTGCTACCCGCCCGGTCGTTCCCCATGTCGCCGTTGGTCCCGCGGAACGCGTCGCGCACGCCGACGACGCCGCTGCTCGGCGGCGGGAACCCCAGCGCCGCGCCGCTGAACACGCTCGCCCGGCAGTCGCTGCTGTTCCAGCTGACCGCCCAAACCGTGCACCACCGCGACATCATCGAGCACCTGATCGCGTCCAAGTCGGCGGCTGCCGCCGAGTTCCCTTGGGCGAAGCAGCTCCGCGCGTACTACTCGGGGACAGCGACCTCCCGCGACCTCCTCCTGCGGCAGGTCGGGTGCGCGTACGCCTACGGATACGAGTTCCTCGGGTCTGCGCCGCGGCTGGTTGCCACGCCGCTGACGGACCGGATCTTCCTGACGATCTCCTCCGCCCTCGCGCAGCGGCTCGGCGCGCTCGCCGCAGGGCCGGCGGGCACCGGGAAGACGGAGACTATAAGAGACCTCGCCCGGCACGCCGGGCGGCGGTGCGTCGTGTACAACTGCAGCGGCGCCGTGACGTCGCGCACGGTCGAAAAGCTGCTCGCAGGGCTGTGCCAGTCGGGCGCGTGGGGCTGCCTCGACGAGCTGAACCGGGTCCCGTTCCCGGTGCTCAGCGCGATGGCGCACCACTTCTCCGCGTGCCGGCAGGCGCTCGTAGCCGGCGAGAAGCTGGTCGAGATCGCCGGCGACACGATCCCCATCAAGCCGAGCTTTGCCCTCCTCGCCACGATGAACACCGGGTACAACGCCCGCACCGAACTCCCTGGCAACGTGAAGGTCCTCTTCCGCCCCGTCGCAGCGCTGAAAACCGACTCAAAAGTCATCGCTCGCGTCATGCTGCACTCCGCCGGATTCAGCGACGCGGAGGTCGTCGCCGACCGGCTGACGAGGTTGTTCGAAGCGTGCGCTGACCTGCTTGGGGACAGGCCGCACTACGCGTTCGGGTTGCGGGAGCTGAAAATGGTGCTGACCGCGGCTTCCATCGCCCGGAACGACCCGTCTGTCACCGACAAAGAAGACACGATCCTCGTTCGATGCTGCATGGAGGGCATCGTCCCTCGCTTGGACCCCGGCGACAGCGAGCTGCTGAAGGACGTGATCAAGAACCTTTTCCCCGACGCGCACCTTTCGGTGCACTCGCCCGTGTCGCAGTCCATCAAGCGGGCCGTCGTGAACGAGCTGAAGCACGAGCAGTGGCACGAGAAGACCGCGCTCGAGAAGTGCCTCCACCTGCACTCGGTTCTCTCCCTCCGCACCGGCATCATCCTCCTCGGGCCCCCGGGCAGCGGGAAGACTGTGTGCAGGGCCACGCTGTTCGCCGCCATCAACTGCAACCCCGCCGACATGCCGACGCTGACCATCCGCAACGCGGCGCCGTCCAACTCGATCCTAGTGCCGTCCCCGGCCCCGCGCCCGCTGAGCCCGTCGGCGTTGTACTCGACGCCCGCGCCGAGGTTGGTCCAGGCGGTGTTGAACCCGCGGTCGCTCAGCTACAACGAGGTGTACGGGTATCTCGACCCCCTGTCCCACACGTGGCATCCGGGGGTAGTCTCGCAGTTGCTCGATGAAAGCGCGCGGTCGGAGTGTGAGTCGTGGTTCGTGTTCGACGGCGGGGTGACGTCCGCGTGGATCGAGACGCTGAACACGGTGCTCGACGACACGAAAGCGTTCTCGTGCGCGAGCGGGCTGCCGATCCGCGTGAAGCCGGAGGACAAGTTCCTCTTCGAGGTCGACAGCGTCGCGAACGCCTCGCCGGCGACCATCACCCGCTGCTGCGTCGTGTCCTTCGGGGCGGTGAGCCCTGAGGTCACCATCAACGCGTGGTCAAACCGGGTGCTGCAGGTGCTGGTGCCGTTTCCCACGATGGTGGCGAGGGCGAGCGGGCTGCTGACGAAGCATGCAGTCCGCGCGTTGCGGTTCGTCGAGCGGGAGGCGTCGGCGAAGCGCGCCCGCGCGAGCACGAGCGGCGTGGTGCAGTCCATCCTCTCCGTGTTCGAAGCCGTCGCCGCCGCGGAGGACCTCTCGAAGCACGTCGCGCAGGGCACCGCGCAGCGCCGGCCGTCCGTCGACGACCGGACCGGCGAAATCGTCGACCTCGTCGCCTGCTACGCCCTCCTGTGGGGCGTCCTCGGCTACCTCGACGCCGCCGGGCAGGAAAAATGGGACGAAGCCCTCCGCGAAGACCTCGCCACCAGCCTCGTCACCGCCGCCGGGCCTCTGGTGGACCAATGCCTGGACCTCAGCGCGGTCCGCTTCGTCGCGTGGGAGGAGCGCCTGCCCCGGTACCACCCGGAGTCTGTGGACTCCGTCGACCGGCGGAAGCACGTCTCCCTCCGCATGTCGGTGCCGGTGGTCGACAGTGTGAAGCACGCGCACGTGATCCGGCTCCTCGCGCTGAGCGGAAAGCCCTGCTTGGTCTCCGGCCCCGCGGGAGTCGGGAAGACGACGATCACGCAAGACGCGCTGCGGGACACCGGTCGGGTTGTGCCGGTGCTGTGCAGCGAGGCGACAGACGCCCACCGAATCCGCGCCGTGCTCGAGCGGAACCTCACGGCGCGTGGCGACGCCGGCGTGCCCTCGGCGTCGCTGGGCGCAGACTTCTTCTCGCTGAGCAAGCCGGACGGCGTGCTCCGCCCCGTGACCGGCCAGGCGCTGATGTTCCTCGTCGACGACGTCAACCTCGCGTCCTCCGGCGGCGCCGCGCCCTGCCCGTTCGAGTTCCTCCGCCAGGTCGCGGAGACCGCGAGCTTCCACACCGCAAAGCTCGCGAAAAAACGGGTCACCGGGCTCTCGATCACGGCCTGCGCGTTGTCCGAGCCGTCGACGACAGGCCTGCTGCCCGCGCGCACGCTCCGCCACTTCGTGCCGGTGTTCATCCCGCACATGTCGGACGACAGCGTGCAGGCGATCACGTCGACGCTGCTGACCACATTTTTCACGCACGCCGAGTTCTCGCGGGAAATCCTCGACCTCGTCAAGCCGTTCGCCCAAGGCAGCGCGGAGGTCCTCGCGACGATGCAGGCGAGCATTCCGCCGTGCTACAACACGCCGCACTACACATTCTCCCTCCGCAGCATCAAAACCGTCGTCCAGGGCATGTCCTTCGCGTCCGCCGCCACGTGCTCCACCCCGGCCCACGCCGTCCAGCTTTGGATCCACGAGCTCTCCCGCTGCTTCTCCGACTGCCTCCTCCTCGACGAACACCGCGAAACATTCAAAACCACGCTCAAAGGCGCGTTGAGGCGGGTTTTCCCGCCCGAAGCATGGGAGGGAGACTGCGCGGCGCTCGATGCGGCGTGGCCGGTGATGTGGGGGGACTTCTTGCGGCCCGAAGCGTTTGGGGACGACCGGGTGTATGAGGCCGTGGCGGAGCCGGACAAGCTGCCCGAGCTGTTTGACTACTACACGGCGGACCTGTTCGACACGCGGATGCGGCTTGTGTTCTTCAAGGAGTGCTGCGTCCACCTCACGCGGGTGCTGCGGATGCTCAAGTTCTCGGGCACGCATTCGCTGCTGCTCGGGCCCGCGTTCAGCGGGCGGCAGACGCTCGTACGGCTGGCGGCGACGATGCGCGAGTACGAGTGCTTCAGCCTTGCCGCGCACCAGCTCTACACCCTCGATAACTTCTTGGTCGACCTCCTGCAGATCCACGACGCGGCGGGGCTGCACTCCCGGGACATCGTCCTCCTCCTCGCCGACTCGCAGCTGCACATCCCGGGTGTGATGCAGGAGATAAACCACCTGCTCTGCGGCTACGCCGTGCCCAACTTGTTCAGCGCCGAGGAGGAGTCGAAGCGAGTGAATGCGATCCGCGCCGAGGGCCACCAGCGGGACTGGGCAGATTTAACGTTCGACGAGGCGCTCGCGTGCTACCGGACGCGGGCGCGGGAGAAGATTCACGTCGTGCTCTGCGCGACGCCGGGCGGCAACTTCTCGAAGCTGTGCCGGCGGTTCCCCGCGCTGACGACGTGCTGCCAGGTCGACGTCGTCGAGCCGTGGCCCCGCGCCGCGCTCGCGACGATCGCCGAAAAACTGCTGCCCGAGGAGGAGCCGGACCTCTCCGGGCTCAGCCAGAAGTGCGCGCGTGTCCACGAGCTCGCGGCGCACGCCGCCGCGGCCGCCGGGGCGGCGAACGCAGTCCCCGTCGAGGTCACCCCCGCGGGTTACTTCGACTTCTTGAGCATGTACGCGCAGATCTACGCGGACGCTGCGCACTCCCTCGAGTCGCAGCAGGCGCGTCTCGCGAAGGGCGCGGGGATGATGGCGGAGACCGAGCGCGTGGTGGAGAAGATGAACGCGTCGCTGACCGCTGCGACCGCCGACCTCCGCGGCTGCCACGAAAAAGTGGCCGCCGTCGTCGTCGAGACGGAGAGCGTGCAGGCGAAGCTCGAGAGCGTACAGGCCGAGACCGCGGCGAAGGAGGCCGTCGCTGCCCGCAAGCGTGAGTCGGCGGAGGCCCTGCGCGCCTCCGCCGAAACCGAGCTCGCCACCGTCATCCCGGACATCAACGCGGCAGTGAAGTCGCTTGACGCGCTGTCGAAGCAGGACATCATCGAAATCCGGTCGTACGCGCAACCGCCCCCCGTCGTCTCCCTGGTCACCCAGGCCGTGCTCATCCTCCTGCAAGAGACCAACCCCGCCGACTGGGCGCAGGCGAAGCACGTAATGAACCAGCCCACGTTCCTCGACCGCCTCAAAAACTTCGACAAGGACCAGATCCCGCCGGAAGCGTCGGCGCGCCTTTCGCCCATCCTGCACGAGCGCGAGTTCAATCCCGAAAACGTGGGGCAGACCGGCTCGTTCGCTTGCAAGTCGCTCTGCCTGTGGGTGACCGCGATGCACGCGTACAACGCGGCGCGCATCAAGATGGCGCCCAAACGGGCGGCGCTCGAGGAGGCCGAGTGCATTTTGGAGGACGCCGAAGAGGAGTTCGAACGGGCGTCAACCGCGCTGCAGGCGGTGACCGGCGAGCTAGACGCGCTCGTCGAGATCCGGCAGCGCGCGCAGAGCGAAAAGCGGGACTGCGAGGAGAAGATCGGGACCGCGAGGAAGCGGCTGGCGACCGCCGACGTGCTGCGGGCCGCGCTCAGCGACCAGGCGGCGGCGTGGGGCCGCGAGGCCGCGGGGCTCGGGGCCCGCCTGCGGGCGGCGGGCAAGCACGCGTTCCTCGCCTCGGCGTTCGTCTCGTACGCGGGGGCCTTCAACCCCAGCCGCCGCCGGGGGCTCATCTCCGCGTGGCACGCGCTGTACGACGAACCGACCATCCCGCGGCCAACCCGCGAAGCGGCCCCCGAAGGCCATCCGGGGGGGCCCCCCGCCACGGATGCCCGGCTAACCGACTTCTTGTCGTGCCTCGCCGGGCATGGGGCGGTGCGGGAGTGGGTGGTTTCGTCGCTGCCAGACGACCCGGTTTCGGTCGAGAACGCGCTGCTCGCGTGGAACTGCTGCACCGAGCGGAGCAACCGGTGGCCGCTGCTGGTCGACCCGCAGGAGCAGGCGTGCGGGTGGCTCTCGAAGCTGCTGTGCAAGGACGGGCTGGTCACGCTGCGGATGCCGTCCGCCGAGGCGTGTCACTCAGTCTCGGTGGCGTCCACCTTCGCCCCGAAGCAGCAGCAGCACGGCGGCGGCGGCGGCAGCCCGCTCGCCGGCTCGATGCTCCTCGGCTCGTCCATGTCGCCACGGCTGAAGTCCGCGAACTCGGGCATCCTCAACGGCGCCGAGCAACCCGACGACCCCGACGCCGCCGCCGCCACAAGCGGCACGCCAAAGATGCAGTCCGCCGCGGTCCCGCCGCCGGTCGCCCGGAAACCCCGCGATTCGCGGCCGGACCCGGGGCCCTCGTCTCGGAAGGCGAAGGCCGTCACCGCGTTTCGGCAGGCGGTCGACCATGCGATGGAGCGGGGCGACCCGCTGCTGATCACCCGCGCGGACAGCGCGATCGACCCGTACCTGACGCCGATCCTGCAGAAAAAGTACACCGAGTCCTACTTCGGAAACGGGCTGTGCCACATCGTCCTGGGGCCGGACCGGGTTCTGCCTTACAAGCCGTCCTTCAAGCTGTTCCTCGCCACTGACTCGCCCTCCACGATCGGCCTGCCGACCGAAGCCTGGGCGCTGTGCAACGTCGTCAACTTCTCGGTGACGGCGGAGGCCCTCGAAGCCCAGCTGCTCTCGCAGTTCGTCGCGACGGAGCGGCCGAAGTGGGAGGAGGCGCGGCTGTCCGCGCTGTCGGTCATCGCGAGCAGCAAAAAGCTGACGCTCAGCTACGAGGACCAGACGCTGGCGGAGCTCGACAAGTGCGCCGCCGGAGACATCCTCGACAACGCGTCCCTTGTGAAGAACCTGCAGAAGATCAGGTGTCCTGTTTTCTTTTTGTTTTAGCCACGTGCAATGTGTGAGGAAACTGCACCGCCCAAGTAGGACCTTTGCTTATGATCATCTGCCAATTTGCACCTGAAACCACGTCCAGGATTTGGGCTCAGGGTAGTGCGGTCAACAAAAATCATTATGTCGTTTGCACAGACGTTACGTGTCATGGGGGGGCCTTCACGAGGCGACACTGTTGAACGCGCCTTAATTGAGTTGCGGTCGCCGATCTCCCAACCGTCAGCATCATGTACTTGACGCGACGCGTAACGAAGTCTGTGATGGCTGAGTGCACACCTACGTAGTACGGCTGCATCCTCGTGTTGTAGCCGTGTTATGTATAAGGCCTGGTCAACCACCTCATCACTATAGGCACAGACCTTTCGCGACCGTGATTGGACAGTCGGGCGGGTCTCCATGAAGAAGAGAAAAGTAAAGTAAGACCTGACCCCTGCGCGGCTGCTTCGGCAGACGACATATACGACTACTCTGTTTGTACAAGCGCCTGTTTTGTACGAAATACTTGAAGAGACTGCCAGTTGCGAAATCTCAAAGATATACGCACATATACACGCGAAACACAGCTCTCCCCTTCTAGCCTCCGTCGAAATAAGCACAAGGCAGTTCCTGGAGGATTTCTTTTGCAGTTTCTGCTCTCCGTATTGTCTGACGAGAACTGCCGAGAAAGGGAGACGCAAGAAGACGTCTTGAAAATCTAATCTCTCAGACTGCTTTTTCAACTGATATGACTCGTAAGGTTGTGACATTTCCATACAATGAGCGATTATGTGAGCGAGAGAAGAGCACATACCATGCTTTGCATTTCTCCCACTTCTCGCGTTGTTGGGTGTTGTGCGTGTATGCGTGTGAAAATAACACAAAAACACACCTGCAGGCAAACGGCGGCGTTCGTCGAGCGGCAGATCGTCACCTCCGACGAGCGGGCGGCCGCCGCCCAGAAGGAGCGCGAGCGCTACACCCCTGTCGCGCGGCGGGCGGCGTCTCTGTACTTCCTGACGAACCACCTGTCGGCGCTGGACCCGATGTACCAGTACTCGATCGCCGCCGTCAAGCGGGTCTGCTGCGCGACAGTGCGCGCCCGGAGGGCGTCGAACGACGACGACCAGCCGCCGCCGTTGGATGACGCCCACGTCGCCTCCCTGGTCACGTCGGTCACCTCAGCGGTGCACGCGTACATCTCCCTCGGGCTCACGGCGGCGCATCGAGCGGCCTTCACCCTGTGCATGGCCGCGTCCACTCAGCTCAAGGAGCAGCTTCTCGCCCCGTCTGACTGGAAGCTGCTGTTCAGTCCGCCGTCGCAAGCCACCCGCGAAGCACTCGCCGCGAAGCTCTCCACCGACATTCCGTTTTGGATGGACACCGTGACGTGGCAGAAGCTCGCAGTCCTGCAGGCATGTAGCATCCCCCAATAAGTCAAAACTTGCTGCACTGCAGTGCTTTTAGTGCCCCACCCGTATTGCAATGCGACGTAGTTACAGAACACGCTACTTGCGCAAGCTATAACCAGTACCACAAGTACACGAAAAGAGACGGGGATGCGGTACCAAAGAAACAGACAGTCGCCTTCTACGGCACCATACTGAGGAGGGTAAGGCATGTGGATAATGACCGGAACCACCAACGATTAACAAACGTACCTTACTGATACTCTTCCCTCATGTTACCACGACCCTTTAAGTACACGCAGAAGCGTAACGGACATCTTCTCATATCCCAAAAGTCCCGGAGACTCTACACCCCCACCGAAGTTTCAAGCGCAGTTTCACTCTACTCAACACCGACTGGCCAAAGTGACAAGTGGACTATGCTTCGCTTGGGGCATTGCCCAGTCTACGCCGCGAACTTCAAAACACACACCCACATTTATGCAAGCGTGTTCGTACTTCGTGAAAGGAGGCACCACGTTTAAACGGGTCCGTACCACACGTAACACCCACACGCACACATACACACAGGCATTCGACTCCCGGGGCAACCTTGCAAACCTCAGCGAGCACGTATCACAACAGTCCGTTCGGTGGCAGAAGGTATGTGGACCTTTTTTTACGTCCATTCTTTAAGTCCACTCCACGCGACACCTTGCGCACACGCGCGGGGGTTCACCTTCGACTCGTCTTGAGACGTGGGTGGGCGGAGGTGAGTCCTCGCGCTTCCTTTGATGCTGTTGCTCGTGCCGTTGCGATATGAGGGTGGCCGCGCTTGCAGCACTAGCCTGCGCAAGTTGTTGTTAGCGTTTTGTATGTGGCATCAGCGTCGCCCGACTGGACTTTGCGGTGCCGAAAGGCCTACGCAGGAGCAATCACTCGGTGACGGAGTCGACACCGAACAAATTGATGTCCAGCGTCAGCTGGGCGACTTCCGGGGGTCTGGCGCCAGATCCCACGGGAAGTCGTGCGCGACGCCCGCGTTGTTGACCAGGGAGATCGGCTCCTTCGTCTCGTGCACCCTGTCCTCGATTCCCTTCACGAGGCGAGCCACGTCGTCCTTGTTCGTGACGTCGAGTCGGCGGTACTTCAGCAAGCAAGCTCGTGGTCTTCTTGAACATCAACCAACCTGTATCCAACAACAGTAGTGGGGCGACCGGATACTCCCTGGAGAGATGGTCCCTCTCTCTCTCTCTCTCAATCAACCTATATCCAACAACAGTAGTGGGGCGACCGGATACTCCCTGGAGAGATGGTCCCTCTCTCTCTCTCTCTCTCTCTCTCTCAATCAACCTATATCCAACAACAGTAGTGGGGCGACCGGATACTCCCTGGAGAGATGGTCCCTCTCTCTCTCTCTCTCAATCAACCTATATCCAACAACAGTAGTGGGGCGACCGGATACTCCCTGGAGAGATGGTCCCTCTCTCTCTCTCTCTCTCTCTCTCTCAATCAACCTATATCCAACAACAGTAGTGGGGCGACCGGATACTCCCTGGAGAGATGGTCCCTCTCTCTCTCTCTCTCAATCAACCTATATCCAACAACAGTAGTGGGGCGACCGGATACTCCCTGGAGAGATGGTCCCTCTCTCTCTCTCTCTCTCTCTCTCTCAATCAACCTATATCCAACAACAGTAGTGGGGCGACCGGATACTCCCTGGAGAGATGGTCCCTCTCTCTCTCTCTCTCTCTCTCTCTCTCTCTCTCTCTCTCTCTCTCTCTCTCTCTCTCTCTCTCTCTCTCTCTCTCTCTCTCTCTCTCTCTCTCTCTCTCTCTCTCTCTCTCTCTCTCTCTCTCTCTCTCTCTCTCTCTCTCTCTCTCTCTCTCTCTCTCTCAATCAACCTATATCCAACAAGATCACCACCCCACTTCCTTCCACAGTGGCTTCAAAGCGAGAACCCGTTCCGCGAGCAGGCGCCGCTGCCCGGCGTCACGGACTTCCAAGCCCTGCAGCTGCTGCTGTGCTTCCGGCCGGAGCTCGGCTACGCGCACACGGAGTGCTACGCGAAGCGGGTCCTCGGCGAAGACTTCGCGAGCGCGAAGGAGGAGGCCGCCGGCGTCGGCGGGGTGCTCGGCGCGGGCCCCGACGGCGGCGAGAGCGTCGTGCTGTTCATCACGAGCCGCGACGGGGACCCCTACCAGGAGGTCCTCCGCGCCGCGAAGGCCCGCAACCTCCGAGCCGGCCAAGTGCACAAGGTGTCCTGCGGGCAGGGGCAGGACGCCGCGCTGAAGAGCGCGTGGGAGGTCTGCAAGGCCACCGGCGACTGGCTGTACCTCGAGAACGCGCACATCGCCCCGCAGGAGCTGCTGTACGACATGGTGCAGTCCGCGCAGGCCTTCCCGGGGGTGAAGGACACAAAAACCCCGGGCACGCCGAGGGCCACGGCCAACGCCGCCGGGCTGGGCTTCAAGCTGTTCCTGACGGCGCCGAGCGCAGGGGGTGTCTCGCCGAGTGTCATCCGGGCGGCCGTGAAGGTGCAGAGGGAGACCGCGACCGCGGTGCGGGCGACGATGGTGCGCGCGCTCGCCGTCGAGGCGGCAGAGGTGCCGGCCTTTTTTGCGGCGACCGCTCAGGCGGCGACAAAGGCGCTGGTCTATTCGGTGTGCTCGCTGCACGCGGCGTTGCTCGATCGCCGGCGGTACGGCGCGCAGGGTTGGTCCGGCGCGTGCGACCACGACGACGGCGACCTCCGCGCCGCGCTCGAGTGGATCCGCAGCGAAGCGCCCGCATCCGACATTTTCCGCCACACAGCGGCGCCAGACTCCGGCCCGAAGGAGGCAGACCTCTGCGGGCTCGTTACGATGGTGTCCGACGTGTTCTACGGCGGGAAGCTGACGGACCCGTGGGACCAGCGGGTGCTCGGCTGCCTGGCCAGGCGGTTCTTGAACGGAGGCCTTGAACCGAGGCGGCCGTACTGCAGCGTCGCCGCATACTCGATTCCCGAGGGGGAGGGGCTGTCCGACTTCGTGTACGCCGCGCGCCGGCTCCCGGCAGAGGACGCACCCGAATTCTCCGGCATGCACCCCAGCGCCCGCGAAGCCCGCGCCCGCAGCGAAACCGACGAGCTGCTCGCCGACGCGCTCGCGCTCGAGCGGCACATGGACTTCGTCCCCGGCGCGCTGCGCCGGCGGTCGACGCTCGCCGGCAGGCGTGCCTCAGCCCCGCCCCCTTCGCCGGGGCTCCCGCCGCAGCCGAAGGCCGCGGGCCCTGTTCCCTCCCCGGGGGATGACCAGGAGGACCGAGTCGCAGCGTTGGTCAAAGCGGTGTTGGACTGTCTGCCGGCGCCGATCAACTTCGAGGAGGGGCTGCACCCCAACGCGTTGCAGAGGGAGGAGAACTTCGCGGTGAAGCACGTGTTGAAGCGGGAAGTCGAGCGGTACAACGCGCTGATCGACACGGTCTTCGCGGACACCGTCGTGCTGTCGCAGGCGCTGCGCGGGGAAGCTCTGGAGACGCCGAACGTCGAGGAGTTGTACGAGGACTTCTACGCGAACCGGGTTCCCGCTGGCTGGCAAGCGGCCGCTTGCCCGTCGTTGAAGCCGCTGGCCGACTGGGCGCATGACCTCGCGTTGAAGGTCGAGTTCGTCGGCGGGTGGCTTCGCAAGGGCGACCCGGACTACTACTGGCTCGGCGCGCTGTTCAGTCCCGCGGCGCTGCGGGCCGTCGTCGCGCAGCAGTTCGCCGAGCACCGGCGGGTCTCGGTCGCCGACGTCACGTTCACGTACGCCGCCGGCGCCGCGGCGCCCTCGCTGGCCACTCCGGCCGAGGAGCGCAAAAAAACGGTGTTTTTCGAAGCCGGCGACTCTTCGCTGCGCCGGCAGCCGTCCGCCCCGTCACGGAGCCCGAGCGGCAACTCGCTGCAGAACCGGATCGGCGTCAAGGGCGTGCTGCTGTCCGGGTTGTACTGCGACGCGTGCGGCTGGAACGTCGAGAACTCGCACCTCACGCACCCCCTGCCGAAGACCCGGTACCAGGCGCTCCCGCTGATCCTGATGCGGCCGGGGTTGAAGGGCGCGAAGGCGGGGGCGGCGCTGGTGCTGTCTCCGGCGACGCGGAGCCTTGGCGAGGACGCGGAGCGGGCCGAAAAAGGGACCATCGACCTCGAGCTGCCGGTGTTCCGGCACCGCGGGCGGTACGGGGCCGGCCCGGAGGGCGCCAGGCGGTCGACGTTCGTCTTCTCGGTCGTCCTGCCGTGCCTCGAGGTGTACCCGCTGCTCACGTCGTCGTTCTCTCGGAAACGGCGCGAGCTCGGCAACAAGCGCTCGGACGGCACCCTCATGGTTCACGAGAGCACGCCGGCCGACGACATCATCCAATACGGCGCCGCGATCCTGACACAAATCGACTAGGTTCCCCGGATCGCGTCGGCGATACAGCATTTTCCTGTCGACGTGCGTGCCAGGGTCGAGCGATTTTCCACGACCTATCCTCAAGCTTTAAATGAGCGTGCGTTCGGGGTTGCTTCATGGACCCTGACGTAGAATCCTGGTTCTAGTAAGTGGGCCACTTCTGGCAGGCAGAACTGGCGGTGCGAAGGCTGGGCGAAGATGCGGAGTGGGCCGAAAAAGGGCCGCGGGCGGTACGGGAGGGCGCCAGGCGGTCGACGTTCGTCTTCTCGGTCGTCCTGCCGTGCCTCGAAGTGTACCCGCTGCTCACGTCGTCGTTCTCGCGGAAACGGCGCGAGCTCGGCAACAAGCGCTCGGACGGCACCCTCATGGTCCACGAGAGCACGCCGGCCGACGACATCATCCAATACGGCGCCGCGATCCTGACGCAAATCGACTAGGTTCCCCGGATCGCGTCGGCGATACCGCATTTTCCTGTCGACGTGCGTGCCAGGGACAGTCGAGCGATTGCCCACGACCTACCCTCAAGCTTTAAATGGGCGTGCGCTCGCGGTTACTTCATTGAATCCTGGTTCTAAGTGGGCCACTTCTGAAGGCAGGACCGGCGGTGCGAAGGCTGGGCGAAGATGCGGAGCGGGCCGAAAAAGGGACCGTCGACCTCGAGCTGCCAGTGTTCCGGCACCGCGGGCGGTACGGGGTCGGCCCGGAGGAGGTTCTCGGATCGCGTGATGTCTCTGCTTCCCGGTGATACTTTCAGTCGATGTGCGTGCCATGGACAGACGCTGCCATTCCGCGCAAGCTGCGGTGAATGTTCGGCTTCCTGCCGTGCCTCGAGCGTATCTGCTGCTCGGGATCGTGTGATGTCTCTAATACCCACGCGAAGCATTCTCCTATCGATGTGTTCCGTACCCGTTGCTGACGTCTTCGTTCTTGCGCACGTGGCGAGGGCAACCCAGCTGCCGGCATCACTAAGCATGGCTGCATTGCAGTCGTTCAGTATTTGATCACGTATTGCAGATGAGTCCGGCGCGCATTCTCCGTAAACCACCCCTTCCCGCGGCTCAAGACTCTTGTACTAAAAGCGCTCTGCCGTTGCTTCTTCTGCGTACTCCTCCCGGGAGGGGGTGGTCTTCAAAAAGATACTCATTCTGGTGGGCGGTTCTTAAGCAACCTGTTTTCTTTGGCCTCGACGTTCGTTGTCCCTTCGACCCATCGACGGCAGAAGCCGGTTGCGCGAGCTTTGCCACTGCCCGGCCGCGGGAAACAAACAACTGCTTGGCGACTTCTACTGCGCAGGTGCCGCCAGCGCTCGTGTGTAAAAAGAAAAACCAAAAGCCCGTCTTTATGCCCCTTTGTTCTGTTCAAAATAGTACCAGGCCCGTGGTTTGAGTTTTTTTTTTTCTTTTCATTCGCCCTCTTTTCTTTTTGAAAATGCGCCGGCTTTGTGTGAAATACTCGAGGAGGTCGCCACTTACACGAAACTGGAAAGGTGCAACAATGTTGCCCACACGAAATGCAGGAGTAAATCTGGATTTGGTGCCGGGCGTAGGCGTTCAATTTACAAAGACCCATTTGCAGTTGCATTCGTTTTTACCCCGCAGCATCCGCCGAAGCAAGCCCCGCCAAGTGTTTTACATGAGCACCAGCTTGAAAGGAAATGCTCGACGATGCTGTCCGACAAAGAACAGAAGAGATCCCAAGTGCTGTAACTACCGAACCACGTGTTGAACGGATGTGAGGTCATGCGGGTCTACCCCTACACGACAAATCACACAAACACAACAGGTCAAAGTCCTGAGTGAGAAAGCAACACACGGTGGTGTAAGCGAAGAACAAATCAGATTGTGTTTGTATTGTATTTGCCCCTTACCTTTATATTTCCCCCCTTCCATTCGGAGTCGAAGCAGCAACGTCGAGTATTTCTGGAGGCAGCAGTCGGCGCTGCCTCCCCCAGCATCAACCTGCGTCTGATGCAGCTGTCATAAGTTCGCCGACCCCTTCGAGCATTTCTTCTATTTATTTCCTTTCCTAGAAACAGTTTAGTTTGTGCAAAGAAGAAAAGGAAAAATAGCGTCCTAGAACGCGTCCCCGAAGCGAAGTTTTAAGCAGCTAATACCCGTGCTGCAAAGCTAAGGCAGGACATCAGCTCTGGTTGATTATCGCAAGCACACACGCACCTGTTACGAACCGTTAGTAGTAAGGAAGGGGTACACTCTCCGGCTGGCTTGTGCGAAGGTTCAACGAAACCAACTGGAAACAAGTGCCGATACACGAACTCCCTTCAGCAAGAAGCCTGTTCGTGTACACACGAAGAACGGGAATCTTTGTTCTGCCTTCCTGCACGTTTTTCACCAGCATTTCTGGTTGGTCGCCCGTTGGTTTGTCTTTCCGTGCGAGGCTCCAGCTCCGGGAGTGTTCTGCCCTTCTTTAAAGTTCCCGCAGCCGTTTGCCTGGCTCGAATGGGCCAACGAAAAAAGAAAACGAGGGGCATGCAGCCCACCAAGGATACGGCTGTTCAGTAGAACCTGGACCTCACAAGTCACAAACTTGGCAAGCCGTAGTTAACGTGTGCTGTCCCACTCCAGAAACCTTTCTGCACCCCCATGGACAGCCCCTCCTCCATATCCAGGGAGTTGTCACGCCTCCGTGAACCCTGCGTTTCGCCCTCGGCGGCGGCTGCTTCCTTCGGGCGGCCTGCCGACGGATATTTTTTTATGGTAACAAGCTTGCTTGTCTATATCAAAAAGTGTCGGATGGCAGCGTGCTGTGTTAAATCACTCAAAACAGGGTTTACACACGTACGCACAAACAAACTGGGTCCCCCTCTGAGGGGACAGGTACGGGACGCGGCAGCCTGGTGGGAGGGGGGAGGGGACACGGGGTCAAACTCGAGACTTTCATGACCTCCATAAACTGGCGGGCCCAAGACTTACATTCATAGCGAATTTGCACTTGGTCTCGGTCTCACTAGGCACAAACTTGGCTAGCCATAGTTACGCTGCCGCGTCCCGTACCCGTCCCCTCAAAGGGGGATGACCCCTTTCAAACAAAATACCCGTCGGCAGGCCCGCCCGCCCGAAGGAAGCAGCCGCCGCCGAGGGCGAAACGCAGGGTTCACAGGCGTGGCAGCTCTCTGGATATGGAGGAGGGGCTGTCCAGGGGTGAGGAGGGAAACACTGGGTCAAATCCGAGACTTTCATGACCTCCAAAAAGTGGCGGGCCCAAGACTACATTCATAGCGAATTTGTACGTGGTCTCGGTCTCACTAGTCACAAACTTGGCTAGCCATAGTTAACGTGTGCTGTCCCCGTCCCCCCCCGCCCCCCGACGATGAAGGAAAAACAACCGCGCGTGCCCTTGCATCAGCTGATACGTGAAACAGTTGTCCCTTCCCGCGCGTGTCGTTGAGCCTTGTTCGCTCCTCTCGTGTCCACATCTCCCGTTACTCCGTGCATGCCTCGAGCCCTCTCAACGCCAAACGACGTTGTCGTTCTGTTTCTTTTTCCTGGAGAAACAAGCAAACTCAGGCCGCGTTGCGTTCGTGAAAACCAGTGTTTTAAAGCCAAGATTCTTGAAGAAGCAGAGCAAAAAAAAAAAAAGGAAGCGCCCCCACCGCGTAGCGCGTGCGTGAACATCAGATCAGAGTTCTCCAACATCGGCAAGAGACTGGACGCTGCACTGATAAATTCCATCGGTTTCATGCGAAGGTTGTTCCACTGAGACCACAGGAGCACCCGGATCCAGACCGGCTGATCCTCACTGCCTGCGCCTACCGTGGTGTGTGCCATACCAGAACAGGATCGACATACCTACCTCTTTCTGCGAGGCACAACAACCTGTTGCCGCGTTAAAAAGACCGTTGGAAGCGTTCGGTTAAACTATATAGACATGTTCCCAGGCGTCCAACTGGAAACCTCCCTGGCACCAGCTTCTCTCTTTCCAAGGCCGCGCACCTGCAGAGACAAGCGAGGAACGTGACGTAGTTGGCCCGAATCCTCGCTCCTCACCTCTATACAGGGGAGGGGCTGCAGGAGGAGTCCGCTACTCCTCCGCAAACATGCCGGTGCTGAGTTGTGATTCGTGCGTTAGTGGTTTTGTCCTTTGACTGAGTGAACTGGCGTCTCACTTCAGATACGCGAGCCGGTCCGTCCCTATTTCTTGAAACTGCATCGAAGTGCCAGCCGCTGTTTATCACAGTGAATCACGGTCCACCACGGTCTATCAGGTCCACCCCTAGTCCCCAGAGCTGCATCGAATTTCGCGGTGCTGTACTCTTCGGTCTATCACGGTTCTATCAAGAGGGGATGGAGCGGCTCAACACGGCTGTGGCACGTTTTCCCCACACCGGCGTGAAAGAAGGAAACAACACAAAATACCCATCATCCGCATGACCGTGCTCCGCACTAGAGGACATGACCATTGCACCCGACAAGGCTGCCCAACTCGACCGAACTGCGTGGGTGACAAGCATTGCACATTGCGTATTGTGATTAGGTCGGACCTATTCGGATCAATTCCGAGGCAGGGTCCCTATCCCTGACGGGGGGGGAAAACCCTCGAACACTCTAGACCTGCAAAGGTCTGCAAAACAAGAGATCAGTCTGTTGGTGGATCAGACACGCCTCAGTGAAGAATAGAAAGAAAAATAAAGGAAATTGCTGAACGACGTCGGTCCGCGTTCTTCTCAACGTACATGCGCAAAAATGAATCCCCCCGCCCAGTCTTTTTGTGTTGGCCCTGCCTTTCGCTTTTTTTTGTGGTGTTTTGTGCGGATCCTCAAATGCTGATCGGCAGGTACCTTGGGGACACTGGCGTCGAGACGAGTCTCCTGGAATGGGGTATCCACAGTGGGTGAGAGTCCCGTATTTCCTCGACGAGCCATGTTGGTTAACTCCTTGCTAGCACGAGTCGCTCGCTGAGCTAATCGGCAGGTATCCCTACGCTAAGGCTAAATATCTCCCGGAGGCCGATGATGGAAATATGCAAAGAAACCGATGAGTAGTGAGAGTTGGAGATGCGTTCACAACTTAATAATTGCTCCTTCACTGCCCTCTGCTAAGGCTAAATATCTCCCGGAGGCCGATAGCGAACAATGGCCAAACCTGAATCTGATCACACCATTTCATACAGCCAGTATTCAAAGAACCCAGCACAAACCCGGAATGAGCCAGGCACAACCCCGGTAGGAACGGCAATAACCTTGCACAAGCCCGGCAAAAACCGGAAGAGTTGACACACCCAGTTACCTCCACAATTTGCAGGCCGAACTCCATCCTATCGCCAACACCAACATGCGACGCAGGCGGCTGCGAAAGGCTGGACCTACGCGCGCTGCGGCCTGCCGGGAAGGTGCTGAAGGCGGCCGAGTGGAAGCCCGCGGCGCCGGTCGCCGGGGACGACGTCCGGGTCCGCCTGCTCTGCGCGCCGATCCTGGCGCACGACGTCCAGATGATCATGGGCACCTACGGCGGGTACAAGGCCGAGGAATACTCGGTGGTGGCCGGCACAGAGGGTGTGGGTGCTGAGCTCATCGGCAAGTATCCCTGCTAAATATCAGCCGGAGGCCAATAACAAGTACAGGTGATGAAATCATCCCGGCCAAACCTGAATCTGATCAAACCATTTCATAGAGCCAGTGTTCAAAGAACCCGGCACAACCCCGGTAGGAACGGCAATAACCTTGCACAAAGCCCGCAAAACCTGAATCCGATCAAACCATTTCATAGAACCAGTTTTCAAAGAACCCGGCACAACCCCGGTAGGAACGGCAATAACCTTGCACAAAGCCCGCAAAACCTGAATCTGATCAAACCATTTCATAGAACAAGTTTTCAAAGAACCCGGCACAACCCCGGTAGGAACGGCAATAACCTTGCACAAAGCCCGCAAAACCTGAATCTGATCAAACCATTTCATAGAACAAGTTTTCAAAGAACCCGGCACAACCCCGGTAGGAACGGCAATAACCTTGCACAAAGCCCGCAAAACCTGAATCTGATCAAACCATTTCATAGAACAAGTTTTCAAAGAACCCGGCACTACCCCGGTAGGAACGGCGATAACCTTGCACAAAGCCCGCAAAACCTGAATCTGATCAAACCATTTCATAGAACAAGTTTTCAAAGAACCCGGCACTACCCCGGTAGGAACGGCGATAACCTTGCACAAACCCGGCGAAAACCTGAAGAGTTGACACACCCAGTTACCCCCACAATTTGCAGGCCGGACACCATCCTACATAGCCAACACCAACATGCGACGGACGGCTGCGACGCAGGCGGCTGCGAAAGGCTGGGCCTACGCGCGCTGCGGCCTGCCGGGGAAGGTGCTGAAGGCGGCCGACTGGCCCGCGGCGCCGGTCGCCGGGGACGACGTCCGGGTCCGCCTGCTCTGCGCGCCGATCCTGGCGCACGACGTCCAGATGATCATGGGCACCTACGGCGGGTACAAGGCCGAGAAGTACCCGGCGGTGGCCGGCACAGAGGGTGTGGGGGAGGTGGTTGAGGCTGGACCCGCCAGCTCCGTGAAGAAGGGGGCGAAGGTTGCGTTTTTGAAGCAAAACACCGGCACGTGGGCGACCGAAGCCGTGGTGCAGAGCGGGCACGTCTTCGACGTGTCGGGCCTCGGCATTGCCGACGACGAGCTCGCGCTGTTGTCGGTGTACGCGGCCGCCGTCGTCATGGCCGCGGAGTACGGAGACGTGAAGGGGCAGACCTGCTGGGTGCTCGGCTCGGACCTCGCCCTCGGCGCCGCGCTCACCTCGGCCCTGAAAGCGAAGAAGGCAAAAGTTGTGACGGTCGGCGAGCACTCAGCGGGCAACGACTTCACCGTCGACGCCCTCGCCTCCGCCACCCAGCTGCCCGCGCCCAAGTATGTTGTCACCGTAGTTCTGCTGGAATGCGTTTTCGTCTTTTTAGTACTAACAATCTTGCGGGTTGCCCTTCAATGTATTGTGCAGGCTAAAAAGACGTAGGCAGCGTGTTTTGGTGGTTGATCAGAATTCCTTACCTGAATATACACAGGGTAAATACAAGTGGGAAAAACGATCAACCGGCACGCACAAACAAAGTTCGCTTGAAGTTCCGTGTTTTTAGAGTGCAAGGTTTTTAGTACTAACAATCTTTCGGGTTGCCCTTGATAGTTACACGGTTGTGATACGAATCGTTTATTGCATTTTATTGTATTTTTATTGTACAGATTTTCGTATATTATTGTATACAATACTGTACAATAATACAACAATTTACAATAATTTACAATAATTTACAATAATGTACAATAATATACAATACATTATTGTACGACTGCAGTCCCAGCGATCCTGATGCTCCACCAATCAGGCACTCTTCTGATATCCTAGAAATGACGATGAAGAAACTCCACGAAAAGGTCAACGAACAAACTGCAACAAGAAACTGCCCAGTGCACTTAAACAACTGCGAGATCGAGAAAGGATTGAGCAGAACAGCAAACTCGAAAAAGGCTTTCCAGATGTTGAAGACTGGAATACACAGTCCGAGCATTTACCAAAAATGCGCGTGCTCCATAACCCCTTTAGGCGCATCAGGCGCACCTGGTTCCAGCCCTGCATCTCGCCGAGAGATGCGTCCATCTCGGCGACGTGGGCTACGACGAGCTCGTCGTAGCCCCGACTCGCGGTCTCCCTGCGGTGCTGGGAGGCGTGCTGAGCGGCCTCGCCGGCGGAGGCGCTCAACCGTCCGCAAAGGCCACAGAGGGCCACCACCGGCGTGGCGGCCCAGCTGCGAAACCACTGGAGGTGTTCTTCCTCCAGCGCCTCCGCCTCCGCCTGCGCCCGGCGGACTCTCGCCCAAGCGTCCAGAACCGCGGGAAGCTGCGGTCCCTTCGGGAGCTCGTCGACGGCGTGTAGCGCCGTGGCCTGCACACCCTTGCTGGAGCGTGCAGGCCTCGGCCCGGTTGTCTGTGCTGTTTGTTTGGTTCGCAAAGGGGGGGGGTGGTAAGAGCGGTTCGCAAACGGCGCTGTGGGTTTGTTGTTTGAAAAAAAGGGGCGTACCTCCCCCGCGCGCTGGTGCCGGTCCGGGCACCGGGTGTTCCGGCACCTACCCTGCTTGAAGGCAGGGCAAATGGGGAGCAACCGGTGCTCGTACCGGCACTGGCTACGACGACAGCCTGCGCGCCGGAAGTTGAAGTTCCGACAGACTTCCTCCTTCCGGCCTGCGGGCTGCGCCGTGTTCACACGGGTGTCGGCGGCTGCGGCTGCGGCGACTGCGGCTGCGGCGGGAGCGCGTCTTCCCTGCCTCAGCGCCTCGGCGAACGTCGGGACGGCGGCATCGACGGCGGCATCGACAGCGGCGGCGGCGGAAGCGTCCTCTCCCCGCGCGACCGCCTCAGCGAACGTCCGGGGGGCGGCCCGGAGAGACGCGGCGAACGCAGCGGCGTCCGTCGGTGTCCGTGTCGCGGCGGCGGGGCACGCGAACCCCGGCCACCCGGCCGTCGACAGGGCCGCTGCCCCTGCCGAGAAGGCAGCGGCCAGCTCCCGGCTGCCCGTCCCTGCTCCGAGGGCGGCGTCCCGTCCTCCCGCCCCGCCCGCCGGAGCGGGGGGCCCGCCACCCCCCGGGTCGGGGGCGGCCATGCGTGTGTTGGTGTGTGTGTGTGCTTTTCTCAACGATTTCGCGGTTTTTTTTTTTTTGGTAACAATTAAGTACAGAAACTGTAGCTTTTAAATCGTTGGTTTGGGCGTGCGAGCCGATGACGTTTTTTTTTTTTTTTTTTGCATGAGGCACCCGCAAGTGTCCTCGCAGGTAGGGGCGTTACTGGGCCCGCTTTGTGCCGGAAGGCACGCCACGCGCTTGTTTTCCTTTTGTGTCGCAGGGGTCGAGGTGTGTTGGAAGAGGGCGGGTTGCTTTCCCTGGAGGGTGGGTGTAGAAAGTGCTTTGGTATAGGCATCACGCGGAGACCCCCGTTTCGGCCCGTTAGGCAAGTTACGCATCCCCCCACACGCCGGGCACTCGTCAGACGAGCTACGTGCAGGGGGTTCTGACCTTGTGAAGGTGCAGATTGACCTGACACTCGGGACCGACAATGAAATGTCGGTTGCGCGTCCTTCGTGTCAGGCAGGGTCTCCGAGGGCTGAAAGCCCTTGCTTTGGTGTGTCAGGGGCTGGGGGGAGAGAAAAAGCGTCCTTTTTCGTCGAATCCAAATCCCGTGGTACACTGTGCTGGCTTAGGGGGGTGTCGCTACTCACCCTGTCATCTGACATGCTGCCCTGAAAATGCTGCGCCTGGAACGCGGTGCCGTTGTGTGCGTGACAGAGAGGAAAAGTGTGTGGTGTGGGGGCTATCCTTTCGAAGCGGACAACATGTCTCGCCCTGGGTCTGGGGTGTTTTACTTCTCTGAGCAAAAGAGAGTGCCTGCGCTCTGGGAGCCTGGGGGAGGACTCTGGCCCAGGGGTTTGGTGAGTGTTGTGTTTGGCTGAAGGGGCTCCTTTCTAATCTTCTTGAGTCTGCTACGACATCTGTTCTGTTCTGTTCTGTTCTGTCTGGCGGAACTTTTACTGCAGCCTAGGCGAGGCTAAGTGACAGAGCATTATGTGCAAGAATAGAAATACTAAGAATACGAAGCAATACTAAGGATACTGAGTATTTTCATTGGAAAACGTTCACCCGCACCCCACCCGCACCCCAGACGGACTCACCCCGATTCCGTGTAAGTCCGTGTGGGAGTATTTTTAGTCCGTGTAAGTCGGGCGGAATGCGGCGGACTGCATAGTATGATACAATAATGTACAATAAGAATACAATAATTCTTGGTCGGCGGGGGAAATACAATAATGTACAATAATCCATTCGTTTCACAACCGTGTAGTTAAGTCGCAGCTCTTAGCTCGAAAAGAGAAGGTGCTTTGATTCTTCCCCTTTTCTCGCGAAAGGGGGGCGTCGACCGTCGGACTGCGCCTGAATCGGGGCAAGTGCAGACTGGTGATCGCAGCGGGGGCGGAGATACCCGACGGCCTGCGAGGCATCGAGACGTGCTCGCTCGACGAGATCGAGCATCTGGGAGTCCTGTGCAGCGCTCTTGTTAAGAATCAGCCACTTTGGCCGGATGGCCGGGAAAACGAGACCCCCCCCCCTCCCCTGTGGGGGGGGGTCAGCCGGCTGATGGATGGATGGATGGTACTTAACAAGGTGCCTGGTCCCGTGCGGCTCGCCAGAGAAGATCCACGCGTTCGCCGAGCGGGCGGCACAGGGCGCGGAGAGGAACGGCCCTGCTTTGGTTTACGTTAGGGTTTCCGACTCCCGCAATTGTGAGCAGCCTAAACTCAAGTAGCCAGCGATGATGATGACGCAAGGATCCTCACGCCGCCCGTGCTTCACCGATGGGCGGTGTGCCTTGTTGGGCGGAGTGTGCCGCCAACTAGATCCCTTTTGCTGCAAAAAGAAGTCCTTAATCCACACGGCAATCCCAACTCGCAGGTTCATCTTCAACGGTCTCGGAGGCAAGGCCTTGCGCATCGCCACTGACAATGCTGCAGAAGAGTATGCTTTTGATCTCAATACAATGTGAAAGAGCAATCCGACAGCAGGTCTGTGATGGCTTCCAAGAGTTGTAGGCTGCACGCGCACCTATGCTGACGCAGTAAACGAGTTTGGATCGCGGTAAGGGCTCAACAAAGCATGTCAAGCTAGCATACCACATTTGGGGTTGAGCAATGCCCAGTCGGGTTACGGGCTTGCAAGTTGATTCCTGGCTTCTCTTTTGCTCGCCGCATCAGGATCTGAATAATGCTTCGTCGATGTACATAGGTTTGGTACTGCTTGCCGCGATCCAAAGGGCAAGCAAACGCTTGTCGTATGATGCGTTCGGGCAGTGGATCAACATGTCGAGGAAAGGCCCGGGCTGGCGCTAATCTTCCCAATCAAACTCTTCTTACCCACAGAGCAACCGTGATTACGTATGACAACGCATCCCGAGAGCCAATGGACGTGGCGGGCACTCGTGCGGTTCTCAATGGTCTCCAAATGAGATCTTTTTGGTATGTTGTTTTCGTTTTGAATGAGCGCCGGCCTTTGTCGCAACTACTCAAGAGGCCGCCAGTGCAGAGGAGGTACCACAGCCCAACGTAGTACTACGAGTAGAGGATAGGATGTAGATGCACAGCACGTAGATGTGTAGCACCACGTAGCAGTACAGCATACCATACGTAGTACCAGTACACATGTAGTGTGTGGAGAGCACAGCATGTACTCGTAGCAGTACAGCATACCACATACATGTACTAGGTGTAAATACGTTGTACCACAGCACGTAGATGCATAGCATACCACGGTGCATGAGTACATACGTCACGTAGATGCATAGCACCACGTAGCAGCAGTAGTACACCACGGTTGAGCTTGATATGCGGCAAATGTGACGATAGACTGCACACCACGTAGCAGCAGTAGTACACCACGTAGCGGCAGCACGTAGTATGAGTAGAGGCATACGTAGTACCACCACGTACCTGCATACCTCTCCACCTCCCCGTTGGTCGCTCTTCGGGCGTTGCCGCCTCTGTCGGAGTAGCTTTAGCGCCGCTGCTAGCGTCGTCCTGTGACCCCTCAGCCTAGGCCCCTGGGGACCCAAAAATTGGGACCCAAAACCTTGGACCCATTTGCCCCGTCTAGCCTCCGTCGCAATATCCTTTTCACGGGATCACGACAGGAGGGACAAAAACAAGAACGGGGGCAAGTTTCCTCCAGGGTCATCAAAATCGAAGGCACTTGCTTCTGCACGCCTCTTCCTAAAGACGTTCCCCGCATGTTAAGCAATCAAAGCACACAACATAGGTACAAGCGATGGCTCGAGACTTCGTCCGCCGCTGAGAAAGAGGCCGTGTTCAAAGAGGCAGCCGCGTTGGCCAAGAGCGGACCAGTCAAGAAAAAGTTGTTTCCCTTCACCGACTTCGCCGCAGCATTCGACAGTGTCTACGGCAGTCCGACAGTCCCCGTGGTGTCGATGGCGATTTGAGACGCGCCGCCCGCGTTTTCTCTCGCTTCGACGGCTCGACTCGGCAGCAGCTACCCGTTCCAGCCGCGGGCTTAGCAGGTGCTGAAACACCTAACCTTCATACGCTGTGCACGTGCACACGTGTCTTTGTCCAGTGAGATGGCGTGCGTCGGATAGGAAGTCCGACAGGCAACTCGCAGCCTGAGTCTTCGGTCTCTTCGACGAGCTCGACTTGGCGGTTACCCGCGCTGCAGCCGTGGGTATAGCGCGTGCTGAAACGGCTGACCTTCATTCGCCGTGCACGTGCACACTTGTGTGTTGATACAGTGAGGCGAAGACTCAGATTGGACAATCTGAGTCTTCGGCCTGTTCGTCGGGCTCGACATGGCAGCTGCCCGCGGTATACGCTGGAACAGCGAACGCTGCACACGTGCACACAGTGAGGTGGCGTGCGTCAGGTTGGAAATCCAGCTGGGTAACCCGCAACCGTGGCTCTTTGTTACAGCCGCGCGTCTCGCACGTGATGGGACAATCTTCATTTGCTGCACACGTGCACATTGCCTCCGTACAGTGAGGCGGCGTGAGTCCGAATGGACATCCGGCCGAGCGACTCGCAGCGGAGTCTTGGGTCTTCGCCCACGTCCGCTGCATCTGCAAAGCCTCGCATGGTATGAAGCAGTCAATTCTTCATTTGCTGCACGAAAGCGCGCGTCTTCGGCCTTGACCTTGCTCCTGCCACGGCCGAGCCTTCACCCGGCCTGATTCGCAGCCAATCGCACCGTCTGCAAACATCGCGCGCGCAGAAGCGGCCGGCCCGCGTTTGCTGCATGCCCGACACGCACGTGTCAGCCGCAGCTTCACCACCATTCGCGAACCATGGTTAAGAAGACGAATGATAACATAGGCACAAAGAGAGCTCAAAGCATCTGCAGAATAAACACGAAAAGCCTCCAGGCAAAACCCCGTTTTCACATGGGAAATGCACGTCCGCGTGCGCGTGGTGTTTGACAACGTGTTCCTCCGGGTTTTGTCCCTTTCCGCCGGCCCGACGAAATCGTCGCATCCGGGCCTCCCACCTGGCGCCGTCGACCTTCTTGTTAGCTGCTGCGGGCTGTTTGTACCCGGTGCCTCTCATCAGCATGCTCAATACAGGACTCCTGGAGCCCACAACTTCCTTTAAAATCTTGGGGGCTCAGATGATAGCACACGAGCGGTGTGCGCAAGAGCTTCCGCCCTTTCAGCTTTCAACAGTAGTTCAACGAACTACGTCGTGGCTACAGCGGGTAGCCGGGAATTGAGGTTCGCTTCCCGAGGAGCGCTCTTCCTAACCTAGACAAACAGAATTGTCTAAGGGTTGGATTGTTCACCCAGGGAACGTGAGCTGCACAACAACCGTATTCCACAGCTACCGATGGAGCAAGAACCCAACGTGCTAAAAATCAACACGGCGGGGAGGTAGCGAAGAGATGTAGCTTCGACACGTACTTTGTACGTGTCGAAGCCTCTTCGACCGCCCGAGTGTCTGTGGCTTAGAGGATCAAAGTATGGTGCAGATTGGACACCGGTGTTGAGCACCTACCATTCTAAGCACGTTCTAAGCCCCCACCACCCCTCCCCCCTCAGGGCTGCCCCCCTGCGACCGGTGAGGCGATACAACCACGGCCATTCGGCAAACACTCTTCGTGTCTTTTTCTCTGTGTATCTTTTCCCTTCGTATTCGACAAGAAAAAGCTAGCTTCCTGAAAACAATCCGGCACACGCCGCCCAACGCCCGCGTGTATGAGAAACCGAAGCTCTTCGTGTGGGGTTTCCGGCACTTTCATCTCCGTGAATTTGCAACTGCCGGCCTCCTTTCGAGCATTCCCACGAAGGCAAGTGACACATCACGCAGCATCCGCAGCATTTTCACCAGTCGAGGGAGAAAGGGAAAAAAACGGAGCCACAGACTGCGGTGCCAACCAAGCGCCCGGCGGTGGAGCGTCGTCGCGTAAGCAAGACTAGCCCAGAGAGGAGTCAGCTGTCGTTCAGAGGATGAGTTCAGTCCTGGGGTGAAAATGACGCGGCTTGGACAAAGGAAGCTGCTGCGGCAAGCCGTCTCCGCGAGTTTGTGTTTTCAGCGCAAGCGCAGGAGGCAGGTCCCGTCGCGCATGGTGGTCTCCTTTATCTCTCTGTACTGAGAACGAGAATTTTTTGGGAAAGCCCTGATTCCTTGATTCACGGCTCAACGAAGCCATCTCCTACTTTCGGTACAAACGAAATGCTCTGTTGTGACATTCTTTCCTTGACACGACCCGCCCACTGCGGGAGAATACGCTTCCGCGGTTGACGAACGACTGTGAATAGAGTTGATGTAAAGCGAAGGCAAACCCTACGAGAAAGCCCACGTCAGGACCAGCTTTAACGGTTGAACGACGCTAGCGCACAACGACCGCTCGCGCTACAAAGTGGATGCTCCGTTCTATCCTACTCCTGAGCCAGTTGACATGGTCATCAGGGCTCGGTTGCCTGCCCACACAGTGTGTGCGGCTGATCTGTAGGATGCCCGCTACGAATAAACGACACACCGATTGAACGCCTGAAACGAGGCCACCTCAGCGGCCCCCCTTCCTTTCCTTCTTCACGTGTTCACCTTCTTTCTTTTTCTTTCTCTCTTTTCTTCTCCTTTTTTTGACCCCCCTATACCAATAGGCTATTCGTCACTAAGTTTGCGTCCTCCGTTTTTTGCGTATTCGTTCAAGTATGTGTCTCGTAAAAGCGCCCTCTTTCGTGCTTTTTTACTTGAGCGCATCGCTAATGCTGGTAAGGTGCCAAGAGAAGCACCCCTTTGCAGGCGACGAGCACCGCCTGCCAGACTCCTCACCTTGCTTACTAGCGCGAAGGTAGTGAACCTACTGGATCTGACGGGCAAAGCTCAAAACCCCGGAAAATTGCGAATTACGATGTTTGTTTGTAGTGCCTCACTAACAGGCTAACTTCTCGGCTGCACGTACTAACAAACGATGACGTTCATCAGGCGAATCTCTTCCAATACGCGCTGCCAGCGGTCTCTTTCGAGATTACAATCATTGTCAATGAAAATCGCCTAAAGGTCTTCCCTCACTATCCCTAAAACAATATCGGCAGAGTCTGTACACTCCCTCCAGGTCTTAGAGGACAGCAAATATACCCGTTTGAACGCGATGCATCGTGCCCGTGCCGAAGTTCTGGGAAGCCACCTGCAGCCGAAGGCGGCGAATGCGGCGGCGTGCCGGGCGGACATCAACGGGATCGCGTACGGGTTCATGGGGTCGGCGGCGCTGTTCACGGCCTTGGAAATCGGCATCTTCGACGCGATCGCTGCCGGGAAGTGCACCGCCCTCGCCCTGATGCAGGCGACAGGCATCGAGAAGCCCCGCCTGCAGACCCTCCTGACCGCGCTCACCGCGATGGAGCTCGTCTCCGTCGACGGCGGCGGGAAGTACGCCAACACCGCGGAGACCCGCTCGTTCCTCGTCCGCAGCAGCCCCCAATTCTACGGCGACTACATCCAGCTGCAGGTCGGGCGGCAGTTCTACCCCAAGATGGGCCGCCTGACGCAGGCAATGCACGGCGACGCCGCCAGCTACACCGAGTGGTTCAAGGACGCGAAGGAGGCGGAGACGTACACGATGGCGCAGCACAACGGGTCCCTCGCCACGGCGAAGCACCTCCTCCGCAAAATCGACGTCTCCGATGCCCGCACGATGCTCGACGTGGGCGGCGGGTCCGGCGCGTTTTCGATCGAATTCGCCCGGAAGCATAAGAACCTGCGAAGCACAGTCCTCGAGTTGCCTGAAGTCGCGGCCGCTGGCCGCGCGATAGTCGCCGCCGACGCACCGGACGTGCAGGAGCGGGTGGCGTTCCGCCCGGGATCGGCGCTCGACCCGTGGAACATCGCGCCGGGCTCCGTCGACGTGGTCCTGATGTCGTACCTCTCCGGCAGCATCCCCGCCCAATGCCTCCCGGCCCTGTACCGGCAGGCCCACGACGTCCTCGCGCCGGGCGGGCTGTTCGTCGTGCACGACTTCATGGTGCACAACGACAAAAAGGGCCCCCTACTCGCCTCGTGGTGGGCCCTGGAGCACGTCACCGTGAACCCGGACGGCCTCGGCCTGTACCCCGACAACGTCATCCAGCACAAGCGGAAAGCGGGCTTCACGGCCGACCCGATCCTCAACCAAGAACTCATCAAGGGACTGACCGCTGTGGTCGCCGTCCGCAAGTGATCACCCTTTTCTCCTTGTACAAGCGCCCCCCCCTGCTTTGCGGGACATCGGAAATAGAAAATACTCGAGGGATGCCGCCAGTCGCAGAATCTCTCGAAGGAGGAAATGTGTCCATTTACCCCACACGCGAAAACACAGGTGAATCCGGGGGCTTAAGCGGTCGAAAAGGACCTACGTTTGGCGTTATCCCAGTCCAACGGCAGTAGAAGAGAGGAGATAGAAAAGCAAAGCCTACCCAAGTGGCAGTGATCAGCTCTCGACCTGCCTCAACGCCTGTCGAGGCAGGTACGGTCAACTGGTGACTCACAAAATACCGGCTTCTTAAACCTCGAACCGTCTAGAAGTCCTATATTCCCATCTTGGGTGTCACAATCATTGGCTACCTGCGCGCATCTGCTGTGGGGAAAATCCCAAAATCCTACGAAAGTCCTACATACGCGATTTGGACACAACACCAACTTTGTAGTTGTACTGTTTTGTGGACTCCGTCGAAATGAGCGCGCAGGGCGGTGCCTCGAGTTTTTTTCCCTTCGTTCGCTGGAGGCAGTGGTCCCGCTGCTGCAAAGAAAAATAGTGCACAATTGGCGGTAAGTTCCCGGACGACGATCGCCTTTTCCTCGGGCAACGTCCCCCAGGCTGCTTGAGCCGGTCCGTCCCTATCTCTTGAAACTGCTCATCACAGTGATCACGGTCCACCACGGTCTATCAGGTCCATCTCTAGTCCCTAGAGCTGCATCGAATTGCCCGGTACTGTATTCTTCGGTGTATCACGGTAAGGAAGCAACCAGCGACGCAACCGATGCACCTGGACGAGAAATCGAAGGGGAAGCGCAACACCAAACGCGCGCCTGAGCGCGACGATCAAGACGAGCTTAAGAGGCGAAAGCATGACACATCACGTGCGAAGAGGTAACCGCGCCGTCGACGATGCAGATTATCGCCACAGATTGTTCTTTGCATTCTAACCCAAACTATCACGGTCTATCAAGAGGGGGATGGACCGGCTCACTGCTCCTTTTGAGCCTCTTAAGCCACTTACCGACCGACTGCTACTGCGCACAGCGGAGCCAACGCAAGAAAGATAAAAGACACCAACTCAAAACTAAGGACGACAAGCCTGGCAAGTTCGAGACCGTGAGCCCGATTCAGGAATCGAAAAATTAATAGCAGGCAATTGTTGGGGTGATCCACCTATTTTTTTGAAGCACAAAATTTACCTGTGAACCAATTTACCACAATTTGTCGTCCGAACAAAAGCTGAAAAAAAGGGGAAAGCGGAAATCCTCCTCCGAGAGCACGACTGCCCCCGAGAAATTTTCTCAGAAGCGAGCCGGAGGTTCCACCACCCACGGCTCCAGCACCAGGTGCGGGATTAAATGTGCGGTCAAAGAGTCGGGACTGAAACGGGATTGGCATGTCAATTCAAGATCTTCCTGTGAACGCACCGACGAAGCTGCTTCCATGTCTCCTTCTGCACCAAGGACTTCCTCTGCAACACCCGTCGCGTGGCTGTATTCAGCCGTTGCATCCACGACAAGTATCCCGAAGCCGTATGTGGGTACACCCGCGAATCCAGTGTGAATTCCGGTGAGGCACCCAGTGTGATCCATAGTGACATAGCTGGCATGACCTGCCTCGATAATAATCTCAAATGGCGGTGTTAACATCCCACGGAAGGGATCGTTCGCGATTCAAGACGAGGGATGCCGATTAGAATGAGTATGAATGACATACCACATGCTCGAAAGACATATCCACACCCGCAATATGGACCGCACAGTTCAACTCCCCCACGAGGTGCCGGGGCTCACCGTGTATACCGCCTTTTTGATAGTAAAGGCGCTGCACTCACCCAGACATCTATGGTGTGACGGCAACTTTTACACCCTCAAGTGCGTACATGCCCGTGCTTTTTGGTCAAGTGCGCTGAAGCATCACTCGCCAAAGAGTTGATGACCGAGCTCGAAAAACGTGGATGGCATACATGTTCCCAGTGTAATGCATGTCGAACAATCAATACCATTTTCGCCCCTCCATACAGTGAAATGCAGAAAAATAGTTGAGTCGCAGCTCTTGACAAAGACAGATGGAAAAATATGAATGAAGGCGCTTTTCTTCTTCGCTTCTTCTCACGAACGGGAGAGTCGGTCCTGCTGTTCGCTTTGTAGGTTCTCCCGACCCCCCAAATCGTGGTTAGCACAAACTCGAGAGGTCTAGTCAACGATTCCCTGCAGTATTAGCATATTTTTAAGAAGAAATAGCTTTCAAGAAGACGCTTTCGATCATTAGACATACCATGTGATCGACGGGGAACTCGGGAACCTGGAACGATGCACTCTGACGCAAGTCAGATGGCAACTGAAAGGTCCCCCGCCGCCAGCGTTTTCCTGCCAAATCGCTCTTTTTCTCCTTTTACAAGCTCGAACACAAAAAGCAAGTGTATTGCAACTTGCTCTCATTTGCCTTCCAGTTGTCTTTCCTGCGCAATGCTTGCCGCAAAAAAGCCTTGCGCCACCGAATGCTGCTCACACGCGCGCTCTTTCTCTCAATGACCCGAGCGGCCCCTTAACCAAAGAATTGCGCACCCACTGCTTTTTGTGCCGACGTTTCTCGAAAGTAATTTTTACCCCTCTATTCGCCTTTTTTAAGCCGTATCTAGCACGGTTCGGCACGTTACGCCGCGGTCTATCAGGTCCATGCCTATCTTCTGGAACTGCAGAATTGCTTGTTGTTGTCTTCCACGGTCCAAGCGCCGGAAGCGCTACGCGGTTGACGAAGGGGCAGTCACCTGCGTGACTAAGGCACAGATTCTCTGCAATCTAGCTCCAAGCTGGCACGCAATGTAGCAGTCAGTCCAGGAGGATGGATCGACTTGCTTCTTGCGATTTCTCACGCGCAGGTTCGCTGCCGCTGCGGGAACGGAATATTTGAGACGTGGCGGCCAGTGTGCTCCTGTGCGCGAATCGGCGACCGATGTCAATCACGGTCGAGCACGTTTGACGGTGCTGAGCAGTGTGAACTTGAAAATGCAGGTACCGCAAGGGGTAGACTTGCCATATGAGGTGGTAGACCGCGAAGGCCACCCGTTCAGTGTCGAGGGGGGAAGGAACGCAGACAACGTGCAACTGCGCTCAGGCGCGCCTGGTATCAATACCTTGCGTGCACGTTTGTCGTGTGCTGGTTTCGTTGAACCCGCCAACGAACCCAGTCACTCTACTCGGGCCTGAGCATGGATGTGCTCGGTACCGTGAGGCGTACACTCGTAGGGTCGAGCGCTTGTGTTACTTGATACGGTCGTCCGAAGACGATCCTGACGGTGCTGAGCAACGCAGCGATGGATGTATTTCAGCGAATCTGCGCGATGCCGCTCACAACCCTGACAATGACAGTTGGAACTGCTGCGACAGTTGCAAATCTTAGCACAGCCAGTTTGAAAGGACCATCAAAAACAGTCTAGAATTGAGGAGTCGTGCATCAAGAACAACCGGCGTTGGAGACAAACGCACAACGGTCTGCCCACACAGGCGATGACAAGATTTCGTACGACTTCGCAATCATCATCAAGCTGTCGCAAAGGTTGCGAAACGAAGCATTTGCACGTGGCTGCAAACTCTCTCCTTGAGAAAGCGCTAAACTTGATCGAGTTTGGTAGCGCCTGGGGGCTACCAGACAATCAATTGGTGCCAGGAGCTGAGAAAAGAAGAGACGCCAACAGCATGCGCGCTACATGCGCGAGCGAGCTCGTGTACGCCACCCGTGAAGCTTCCAGCACGTGGAAGAGGTCCAGAACGCACCCCCTCCGGCAGCGTTCTACCTGAGCATTGAACGACGATTCCTCCCTCGCCTTAAGTCTTTCGTAGTAACAATGCTTTGTTAGCACGAAAAGAGAACGTTGGCAGCGTGTTTGGGAGAAGATTAGCCTGACGATCATCTTCACTCACTATCAATCACCAACAGGCTAATCCTCCCCCGGCACGTACAAACAAACACACGCCTATTCTTTTTGCTTGTTAGCCAGCTGGGGATACCTGGAATCCCTGAGTGGCTGAGTGGGACGTCGTATAGCGACAGATGGACCGAAGCCAAGTTGCTGCCGATCGTCTAGCTGCGCTAATTCCAGACCTCGGGTGTCCTGCCCGCTCATAAAATGGACAGACTCTCCCCTCCCAGACAGTGCTGCCTTACTACTAAACTAAGATCTCCCGGCATGATAGGCAGTGTTCTGCCTGAACATTAAACTAAGATTACCTCCCCCCTCAACAGTCTCAAAGACTCAAGAGAATCAAAAGAGGGAGCGCACCCAGAAACAACAAGATGTTCCGCGTCGCGGCCGCCCGAGCGCGATTTGGCGTGGCCACAGCCTTCGCGGCAGCCCAAAGGAGAACAGCTGCGGTCGACACCGCCTCTGCGAGTGGCCCATCCGGGGCCACTTTGAGGTTCTCGCGCGCTACCACAAAGGAGGCGCAAGTGACCAGCCGCCTTGCGCAGCACCCCAGCGGCTCCATCATCGAGTTCGACACAGCGACGCACCAGTACCTGTTGCTCCCCAAGGTATCTCACACACACTTCTACCTGCATCGGGGGCATTTAGGGTCCTTTTTAGACATAGGTAGCAGGCTCGCCCTGACTCGCTCCAGGCTCGCCAATTCCTCCTATTTCGCAGGTGCATATACAAAAAAATACTCGAGGGACTGCCTTGTGCTCATTTCGAAGGAGGCTAGAGGGGGAGAAAACAATACAACTACAAAGTGGGTCTTTTTTGTTGAACACTTACGCCCGCCACTAAACCCAGATTTACCTGTGTTTCGCGTGGGCTACAGCACATTTACCTCCTTTGATCTATCGCAACTGGCAGTATCCTCAAGCATTTCCTACAAAGCAGGTGCTTATACAAAAAAAAAAACAGCAAAATTCTGCATTTCCGCGAAAAAGACTTGCTTGCATCAAACACACACGAGGGCAAGGTTCTGCTCCGGAACATTAATTCTAAAGTGCTTTCCCCCCGCTCCCACAGAAAACGAAACTCCGGTCTGTCACCGCTCTGTTGCGAGCACCTCTGCACAAAGACGGGGAAAAAGGGCCGCCGGTGACGCACCCTTTCGACCTTGAAGGCATCGCCGCGAAGGTGGCGGAGCGCGAGGGGAAGACGCCGGAGGCAGTGAAGAAGGACTGGCGGGACATCGCCGAGTTCGGCACCAAGTTCCACGACTACATCAGCGAGAAGCTGCTGAAGAAGAAGCTCCCCGGCGCGGTGCACTGGACGGCGGAGGAGGTCGCGGGGGCGAAGGAAGTGGCCTACCAGAAGGCGTTCGACGAGTACTGGGCTATCCTGCAGGACTACGGGTACGAGCTGAACCCCTGCGGATCCGAGATGATCGTCGCCAGCCCGAAGTGCGGGATCGCGGGGACCATCGACTGCCTGCTGAAGTGCCCGGCCGGCAACAGCCTCGAGCCGAAGCCGCACATGCTGCTGGTCGACTGGAAGACCAACAAAGCGGCCTTGCGGGGGCAAACCGTCTTCCCGGGCAACCCCACCCACCTAAACTGGCCCTTCGAGAAGCTTCCGGCCGTCAAGCTGTCCGACTATTCTCTGCAGCTCAACGCATACCGCCGCATCCTCGAGACCGAGAGATACGTCAAGCGCGGGACGAAGATCAAGATGGCCATCGCGCAGTTCATCCAGCAGCCCACGGGCGAGGTCGAAGTCGACGGGATTCAAGTCGAACCGCTCGACAACAAGCGCCTCGACGCCCTTTTCGCCGCCGCCGCCCCTGTGTCCTCAGGCAAGAAGCCGTTCGCGTGAGCTTCGTACGCGCGGCACCCCCCCACTTAAATCTGACTCAACACGGGGATTTGGGGTCCAGCCTCAGAAGCTGAAGTAAAAGCAGGAGGTAAAAAGCGGGTGTCCCACCCGCTTTTCGGGTGTGGACTTACACGCGTTTTTGGTTGTAGCACCCGCTTCTCGAGTGTGGCTCGGGCACACCCGCTTTGACTCTAGTTTCTGAGGCTATACCTCACCGTGTAGGTCAGGACGACATGGAGGATTGGCAGATTGTGAACCGGTCCATCCCCTCTTGATAGACCGTGATAGACCGAAGAATACAGCACCGGGCAATCCGATGCAGCTCTAGGGACTAGGGATGGACCCGATAGACCGTGGTGGACCGTGATTCACTGTGATAAACAGCGGCAGGCACTTCCATGCAGTTTCAAGAGAGGGACTGACCGGCTCACGATTGTGGGCTCTCTTTTCTCGATGACTTGCGACGTGCCTGCCGCTCCTGGTTTAGCGGGGTGATTTTCCCGCGCCCTTGCAGCATGGGATGGTCCACAACCATTCCGAGCACGTTCTTTCCGCCCCCTGGCCAGGAATTGCTGGCGCACCATTTAGAGGTGGTTTTATACAGGGGGGAAATTGATACACGCTTCGAGCACCCGTTAGTGCCGGATTACAGCCGCCGCGAATCGCGTGCCTGAGGCCCGCCGTAGCCTCGGCAAGAGACTCACATCGCGAGTAAGAAGTTATATTTTGTTGAACGTCACACCCGGGCTCTGCAACTGGATGCTTCGAGCGATTTTTCACTCCAAGAAACTATTTTGCTGTCGCAATTAAACCCAAAAAAGAGCTCGTCTTGGCATTAGTTAGGTCCAAAGCCCGCAGCATGGTACCAAAGCAGAGGGAAACACGGCCGTTGTATAATATTGCTACAGTGCTTGCCCCCCCGACCCCAGACTCACACAGCTGTCTGCAGGCATATCCCTCAACCATTGGTGCTGCACACTGCAACCCCATGTCCACTGTACTCTGCGGATTCTACTTCAGAGATTGCCAAAGGATCATACGTCTAGCGAGGTGCAGTCACACGTAGGGCAGACACCCTGAGTTTTCCAACTGATCGCTCAGGCACGGTTGTAGGGGCCTTCTCCCCGAGACAGACTTGCCTCGTATGGGTGCTCCTGGCGTGGCGGGCCACAAACAGCCGCCTTTTCTTTGACAGGAACACACCCCGGTGTCCTGTCTGCACACTCAGCTCGGCGCTGATGGTGGTCCGCCTCATGTGTCTTAACGACCGGAACAGAGTGCAAATAGAACCAGTGCGGTGTTGAGCACATCACCCACCCCACCCGCCCGAATTCCCTTCCTTTTAGAGCTCTTTGTAGGAAATGATACGGTGGGAACGTGTCAGTTAGACTTTGGCGGACACTTGCCGGCATATCGGAGAGCCCCCCCACTGACACGTTCCCTCCGTGCTTTTTTCACACTAGCTCCCAAACTAGAACTATCCATCCGACCTCTACTCCCAATACGAGACATGAAATACGTGTTCAAAAAGCATGGAGGGCAGAACAATGAGCGAGCTTCACGCATGTTGAATGACCAGCATACATTCCTGTACCCTAGCGAGAATCAAACAGACGAAACTCATGCGAGGCTCCCCGGAGAAATTCTCCCTGCACGCTAACTTGTCTGTCTCTTCTTCTTTTTCAGCACCAATAGAGCCGGCACAACTAGAATACCCATCCATCATGCTCTGCTCCAACAGACGCAGTAAAACGGGGAAAAAGAGAAGAAGCCCATTCCCTCCCCTCCCCCTTGCCTTTCGTGTCTGATCTGATGACCTGTCGCATTTCCTTATCTTCCCCCTCTTTCGGTGGTACAGCAGTTTACGTGAACGGTACATCCGTGAGGATGTCCATTGGACTGTTGCCATACGAGTCGATCCGATAGTAAGTGTCGCGTTCACCGGGGTTCGTTTGGAATGCATAGAATTAGTAGCGTCAATCCACATTGCCGGCTTAGCGGTCATCTCTTCGCACGCGGAGTCGCCAAGAGCCGTGCTTTCGCCTCCTCAGCTCGTCTTCGTCGTCGCGTCACCGGGGTTCGATCTACATTACATTAGTCGGGAGTGCTTGGCATGGTGAGTACTGCCGCTGCACCTGTGTATCGCGCCGACAACCACCAGGACCGTCTTCTCCCCCATCGCAGTTCGAACCGTGTGCCGCTGGATTCTGCCCGCATGCCCCCTTTGCCTTTGGGCCTGCCCTGGTCTCTTTCAGGGCAACGATATCCGCGGGTAAAGGTCACGGTCATCCGGCTCCCTGCTTCTTCGGGTTTCAGGTGGGCCGCTGCGAACAGACTCAGAGGGGCGTGATGCGGGCTACCGTTGTTAAGAGAGTCTGCTTCTCACTGAGAAGGAGGAACGATGACGCAGCGTCGGGAACATGGTTGACAGAGTGAGTGACAGACTCACACTGTCACAGAGACATCGAAATTCGGAACGAGGTGTCGCAGACGATACACACAGATAGCAAGAGACGAGATGGCGTAGTGCGGCCGCGTCCTGTTTTGCATAGGCAGCGAGGGTTGCTTTCAGAGACGGTTCGGGGCTCGATACCGACGTCGTCGAGGTCGCCGTGTTGTGCATGCTCAGTGGCGTTGGTGATTAGAACGTGGTGCGCCGTCGCGTACCCCCCGCACAGTTCACATCTCGCCTTTGTCCCCCTTGGCATGGTCGCCCTCCGCGTGATCGACTGCAGGAGGCTCTCTGCCCCTTGGAGCCCCTAGGAGCCTCTCCAACTTCCGCAGATTCGAACCTGCTGCAGCCGCCGCCGGTGTTTCTTCGCGATCTTCCGCTTCGCTTCGTCTGAGTATACCGTAAGATTCTCTTCACGGGTGCCTCAAATTGGGGATGGGACGAAGTTGTATATTCCTTGCACCTTGTTGTTGGCGAAGAGGGTCCCATGCTGACCGTTCTGGCGTGCGTTGCGGCGTCGTTTCGGCGCGGTTTATCCATTCGTTATGGGCATGACCCCTTTCCCAGCACATCGCATACTTGCCAACTATCGGCACGGGGTCCGCCCGGCGACGCTTCTGTGCTCTCCGGATTGCGGCTTGGCTGTCGCAGAACCACTTAACTCTTTTGGCAGAGCTTTAATGCCGTGGCGTTAAGCGGGCCGTATTCGTATGATGGAACTTTGTCGTCCCCTCCATCGAACGGTTCAACCCAGTATGCGCAGTAGTCGTGAATGTACGTGCCGACTCCGGCGGTGCGGCTGCCGGCGGTCGCAGGGGGGCGCAGTCCGGTGTGTCGCTGGCGCCGCCGTCTCTGTTGTATCGGGCCGGGCGGGCTCCACTGCCTCCTGTGCCTATGTGATGCGGGCTCCACTGCGGGCTCCACTGCCTCCTGTGCCTATGTGGTGCGGGCTCCACTGCGGGCTCCACTGCCTCCTGTGCCTATGTGGTGCGGGCTCCACTGCCTCCTGTGCCTATGTGGTGCGGGCTCCACTGCCTCCTGTGCCTATGTGGTGCGGGCTCCACTGCCTCCTGTGCCTATGTGGTGCGGGCTCCACTGCGGGCTCCACTGCCTCCTGTGCCTATGTGATGCGGGCTCCACCGCCTCCTGTGCTCATGTGGTGCGGGCTCCACTGCCTCCTGTGCGAGTTGTGCCTTTGTGATGCGGGCTCCACTGCCTCCTGTGCCTATGTGTTGCGGGCTCCACTGCCTCCTGTGCCTATGTGTTGCGGGCTCTACTGCCTCCTGTGCCTATGTGTTGCGGGCTCCACTGCCTCCTGTGCCTATGTGTTGCGGGCTCTACTGCAAGGCCACGCAAGGTATTATACACCGTCGTGGACCCAATTCGTAAGAGAGAATTCGTAACAGGAGCGCCCGACCACCGGACTTCTGTTGCCTTTCGTGCCCCGTCCGCGGAGGGGGCCTCGTCTCGGTGGTAACCCCGACCCCGGAGACCTGGTGGGTTTCGCCGGCTGCTCGTCCGTCTTCCATATCGCCTAAAACTCCCGGCGCAAGAAGGCGGGTACCTGTCGTTTTCGTGGTACGCCTTGTGGAGGTCCGCCTTGAGGGCCGTCTTGAGCACCACCTGGTGCAGAAGTGTTGCTTGGTGAAGGGGTTCTCCTGGGTAGCCGGCGAGTCCACGAGGGCTAGCACCAACCCCGTGAGGCGCTCCACCTGCAGGGCTTCGTCGCAATCCGGTGTTCCCGTTTTTTTCTTTCTTAGCTTCTTGGCTTTCTTTGATTTTGGCAGGGCCTCCTATGAGAAATCGAGTTTCTGAGCGCTTACCGGCATTACCGGCACGGTGGGTTTCTGATATAGTTCACCCTGTGAAACCAGCCAGGAACAACCAGCCCGGGAAATCTTACCAGAACCTTCGGCGTCAACCCTCCAGTCTGCCTAAGTGCGTCCGTCAGTGTGGATTGCTGCTAACCAGTCGTAGGCACTCTCGATAGCGGGAGATTGCATCAGCGACGGTTAGCGGGCAGGGGTCAGGGTGAATCGCGGAAGAGGCTTCCGCGGTCTGACGGTGTGCGACCGCTAGTTACCTACACTCAAGGAAAATGCGTATTCGTCAAGGTTACTGGTGCCTCGGCCTTACTATTCCTGACGAAAATAAAGGGCGTGCCCGCCAGGGGCATACCGTGTTGTTGCTGCTGCTGCTGCTGTCAAAAACGACCATGCTTTCCGATTACCACGTGCCGGACTGTTGGATTCCGTGCGACTTCAAGGCACGCACAAAATTGGCTCAAAACGGGGTCTTCTTCTTTTTGTCCTGCTTCCGAAGAGCGCCACACTCGAACTCTTTCAGGATGGCTCAGGGTAAGGAAGTTCACCACGTAGAACAGAGCGCGGAGCGAAGGTAGCAGAGAGCAGCGCTGCGGGCATGTGGCTGCGATGGAAGGCGGGCCCCGCCGCCGTCGCGGTGAGCCATAAGAGCGTCCTGAGGTGCCTACCGCACGAGCTGAGGGAACCGTTCACCCTGACGTCCCACGGGTCGCAAGGCAGCCCCCTGCGCCTGGTGTCCCGGTCCGACGAAAAAGTCCAAATGCGCGAGGTCGTCCGGCTGTCGAACGTGAAGGCCGAAACCAAAAAGCTCCGCAACATCGCCGGAACCCGGTCCATCGTCGGCATCGACGAGTCCGGGGGCTACCAGCTGCACGAGCCGGTGATAGCCGTCGCCCTGTACATGCCCGACGACCTGGCCATTGCTGGCGTGGACGACTCGAAGGTCGTCGACACCAAGAGGCTTGCGCCCATCATTCTGTCGTGCCCCGACATCTCCATCGGCGTCGGCGCGTCGTTTCCGAACGAGCGGCTCTACGACAGCGTTCTCTCGCGCAACGTGGCGATGACGCGAGCCGTGTTCTGCCTCCGCAATCTGCTCGTCGAACAGGGGAAGGTTTGCAGCCGACGCATCGTTTCCCCCCCTTGATTGATTGCTATTAGTTCCTCCCTCGTAGCCTCCCCAGCTTCGGCCGACACTATTTGCCCACTTAACCATGGTTAAGAAGACGTACGAGAACCTGGACACTAATTACAAAAACATCTGCAGAACACCACGAAACGCCTCCAGGCAAAACCCCGTCTTTCACATTTCTTCAGCGGTTGCCCCCCGCCCCCTGTTGCCGTTCCTATTCCGAAGTAGGGTCTGCCCTGAAAGACGAGTAGGGTGGCGCCCCCTGGCTGGGTCGATTGCTCGGACATGAGTCTCGTAGCGAGCTTGATCTCGATGTTTGATTTTGATCTTGATTGACGATGTGCGAGCAGGCACCAGATTCTTTAGACTCTAGTCGGTGTGCTATGCGTGCTGGCTTGTTTGCAAGCCGGTCCATACGGTCTGGTACTACCAGCCTTCTTGGCTGAGCAGACACAAACAGCACCGTCTGTATCACAGGATGCGAATAATCTGTTCCTCATCATCGACGGCCTCGCGATCGCCAACGCCTGGATTCGCTCCCAAGAACACTTTTGCGGATACCCCGCAAAACAAGCCGCCAAAGCTGATTCGACTTACCACGAGGTGGCCGCCGCCTCTGTCATAGCCACGTGGCTCCGGCGACGAGCAGTATGCCTGCCTTCTAGCACATCTGTGAATTTGAGCAAGTGCCGTGCCACCCCGCGAAACGAGTGTAGAAGAGGTTGGTGGTAGCACAAACTACCGGGCCAGCGGAGACCACCGCAAAACCAGCACCAATAACAACGGCCACCCCGCGAAAGGGATTTGAGTGGGCAAGTCTGACACTTGCTGCCGTTTGAGGGGAGAAGAAAAAGCGAGCAAGTTGCTCGAAGCTGTAACCTGTACTGGAAGTATCGGATCCCTGAGAGACACAAACACCTACACACAGACGGGGCACAATGCGGAATGACAACCGAACGCAGACCCATTGCATTTTACGAGGACGTGACAGCAAACCCTAATGTGTGCATGCATGCCTTGGTCGGGCCATGTGCTGTCTGCTCGAAGGGTTTGTGTGCTCCCTCAGCACGGGTAGACCTGGTGCGATTACCTACGGACCACGAGTGAGACTGAGTTTCTGACGCGAGCACAACACACGTGTTCGGGTTGGGGCCTTTGGGCACCCGTTCGGTACAGCTGCTTGCAGCTGTACCTGTAGCTATGGGTGGACATCATCGATTCGATTCGGCAGGTGAGTTGTTTTGACAAGACAACTCACCAACATCCAGCCCCGTCAGCAGAGTCGGCAAGCCGTTGCAATGACCTGAAGCCGCACCCGTTCGCCGCATGACATGCGTTCGGGCGTGAATGGGGTCACGGCGCGTGCCCTGAGGACTGCGCGTGTTCGAACCGTCATCTCGTGCCAGGCATTGTGCACGTAGGTGGTTGGGCGAGGTAGCTGTCCGGCTTTAAACCCAGAGTTCTCTCTGTTTCGTGTGGGCTACTCCGGCATCAACCGCGGGCGGGAAGAATAGGACCTGAAATGGTAAGGTCATGACCGTCAGTGTCGCTCGTCAAGAGTAGGCTTGTCTATTCTGAAGGAGAAACCCCCGTTGTGAAATACCACCGCACCTTCTTCCCATCAAGCACGGCATGCTACGACGACTCCCACAAACCCTTGCTGGCATGTGGCGTGAACGTTGCGAGACTACGTCTACGGAAACCCTGATCCAGCGCCGCATCTGGCGAGAGTTCCGGGGCAAATCCTGCTTCTTCCGCTTGCCCCCCATATTTAGTCTCTCAGTACCGCGCACCCTTTCTTTTTGTTCACACACGAGTAGCATTCGCTGCTGAGTGAGAATATTTTTGTTTCCCCAACCCTTTCCCCAGGCTTGTCCACTTGCGAAGAAGCGCGCTCAGGGACGTTCCTGCCACGGTGGCGGGCAGAGCATGCCTCACCAAGTTTCGACCGAGTTCAATCGCCAACCCTGAAATGCAAGCAGCCCTGACTGACTTGACCCAGAAATAAATGGAAACAAGTAAATTAGCGAAATATTGGGAGCGGTTGAAGGAAGGTGGTCGGGCGGCAATTCGTCAACGTTCGGCTCCTGGATCCCCTGGAACGAACGAAAAGACCGAAACCCCCCGACTAATTGAAGTGCGAGGCGGTTTGGAGTGAGCTGACTCCGGTCCCGTGGCCAGGTGGGACGACAGTGAGGGAACCCACGATTTGAACGTTGCCGGCAGTGGGCGAACCATCTCAAGCTCTTGCACACTGCGGCCCCGAAGCGAAGTTCGTCTTTTCAAATCGGAAAAGGTCGCGTTTTTTGGCGGAACGGTGGAGATGAAAAATCGCCAGAGAGGATGAAACGAAAGGGGGAACCTGGCGGGAGAGTCCTGATCATTATTTGACCCTTTACGGACAGGGGACATAATCGACCCCGAAACCCTGTCTGTGCGGCCGAAAACGGGCCCTAAACGGTTTTTGGCGGGTTAAGTGGAGGTAAAGGGGCCTCAGAAGGCCCACAAGTGGGCCCAGATGGGGTTCCGGGGCCAGTAAGGGGTGACGTCGAAAAGTATTTTATTAGTGCAAAGGGAAGGGGGAGGTTTTTGGCATCGTCTCATATGTATGTTGAAAAAGCGAGAACCCGAGCTGGAGTTCGGTCACTGGGCCTCCAGAGCAAAGACGCATCAAAAAGGAACAATGTCTACTGCTGTGAAGAGATGTGTTACGAAACATTTCCGAGAGCACTAGGGTTCCCATTTTCGAGTCGTAAAGCTCTCGAGTGTTGACCCATAGATTCCCTTGAAGGCTTTCTGCGCTGGACAACCCCCTTCCTCCTCCGTCACGAAACTAGCGTACAAGGTTTACCTGATTCTGCACCTAACTCTCCGTCTCGCGCAACCCGGATGAAGCGGCCGCTTTGCACCTGGCATTCGTTCGTCTAGGAACCGCCAGTAACTTCTGCACGAAGGTGGTGTAGACTTATTACCGCAGCGCAGAACACATCCCCAAGACCTGGTTCAAAACATAGGCAGTTTTTACGCTACCAAGTCTTTCCTCCGAACACGAAAAAAGAGAGTTTCGCCCCACCCTTAGTAGTAGTTTCGCCCCACCCTTAGTAGTAGTTTCGCCCCACCCTTAGTAGTAGTTTCGCCCCACCCTTAGTAGTAGTTTCGCCCCACCCTTAGTAGTAGTTTCGCCCCACCCTTAGTAGTAGTTTCGCCCCACCCTTAGTAGTAGTTTCGCCCCACCCTTAGTAGTAGTTTCGCCCCACCCTTAGTAGTAGTTTCGCCCCACCCTTAGTAGTAGTTTCGCCCCACCCTTAGTAGTAGTTTCGCCCCACCGAAGAAGAAAGAAGAAGAAAGAAAAAAGAAAAAGGCCGTTCCTGGTCCAGGAACGTGACGGTCAACCACAGCTTGCAAAGCTTGAGTCGGAGGCAGCACAGTGCCACAACCCCGTCCGCTTTGCCCTGTGGCTGACTGTCTCGACGAGCTTGTGTTCAGCGCGAGCGCCAAGCCCCAAGGTGCGCCACGCCTTGATGCTTTAGTTTGGGAAATCGGTAGCCACTTGACCCGTCGGCCCGTGGAACCGCCGAACACGTGAAGCTTGGCTCCCGTGTAGCAGGCTTTCCCTGGTACCTAGTTTCGCCACCCGAAAAAAAAAAAAAAAAAAACACCCAGCTGGTGTGATCGGTATAACCATGGGGTACTACGGGGGAACTACGGGGAACTGGCCTTGGGGTGTCCTTTTTTTTTTTGGTGGTTCTTGAGGGGCATAGGTCTCATGTTTCCCTCAGACTGCGGGGGCTTTGGAGTTAGTTAAAGGGTTTGGGGCTTTTTGGGGGTGTTGGTGGACAGGGGCGCCAGGGGTCTTCAAACCGGCGCGTTTAAATTTAGGGAAAACGACAAAGTGGATTCTATATAACTGGATTACGACAAAGTGGATTATAATCCACTTTGTCGCCAATCCACTTTGTCGCCTAATCCACTTTGTCGCCCCGTATGACGGACCTAAGCTCACTTTTGATGGTTTCAATGAACTCAAACAGCTCAAAATAGTCACTTTCCCTGTGGGAACTTTTTGTGAAAGGGTCCCCCTATATAATTCATGCCGGTTGTCAGAAGCGACAAAGTGGATTATCAAAAGCGACAAAGTGGATTATTACTGGATTATAATCCACTAATAATCCACTTTGTCGTAATCCAGTTATATAGAATCCGTTTTGTCGTTGACCCTAAATTTAACAGAGAAGCATTGCATAATAAAGCTAGACAGCTTTATGAAATGCTTCTCTGTGTTCTAACATCTGCTGCTGTAGCCTAAACGAAATGTGACCCCAATACGATGCAATCGCCTTACAGGTGACTTTTGCATCCGGAATCTCAAGCGAGCTCGAACTCTAAATAAAGCGCAAATCATCTCTCTCGTAAAATGATCGTTTCCATTGAACTGGCTACAAAAGAAAGTACCCAAATAAAGGCACGAAACAAAATTCAAAAGCGTAAAATGCAATTCTGTATCGGCGTTACGTTTCACTGCTTTACGAAATATCTCCAAGTCCGCACGACGGAAGAGCGTGAGGAGAACGACAACAGCGAGACCGAAGAAAGCGACACCATCGACCTGAAGGAAGAAGACATGAAGTACAACGCCGACTTTATGACTAACGGCTCGCTGCAAACGTTCCACGAGTCCACAATACGGCCGCACCTGCTGGAATGCGGAAACCAGCTTGCAGAAAAGAAAGACGCTCCTTTCCTTAGGGGGGCTACCGGTGTCGCACGTCGCTGGTTTTATAAGGAGCGCGACGACGAGACGGAAGTGCTCAACGACGCGGGACTACAAAAGGTCGTCGAAAAGAAGTTGAACCTCCATATAGTGGTCCGTTTGGAGCTGAAAAAGCACTCGGCAAAGCACGTCCGAAAGCACCTGCTAACACACGACGCGGAAGTGCACGACAACTCATACACATCGCGGGCGGACAGTAGCTCGATGATTACGAACAAGTTGGAGGAGGCGCTGTGTGACAGGTTCGGCAAGGTGGGGCTGAAGTTCGGACCCTCTTGGGTGCTTTGTATTTGTGGCACAAAGGTCAGCAACCCGCCGGACAGGCTTTCTGACGGGACGTCGTTTGTACGACACGGTTGTCGATGCCCGAAGTTCGCCAAGAAGCTGTCAAAGAACGCGAAAGCAGACCTAAAAGCTTTCAGAGAAAAAGAAGCTGCTAAAAATAAGAAGAAGGTGGCGGCCAGGAAGGATCTCACAAGGGGCATGTCCGAACAAGAAAAGGCCAACGCCAAAAAGATGTTTGAAATGGTTGGCTTCAAACGAAAGGCAGACGAGGAAGCAGAGGTCGAGAACCCACGCAAAGAGGCAAAAATCTAGCTTTCTGGTGATAGCCTCCATCGTAAAGGCATTTCTTTTTTTGTGTGTTCCCGACGATCAATTATAGTTTTTTGTTGTCTCAATTCTCTTTTGTTCTGGATGTCCATTGGAAGCGACGGCCTGTCTATCCGGCGGCAACTCGGGTATTCGACTAGCTGACGAAGAGAAATTAACGTTTGTAATGTCGGTGTGTTCAAAACCAATGCAGGGGTTTGTTGCAGGAAAAGGAACGAGAGCGAGTCAGGAAAGCCTGGAACAACGGGGAGATGAAGATTGACGTTACTTTCGTGAAGCCGTGTGGAATGCGCCATGAAGGTTTTCTCGTCGAGAATGCTGACTGGAACGCTATCGTAGGACTTGCGAAGTCGGTTGGCTACGCGCTTGCTGGGACATATGTGCGCCTCGCTACCGGCCCCCCTTCAACAGTTTGTCTGGCCGACTGTCCTGTTGTTCTCAGAGAGGACTTGTGGAAGCTCAGTTGCGGCCATTGCGTGCTTGTACCAGTCCTCGACAAGAATCGCGCTGTGGTGACGGACGGCGGAGGCCTGGCCGACGGAGAACTGCGAGGTATCGTAGACAGCCTGATGGCGGAAGATGTCAAGATCCGACGCATACCCCGGGTACTCCTCATTATCCAGCGAGTAAAAGTGAGTCGTTTCAGGGTTGAGCGAGCATGGCAGAGCAACCTGGTTGCGCGTGATATCTCGTTTTTGTGTGCCATCGAAGACAAGGATGTCGCCTTGCAGCACGATAGCACACCTGTTAACGAGAATTGGCATGCAATCCACTTGACAGCAACTTGGATGCAAGGAACATCACAAAGGCACCATTTCCTGAAGGCGTGCCTTTCAACCGTGCACGATGGCAGCATGGTGGAAGACGCAGTGACAGAAATCTGTTGCTACTTCTCGTCTCTCACGCAAGAACTTCGAGGGCTTGGCGTTCTCGGCCCTGATGCCTTTTTCGAGCAAGACCGCTTCTGCTGTATGTTTACGGACCGCGGAGCAGGTGTGGGGGGCCTCAAACAACCCCGGGTATACGAACCAGTGCACAGGTTGCATCGGACGATGAGCAGGGTTGTGACCGAGCTCAAGATTGGGAAGGAGATGACGTTCCTGTGTGCAGCAGCGAACGACGTGGCATCTTCACCTGCATTTGCTGTATGGCTGCGGGAACAGGGCGGCCCGGAGTTGAAAGGTGTGTTGTGGCAGAGGGCGACGACAGGGAGATTCGGAACGTCCTGGGCAGCCGCGTGGTCTCTATCATGCACCGTTGGTCAGAAGACCCTATTGGGATGGTACTTGGACTTCCTCGGCAGCTTTGATGAAACGACAGAGTATTCGAAAAAAAAGAAGAATATCGTCATGTACCTGACTCCTCGTGGTACCCAGGAGCGCTTCCGTCGAATAGGTTTAGCATTTGAGATCATTGCATATCCGGCGTTGAGGCGAATCTGGCAGTACGCTGGGGAAGAAGTACTCGACGACGACTTTACTGCCGGCTTTGCCAGCGATTTGATGGCTACCCTGGGTCTCTATTTCACAAAAATTCGAACTGGAAAGGACATTTTCGGGAATCCGCTGTGGATGGAAAAAGCGAGACGAGGTGTGACATTTCCTACGAAGGCCCCGGAAGTAAAGTTTGTGTGCCAGCGGAACTCCGTTCAGCAGTTCATTCGGCGTATGAAAGCCCACTTAGACGCGGCTGGCTCTATTGCGAGCTATTACGGAGGTCCCGGCGTGCAGATGCCAACCATTAAACCCATAGACGAGGCAACAGATTCAGCTTTCCTGTCTTCTGTTGCCCACAGGTTTGCCTGCGGCATTGTTGCAGAGCTGACCATGTACAGCAAGGCAACAGCGGATACCCCAAGACCCGTAAAGCTAGGACCGAGTCTCATAGAGGGCACCGTTGGATCCATGAAACGTCACCTGCAACAGCAGACAAACACGCGCATCCGCGATGAATGCATCAGGGCAAAGCTATCGAGCACCAACGCTCACCTGAGCATTCACCAGCCCTACCCAAAGACAATTCAGCAATATGCTGCGCAAAGGATAGAAACTATCCAGGCGAGGAAAGACCGATGCGGTTTGCTGAAGTTGACCCACTACAAGGCGAAGCAAGTTTCTCATGACGACAGGAAAAAGTGGCAGGCAGAACGCAATGACTTCATCAAAAGGATTCCTTGGCGATTCGATGCAGACAGTCATTGGCGAAAGGATGCGCTTGTGCAGCAAGCTGAACGGCGAGGTATCAAGTCCTGCCAAAACTGGAGCAAAGACAAGCTTGTGTCTGCATGTCAGGAAGCTGATGAGAAGTTGCTTCTTGACGAGCTAAAACAGCACGCCCTTGCCCGAAGCATGCGATTCCGGGCTAATGTTGTTGCTGGCAAGTTGCTCCATGACCTGGAACAGAAGGATGCAAAAACCGAAGAACCCGAGGCTTTGCCGCGTCCGAGGTCTCCCTCCCGGCAGCGAAAGAAGCAACCCCAAGAAGACGAGCCCCCCCTGAAAAAGGTGCGCTTCGAGACAGCTAATAGCGAGGATAGTGAAAGCAGCGAGGAGATGTAGCGCAGAAACGTCACAGGTTTGCAGACTGGGTTATTTCATCAAGATGTTGGAACCGTTTGACCGTCGAGATCCCACAAATTTCGCTTTCCAATTTCCGGAGGACGTGTGCCGTCTTGTTTTTTGGTCGTTTTATTTTGTTTTTACGCAGTGTCTTCTTCTTCATCCTCTTGGCTTTCCGACCTTCGTGGGCCAAATATCATCAGAATTGTCCACATTGTGTGACAGAAAGGTGCAAAGTCGCTAGGAAGTGCTCGCCAAGATCAAGAATCACAGCCCTGAAGTACTCAGCAAAAACTGAAAAAGCAAAAAAAAAAACGACACCCCCCCCCCTGGTTGAACTACGGGGGAACTACGGGGAACTGGCCCACCGACCACACCACCAGCCCCCTTTTTCTCGTACAGTGAAAAGAGGAAGCAGCTCTAAAAAGGGGGACGGGCGCGGTTGCGGCCCGCCGCGCGTATGGTGCGGGCGCGACGGGCCCCGGCGGCCGCCGCGGTGCTGCTGCTGCTGGCGGCCCGCGCCGACTGCGCGGCGGTGGCCCACTGGGCCATGGCGGACGCGTCGGACAGCATCGGGACCCTCGACTTGAACACCGTCGGTGGGTGGCAGTATGCGGCCGACGCCCAGTCTGGGGAGACCGTCGGCGGTCACACGGGTGGCGAGGAGGACGCTTGCGCGTACACAGACGCGAGCCCGGCGTTGGTCCCCGGCGAGAAACTGACTGTATCGTTCTGGGTTCTCCCTCAGCGGAGCACCGTCGGAGACCAGTGTTACCTAAGCTGGGTGGACAACCTGGGTCGGCGGATCATGACTTTGTACACCGAGAAGAAAACGTTGCAGCTTTTCCTCGTCTACACAGACAGTTACACAGCCACGAACCCTACGGGCACATCCCTGCCTATGATCTTCGGACCCGAGATGACGCCAGGGTTGTGGACGTATGTGTCGGTGTACATGAACGAAGACTTGTCGGGGATGGTGATGCACGTCAATGGCAAGGCCTTCGGGAGGTACCCCCCGTACGCATCCTTAACAGGCGTCTTCCCGCAGACCGACATGGTCCTCGGGATCGGCTGCACGAAGTACTACAACGCTACGGCGGCGGCCTACGAGTTCAGCTTCTCGAACGCGGGGCAGATCGCGCGCGTCACGTACGACAAAGGCGACGACCCCTGCCCGGGGCAGGCGTCCCACGGCGGCCGGTGCTTCTACCTGACGACGACGGCCACCGCGACTCCATCCGCCGCGTCGTGCGAGTCCGGGGACGTGCCTGCGACGGTGCACGACTTTTGGGAGACGCAGTTCGTCTCGGTTTTCGACCCGTCGGCACGGTACTACGTCGGGTTGACGCTCGGGGCGGCGGGCTGGGGCTGGATGGACGCGTCGCCGTTTTGGTACCGAACAGTGTGGTGCGGGGATGCCGTGCACTCCTCGTCGTACTTCGACGGAGCCGGCGCCACGTGCGACGGCGCTGCGTACCCGAAGGCGGCCGGCGACCACGCTGTGGTAGACTACAGCATCGGGCCTGGGCTGGTCAACACGGCGGCGACCGCCGCGTTGCCCGTGCTGTGCGCGTCGCAGGTCAGCCTCACGTACGTGCCCACATCCGCCCCCGACACACTCGTGCCGTCGCTCGCGCCGGCGACAGGTGCTCCACCGTCGGCCGCGCCGCCGACGTTTGCGCCGCTTACAGAGGCGCCTCGCACTCTGCCGCCGCCCACGCAGGCCCCGGAGACCGCGGTCCCGCTCACGCGGGCCCCATCGACGGCGGCGCCGGCCACCGCGCGGCCTCCGACCGACGCGCCGTCCACACGAAGCCCGGAGACGGCGGCCCCAGCCACCGCGGCGCCCGCGACGGAAAGCCCGGAGACGGCTGCCCCGGCCACCGCGGCGCCCGCGACGGAAAGCCCGGAGACGGCGGCCCCGGCCACCGGGGCACCCGCCACGCAAAGCCCCGCGACGGCGGCGCCCGCGACGGGCGCTCCGCGGACGGCGGCGCCGGCCACTGCCGGGCCGGAGACGCTTCCGCCGGCGACCGATTTTCCGGCGCCGCCGGGGAGCACAGAGGTACCGTCGCGCACGGACGCGCCTGCCAGGGCGCCCGGCACGGCTGCGCCGGCGGGTTATGCGAAGACCGGAGCACCCGACCTTGCGGGTAGTGGGACCGCATCGCCGACAGCAGATCCTGGCGGAGAGACCGGGCCGCCGGGGGTGAGTGGGTCCCCGTTTGCGGGGAGTTGGGTGCCCAAGGTGGCGGGCAATGGGACCGCGCCGACGGCGGAGCCTGGCGGGAAGAGTCAGTCGGCGACCGGAGAGGAGGATGGCGCGGAGGCTGCTGGGATCCCGGCCGGGCTGAAGGACTCGGCGGAGGCTGTGATCACCGGGACGTCGGCGGTGTCGGTCAGCGCCGCGAAGCTCGCGGCGCTCATGCGCTTCGACTGCCAGGTGGAGGACATCGACCTGGGCGAGGACCCGCTCGACTGGGAGTTCCACCCTTTGCACTTCGGCATCGGCGACTCCCCGCAGAAGTACTTCATCGGCGCCGTCGTCGGGAACGTGCTCATCGTGCTCGGGTTTCTGGCCATCAACTACCTCGTGGTTTACGGGTCGATGCGGGTGTTCAACGTCACCCGCGAGGTCGCCGTGTTTGTCGCTCGGGCCCCGGGGCTTGTGTACATCCCCTGCATGTGGCTGCTCACGGGCACAGCGATGGCAGGGTCATATCTCGCGTTGGGCAGCAAATCGACCGGGTTCATGACGATCTTGGGCCTCGTGGCCCTCCTCGTCTGCGCCGCGATGCCGATTTCGATCTACTACATGATCCTCCGGCCGTCGTGCTTCTACGCGGTTGCCGTCGCCGACCCGAAGATCGACGCGGCCGCCGCGGAGCTCGTGCACGAAGCAGACGTCAAGGGCGTTAGCTGGCAGCACAAGGGGGTGCTGACCGGCTGGAAGCGGACGCTGTACGTCCTGGCCTACGGCGAGCAGGTCTGGGTGCGCTCCGCGGCCGCGCCGCCGTACTGGGTCGAGGCGTACGGGCTGTTCTTCGAGCAGTTCCGCAAGGGGTACCAGTGGTTCGGGCTCGCCGAGATGTCGCAGGTGTTCCTGATCGCGCTCCTCTCCTCATGGCGGCCGGGCAGCTTCTCGAGCTGCATGGGGCGGAATGCGCTGCTGTCGGTCCTGCTGCTTGCGTTTTTTGCGTCGGTCGTGTACCTGCGGCCGTACAACAGCCACTGCGACCAGTTTGCGGCGAGCCTGATGAGCGGGTTCACGTTCGTGGCGATCACGAGCATGACGATCTCGATCGCGATGAAAAACACGCACCGCTCGGCGAGCGACGGGCTCATGGGGTTCGCGGGGGTCCTGCTGCTGCTGTCGGCCGCGGTGCTGTTCGTGAAGGGCTGCTACGACATCGCGTTCTATTTCCTCGACCTGAAGCTCGGGCGCCGGTGGCAGTGCGCGGAGATCGCGCGCGGGGCCGCCGGCGAGGCGTGGGCGCAGCCGAAGGCGGGGCCGTCGGGCTGGCCGGAGGAGATGGCGAGCGTCAGCACCCGGTCCCCGGTGTCGAAGCACGGAGGGTCCGAAATCTGCTCGCCCGTCTTCTCGCACCAGAGCGGGTGGGGCGAACCGTCAGACCTCCGCACCTCGCCGTCTAAACGGGTAGCGGACCTGTTCCTAAGCACTGGAGACCCCGACCGATACGAGCAGCTCCTCGACGCGTGCGCGACTGATTTCGGCCGTCGGAAGTCGTCAGCGTCGCTCCGCCCCGACATCTCGACACCGTTGTCGGTAGGCGGAGACTGGGCGTTCCCGGCCGAGGACTCGAGCTACCACCGCAGCACGTCGGTGCTGTCGAACCCGTGCGAGACGCCGCTGCTCGACAGCCCGCGGCCGACGCACGAGCGGCAGGGGGTCTGGCCGCGCGGGCGGCTGTCGGGGCAGGCGTTCCCGCACCTGGCTGCGAGCAGCTGCGCGTCGCCGCCGATGCCGCCGAGCAGCCTGGGCAAGGCCGGCGCCGCGCCGGCGGCGAAGACGCCGACCGGCCACCTCCTCTACGACGCGAGCAACGACTGGTTGGATCGCCCGCTCCGGGCCCGGGCCCGTCGGCAGAGCCACCGGCAGCGGAAGCCCGACGAGCCGACTTCTCCGCATCTGATGCCCACCACAACCGTGTGATCATCGCCCGCAAGCGCATCCAAGGAAGGGCAACCACCTGCACAGCGGCGATATACCAGTCACGCGCTGCCATCAGCAGCATACAGAGCACCTGAGCAAGCAGTTCAGAAGGAGAACACCATGATGCAGCATGATGAAGATGACAGCGCTGATGAAGGGCGAAGATCGCGCGCCGGCAGAGCCACCGGCAGCGGAAGCCCGACGAGCCGACTTCTCCGCATCTGATGCCACCACAACCGTGTGATCACCGCCGCGCGGCTCCTCTCCGCAAGCGCATCCAGGGAAGGGCAACCACCCTGCACACCGGCGATAAACAGCCTACTGCCATCAGCAGCGTACCCGCAGAGAACCTACGCAAGCAGTGCAGCAGGAAAAACAAGAGCTCGTCACCCGCACAACCATGATGGTGGCGCTGGTGAGGGAACGAGAGATGTTTTTTTGTATAGGCACCTGCTTTGTAGGAAATACTTGAGGAGGCTGCCAGCTGCAAAAGATCAAAGGAGGTAAATGTGCAGTTTGCGGTGACGAGCTTCTCATTTCCCAGCATTCCGCAAGACAAAGAAAAACGCAAAAAAAAAGATAGCTGCCTCTAGCCCAAACAACTTCCGCCCGTAACGAACACCTGCTCAAAGAAGTCAACTGCCTTAGGGTGGCTAGTTTGACACTTCTTTCCGTTGGGGGAAACGATAATCAGAGCTCGTCACTCTCATAACCGCGGATACAAAACGTGTGTTGCTGATGATGGGAAAACAGTTGTTTACCTTAACGCAGTGCCCGATCGTTTTTACGTGAAGCTGGACACAGGACGCAAGTGAGGTTTGCGGTGACGAGCTCCTAATTTCCTCCAGCATTTCACGTGTGGTTAAGGAAAAGATAAGCCGCCAAACATCAGAACGACGTAAGTCGTCGGCCGCACAAAAACGTGAAGAATTCTTCCATTCTGCATAAAGCATTCATCATGAATGTGACCGTGGTGTCGGTCGCCTGCGTTCAAAGCTTTGCTGGCAAACAAAGAGCGAAACTGTACGTCAAAAGTGTGGGCAACGATATAGAAAGCACAGCTGTGCAAAGACCACCCAACAGACGAACTAACAGGGACCGGCCACACGCATCCCACACAAAGAACCCCCACCCGCCTTCACTATCGACCGCAGACATCATGACGCGGATCCTTAAAACTCGAAACAGTCGAAAAAGGCGAATCCCACACAGAACCGAAGCAAGAGAGCGCGAACCGGCCAACCCAGACCTACCGCTCGAGACACAGAAACCACGCCGGGCGAGCAAAAAAAAAAAAACGCCGTCACAGGCAACTGACTGAGCGAATATCGCCGGAAACACAAAAACGTGCGCGTTTTTTTCTTTGCGGTTTTCTTTTTGTATAAGCACCTGCTTTGTAGGAAATGCTTGAGGAGACTGCCAGTTGCGATGGATCAAAGTAGGTAAATGTGCTGTAGCCCACACGAAACACAGGTAAATCTGGGTTTGTGTAAAAAAAAAAAGTTTCACGGGGGGCAGAAACGGTGGAGACAAATTCTCTATTCTCATATTCGACAACGCGAAGGGAAAACAATTCAGGATGCCCCTGGCCTTATCAGATCCGTTGTTGAGGAAAGCTAGCGCTCGAGGTTTGTCGGACGTCGTGCCTACTTTCCGAAGCCAAACTACACGGCGGAGCTCAGCCTCAGAAGCTGGAGTGAGAAAAGCGGGTGTCGCGCCTGCTTTTCGGGTGTGCTTTTGTAGCACACCCGCTGTTTGGGTGTGACTCGGGAACACCCTCTTCAACTCCAGCTTCTGAGGCTAGACTTAACCGTGCAGTACGCTCTATCCTGCCGTCGCTTCCCATTTGAATGGAGCGACAACGTCGTATCTCAACTTGCGCAAACAACAACACAATCCGCGCCCACCGCGCGCGCCCACAATCACCAGCAAGAAGAATCGCGGGAACGACCGAATCGGGTGGTCCCTCATCTCCGGCTTCTCTTCTGTCCCGGAAGAGCTCCCCCCCCCCCCCCCCTCCCCCCGGTTTCGCTCGCGACCGTTTCCTGAACTATCCTTCACTAAATCCGCGGTTAAATAACCTGGCCTCAGTGGTGCAAGCACCACGCGCTCTTCAAACCCAAGAAACATTTTCCCCCCAATCCAATTATTCGTAGTCTGCGAGCTCGTGGACAACTTGCGTCTAGCAAGGTAGCACCAGCCTGGGAACTGCCACCGGCACATCATTTTCGAGCCCGCGGATGACGTCGGCAACTTTGCATCAGCCAATCTATAAACTGATGTCGTACAGACGGGCAGATACACATGCACACAACACCGACAACAGCGGCGACAACGTCTTTGCCGATACTATCGGCACCACTTTTCACGTTTGCGAGATTGTTACACAACGACAACTTTGAGCCTGCGGGCCGGCGCGCCTTAAAAACCCAGCAGCAACGGCTTGCTGATACCCGTGGACACACCTTGAATGGTCGTTCCACCTTGTGAACGCGGCCATCGGCATGGGTGCGCTTTTTTCGTGTGCCGAGGGTTCCAGGCACTTCAATTCTTCCTGTCGTAGAAGATCGAAAGATCTTAGAAGATTCTATTCCGACGAAAACTGACACTTGGTCCAAGGTTATTGCCCGTTGTCAACCCGAAATTGCACCGCATAATCACCTCTCGATTGCCCGCCCGAAAAAGTTCGTCGTGGCGTGCACACGAGCATCTTTGCATAGTCTTTCGGCGTTTGTTTTGCACCATCAGTTTTGCATCACGCAGCAGCGAACGAGGGGGAGGAGAGGTATTGTTTTTGGTTGAAAAGCTAAAGGGGGGGGTCGAAGAATAACAGTTATTTGACACACTTCTGACTTCTGGTTGTCTAAAAAGACTACCACTACTTATTCCTGCTAATGCTCGGCTACCCGAAACTCTTTTTAGTATTCGACCAATGGAATAATAACACAGGTGTTATTATTCCATTGAAGAAGACTTGATGCTAGCATCAAACACGCATGAGAGGCAGTGTCCTGCCTAAACATCAAACTAAGATTTTCCCCCCTTTAGCAGCGGCACTTCTGAAGCCCCGAGCCGGAATCGTTCGCAAGCTGCAAAACACTGAGAGACGCACAAACTGCCGAAGACCAGCGAAACATTTTGGCCGACGACCGGCCGTCCAGTTTCCATTTGGGGGCAAGATACCCACCTTTTACTACAATACAAATCCGTTTTCAAACAATGCAGCTAGGTATTCAGCGCCTCAGGCTCGTGTTATGTACCCTTTTTGTAGAAATCATGCAAATTCTGAGCAGGGAATCTTTGCGGAAAGGACACGACTCGTCGACTGTCAGACTAACCAGAAAGGTGTGGCCAGCACCGTGGCTGCACCTGCCGGTATTTTATCGTGTCTTCGGGTTTTGTTTGTCCATGCCGGTTGTTCGTTTCCCACTTGGATTCACCCTGTTTCATTTTCCCGTACGCCAAAGTCGCCTGACAATGCAGCCTCACGTCGGTATCCTGTCTGCAGACACTCAAGTTCTGCTTGTGGCTTACAGGACCGAAACACGGTGACCACAGGAGACATAGTGCAGACTTGCATTGCGCAGTCGTCTGTCGCTGCAGCTAGCTGCTTTGTTCCTCTCGTCGGCGATCTAACACGAGCAAAGAGGTAACCGCAAGGCAGCAAGGCAGGAGGAACCCTGCCGATAGCAGAGGAAGGACGCAGACCGAGAGAAAAAAAACCCTTAGCAGCGACGCCGCCTTCTGCAGCTTCCGGTAGTACGGCCAAGTGGAAGGCACGGAAGAGCGGTGTCTGTCAGAAGATTTCAGCATCCACACGTGACAACAATGCTGGCGCCCCTTTCGACTGTAAAGGTTGGCAGAGCACTGCATTGTGTCAAGCGATGTTTTACGCCCATCTTACCGCCCTTTGTGGCGAGGTTCGACATGCTCGTGCTCCCGATCGGCCCCGGCGCGTACGTGTGCCGCACCTCACCTTCTGGTGCTGGTGGCACTCCCTCGTTATGTGCTTGGACTTCCTCTTTGCTTCACGTCGGCTGCGTGTGCTTGCGGCACCCGGACCATGCACGTACTACGATCGGACATCCTAGCGTGGCGCCAACGGTGTCGCCTCTCGATGGTGACGGCTGCCCCCTTTGCCGATCTCGCGCACAGCGTGTCGGTGGCCCCGGCCCCCTTCGTCTCACTCCGCAGAATCTCGACCTTCTCGTCTGTCAGTTCGCGATGGAGTGCCGTGAACACGAGCACGCGTGTTGCCGAGGCGTCCCCATCCAGCGTCACCTGTCCTCCAGATGGCTTCGCCGTTTTGGCTCCGCGCAGTGTCACGTGCGCGTACTCCACTGGCCCGTCTTCCCGGAACACTAGCTCGCGCGTCGAGTCTTCGGCTATGGATCGCGGGGTGACGATCACCAAACGTACCCCTTCCGTCTCCAGTTGCGTCAGCTCGTCGGCGTACTGGAGCACGCGCCTCCCTTCGCCCATCGTTGCTTCGATTACGCCTTCTGGCTTCGCCTTCTTCTCGGATTCGTCGAGGAGCAGCTTCGCATCGATCAGCGGTAGCTCCCAATCCTTCGCTCTGAGAGCAGGTTTTCCTCTGCTAACGGGCTTCTTCTCGCCATCGGGCTTCTTACCACAATCTGCAGTCGTCGTTCGCCGCGCTTCCTTCCCGGCGGTCGCGACCTTCAGCCAGCCGCTCTTCATCTCCTGCTTCGGCTTCGCCTCTGCGCTCTTCGGGCCTCCTTTCGGCGGCACCGTCGTCCACGCGCCTTCTCGCCGCACTGCCGGTGCGTCCGCCTTCCAGTTGGCCTGCGTCTTTCGCGGTTCGGCCTTCACTTCCGCTTTCGCTTCCTTCTTCGGCGCCTTCTCTGCCCTTACCGTGGGATGTTTTCGTCCCATCCTTTCTGACAGGATCAGTAGGATCTTGACGATCCCAAACACAGTGCAGTACTGCGCTTCGTCTTCGGCTGTCTCCGCGAGGAGCTGTTGAGCAGCGGCTGCCGGCTTATCCCGTGACACCTTTTATATGTACGTTATTGAAAGAGTAGCGTTGACACTCTTACAGGTTTGTTCCCTCGTAGCTCGCCGGGAACGGGCACTCCAGTGAAACTGGGTATGTTACCGTTTCAGTCAAACGGAGACTTCAAAACCCCGACCGCTTACTACTCGAAACAGCCAAGAAAGATAACACGGCAAACCAAGCTAGACCACTAGACTGCACACGGTACTTGGGCCGAAAAAGATACATAATCCCGATACTACTAATGCTACAAAAGCATATGCGGGTTGCTGCGTCTACTGTGGGGTGTCGGGCTCCCCCCCCTCAGAGCCTCGCGGGCCACCACGAAGTCCAGAAACGACCGCGATCCGGGGGGAGTCTGCTCCTTTTTCTTTCGCGTACAATTTCGACGTTGCGCAAACAACAACAAAAGACACGTCAAATTTTGTTTCCAATTGCTGAAGGTCACTCCGGAGGCTCCGAACCCCGGAGGTCCAAGCAAGGAAAGACCAACCAAATGAACTCTGTAAGTAAGAGTTTCCTTCATGTTTTCAGAGGCGAACTGTCTTGCACCATTCACCCCATGCGGAACCACCCTGCCCTTTCATGCGAGCTCACATCTCAGAACTTCATGAATTGGGGACGGTGAGCGTCACGTATTAACGGGTCGCGCACACGAGTCCTCGAAACCACCCTTTCCTCTTCTGACCACCGAGCAATGCAACTCAATTATCGCTTGTGCAATTTTTATTCCACGCGCGACGATTCTTACAAAGCGAAAGAACCTTTCCGGAGATTTCGGGATTGAAGTAATGGGTGGATCAACGGTAACGCATTTGATCTTCGCGTGCATAGCCGCATGCAATGTGTGCGAAAACTGAACCGCCCGCGAGGAGGATCCTGCTGCCACTTGAAACCACGTCCAGGATTTGAGTTCAGGGTAGTGCGTGTCAACGAAGAACTCTAGTTCCCTTCTTCTCTTTCTCCTCCTCTCGTGCTGTATGTTTTTCCGGGTTGGCGTTGTTAACCTTTCATGTGCAACCTCACACACGTCCTCGAAACCACCTTTCCTCTTGGTCTGACCACCGAGCAACGCAACTCAATTATCGCTTCTGCAGTTCTTATTTCACGCGCGACAAAGCTCAAAAAGCAAATGAACCTTTCTGGACTTTTCGGGGTGCACTGAAACAAAGCAAGAGGCGGACCAGCATCAACTGATCAACGGTAAAGCATTCTTGATCCTCGCATGCACAGGACACACGACATGAACCTCTTTTTGTGTTAACAATGCATTGTTGGTCGTTGGTAGTTGGCAGCGTACTACATGAAACTTACCAAAGCAGGTGAGTTCCGCTAGTGCGGACAAACAAAAGGCAGCGCCATACTAATCTTCAGCGTCATTAAGCCGGTCCATCCCTATCTCCTGGAACTGCATCGAATTGCCTGCCGCTGTTCATTGTAGCGAATCGAGGTCCACCACAGTCTATCAGGAGGGGATGGACCGGCTAACTCATGAGGGAACCGCTCGAGTAGGACCTGAACCACATCCAGGATTTGAGTTCAGGCCCGTCAAAACCCCTTGGCAAGCACCCTTTCTCCTACTCTCGGTGTGCGGTCATCCGTAAGTGCGCACAAACAAAGGAAGCGCCAGATCCGTTTTTCCTGCGTTGGCTTTTTTGTTAACGTCATGCGCAACCTTTTTAACGGAGCGCGAACACGTCCTCGAAATCACCTTCTCCTCTGATTACGAAGCCATGCAACCAATTGTCGCTTGTGCAATTCTTGTTCCACGCGCGAACGATTCTCAAGAGGGCAAAGGAACCTTTCCGGAGCTTGGGGCTCGCACTGAGAATGGGCGATCGGCATCATCCGCCTGATCAATGCCGAAGGCCAAGCAATCATAAGGCTCAACCGACGCGACGTCGGTTTTGGTCGCTGGAATGCCGGCGGGAGCGAAAATAAGCAAAACCCCCGGCACCTACTGTCTCCGGCTGCTTCGGCAGTTTGGCGACGTCAATTTTGTACTGGGGTCTTGCGGTGGCTGACTGCACGCCAGCAGCAGGGCTGCATCCGCATGTCGCAGTCGTGTTCTGAAGAAGGACCTGGTCGACCCCCTCGTCACTGTCACAAAGAGCCCTCTCGACCGTACAGTGAGAATTTCCGGAAGCGGCCCCCCTGTGAGAGCAGTGTGCACGGTGCGCTAGTCATTTGAAATACAGCGAAATGAGTAGTCATATTACTATATTGAAAAGTGCTTACTACTGATCTGACGTGACTAGTCATATTATTATTGAAGAGTTCTTGCTACTGCAGCAGTACGAATGAAAGAATGACTACGGCAGGCTTTTGCGAAGGAATCCTTTTACAAGGCGTACTTTTTCTTCCCACAAAAGTGGACTCATTCACTTGTAAGAATGACTACTGCTGCTTTCATTCCTACTAGTAAGATCAGTAGTAAGTGACTGGTAAATGGCATGACTAGTGCACCGTGTGTACTTGGTGGAGTCCAGCGTTAGAAGCTGGAGCCACCGGACGGCGTTTGCTTCTGCACACATTTATTCAGGGGTTCTTCCGCGCTTCGCCGCCGCCCGCGATCTTTCCGTCATCTTTCCGCATGCCGTCTCCTCGTCATGATACAATCGCGGTGCTGTGACCCCTTCTTTTGAATCGGCATTCGCCGCGTCATCAGGGCTGCGCCGTCTTTTGTGCTTCCCCCTTTTTCCGTCGCTTTTCCTGTTCTACTTTTTCCGTTTTTTCGTTCCTGCCGCTCGCGAAATAGCGAAAAAGAAGGGGGGGAAAAAAGAAAACGAGAAAAAAGAAAACTGACGGAGCGATTATCGCCGGAAACAGAAAAAGAAAGCGGGTCTCCTCTACGTCTTTCTATGTCCACTCAACAGTGTGCATCCATGGCACGTGTTGATATACCAACCGGACGTGTCAGGAACAAGGGGTATCTCTATCGGCTATCCTCAGTGTTGGGCATTGCAGTAGGACATTGCAGTACGACATTGCAGTCAGGCATTGCTGCTGTGCGTTGCAGCAGCGGGTTTCGTTCAACGAGAGGAAAGGAACGAAGAAATTCGAATGACAACTTACGATGGGGCGATACCCCATGGGTACTTTGGACACCCTGCGGGGTCACTCACACAACACAAAATGTTTCCCCCGAAGAACACACAGGGTACTTTGGACACCCTGTATGTAGATTCGTCAATCCTCGCAGATTCCCTCGGGAAATCCGTGAATCTTCATCGGCTGCCATCGAGTAGCCCACACGCCCCCTCCTCCTGGTTTACTGGCCTGATTGTGCCTGATTCCCTCAGTAGAACTGAGAGAGAACTTCAACTCAGTGCCGTCCGCGGTGCCCTGTGGTTGACCGGCTGGGTCTCTACGGGCCTAGTATACCGCCCAGCTCTCACACAGTGATGCAGAACCGGAAACGAACGTGAACTGCGCTGGTTTGCACAGTGAAACCACGCGGGGGGGTTCTCGGCCCAGGAGGGGGACGGGGTGGTGGAGAAAAGATGGAAGGCTCACGGAAAGACGTAGACCCCATGTTCGCACAGCCGTTCACAGAGTTGCATCAGTATGAAGCCGCCGTCGAAGAAGCGTCGAAGGCGGACCCGAAGCACCTGGGCCCACACTACTGGAACTGGTGCGTCGACGGGCAGGAGCACCGGAAGAGGAATCGGGCTGCTTACGAAGGAGTGTACCTGCGGCAGTCCTGCTGCCTGCCCGGGGAAAGAGAGCTCGAGACCGAGATCTTCGGGCAGAGGGTACATCCCGTCGGCATCAGCCCGGTCGCGATGCACGGCGTCGCGCACGCCGACGCGGAGGTGGCGACCGCAAGGGGCGCGTCGGATGCGAACGCGATCTACTGCTACAACTACACGTTCGCCACGGTGCCCATGCGCGAGGTCGTGAAGGCGAAGACCGGCGGCGCCTTCTGGCTGCACATGTACATCCGCCCCGACACGGACGTGGTCGCGGAGAAGCTGGACGAAGCGTACGAAACCGGCGCCTTCTCGGCGCTCGTCTGCACCTGCGACCACCCCCACGACAGGGTCGTCGACGCGATGCTGACCCGGTTCCTCGACTACTTCAACGGCGAGGTTCCGATGGGCAACGGGAACGCCGCCACAGCGACGAACCCGGGCCCGGACTGCACCGCAGCCACGTGGGACCTGTTCAAGTGGTACTGCGAGAACTCGAAGCTCCCCGTGATCGCGAAGGGGATCATGACAGTCGAGGACGCCGAGCGGGCCGTGTCCCTCGGGGCGGCTGGCATCTTTGTGTCCGGGCACGGCGGCAGGCAGTTTGCCTACTCACCTTCGTGCCTGGAGGTCCTGCCGGACATCGTCGCCGCCGTCGGGGCGAAGGTGAACGGCAACATCTTCATCGACACCGACATCCGGACGGGTGGCGACGTCATCAAAGCGATGGCCCTCGGCGCGAAGGCGTGCTTCGTCGGGAGGCCCGCGATGTGGGGGCTGTACCTGGGAGGTGCTGACGGGGTGCGCAACGTCGTTGACATCCTGATCCGCCAGCTGAACTACAACCTGTTGTGCACGGCGGTGCGATCCGTCGCAGACATCTCGCCGAAGCTCATCGCCCACCTCTCCGGGCCCTTGGCTGAAAGACAGCAGCGCAAGGAGATGCACGAGCTAAAGAAGCGAACCTGGCTGCTCGTCGCTGCGTGCGTGGCCTGCTTCGCCGGTGGCTACGCCGTCTCTTCCTGCCGGCGGCAGCGCAGCTAGCCTGTTGGTCTTCTTGCTTACTTCCCGGCAACCGCACGCTATGCACAGCCGCCTCTTCTGTCTACGGCTACGTTCCGGGGACTGTACCTGGGTGCTGACGGGGTGCGCAACGTCGTCGACATCCTGGTCTGGCAACTGAACTACAACCTGTTGTGCACGGCGGCGCGTTCCGTCGCAGACATCTCGCCGAAGCTCATCGCCCACCTCTCCGGGCCCTTGGCTGAAAGACAGCAGCGCAAGGAGACGCACGAGCTAAAGAAGCGAACCTGGCTGCTCGCCGCTGCGTGCGCGGCCTGCTTCGCCGGTGGCTACGCCGTCTCTTCCTGCCGGCGGCAGCGCAGCTAGCCTGTTGGTCTTCTTGCTTACTTCCCGGCAACCGCACGCTGTGCACAGCCGCCTCTTCTGACTACGGCTAAGTTCCGGGGACTGTACCTGGGTGCTGACGGGGTGCGCAACGTCGTCGCCATCATGGTCTGGCAACTAAACTACATCCTGTTGTGCACGGCGGCGCGTTGTGTCCGACATCTCGCTGAAGCTCTCTCCGGACCCTTGGCTGAAAGACATCAGCCCAAAGAGATGTGCGAGCTGAAACAGCGAATCTGGCTGCTCGCCGCTGCTTGCGTAGCCAGCTTCGCCGGTGGCTACGCCGTCTCTTCTAACGAGATGGGAAAGGGGGAACGAACCCGCACTGCTTCCTGGAACGCTTACGCCCGACACGAAGCCCAGATTTACCTCGTTTTTTGTGCGGGCACTTTTCCTCCTTTGTGGGTTTTGCAACCGGCCTCCTCGAGTACTGCTTCAAATACTCCTACGAAGCAGGGCTTGTGCACAAAGGAAAGCCGTGTTCTCTTTTTTTGGCCACCTTAATGTGCGTCTCGTGCTGCGATTAGCTCCCAGTCTCAGTGCCGCTGCGTCAAAAAGGATAAGTAGAAACGAACTGGCTGCCAGTGATTTTCGTGTGTTTGCCACGTCTCCATCGATTTAGGCAAACAAAACAAAGGCTCGCTGTTACGACGTGGGCGGCACCGAGCTCTGTGGTGGGATCCGGGCTCGCCAACGCCACCGTTCTATATTAACCAGCCTGTCTCCCCCGTCTCAAGTTGCTTTTCGTGGTTCCCCGCGATCGTTTCGTGGGTCATGCCTGACTTCAAATACACCCGCTTTTTCTTCGCCACGTTCGCTGTGGGCAGCGTGTGATTACAACGTGCGCCATTCTCTTCTTAACTGTCGACCTTGTCTTCAGACGATAGCTCGTCCGCCTCTGTGGGCGTATTTCGGTCCCACTGGTTGATTGCGTTTGTTTGCGTTTGCTGTCAAGCCTGCGACACTTGGCGTGTGTCGGGAGACCGTACCGCCTGACAGAAGAAGAATCTCGCATCAAAAATGGCTGAGAAATGCCTAAACACCAAAACAAGACATATACTCCCCCTTTTTCCCGCCCACCAGCGTCTAATATACAAACGGGGGTTCCCCTCCTGCTTTCCTCCCTGAGAAATTAGCACAGCCGCTACCCTGCAAAGATGATGCATGATAGTGAATCCAATACTAAAAGGGGATCTCTTATTTTCCGCAGGTGGGTTGTGAATAGGAGGTGGCCCCACCAGTTCACCTGCACAAGTCTTCCAGAAAGGAGTCGCACTTCGTGTCAATACACCCACAAGTACTAAGGAGCAAAAATGTCGGCTGATACAAAACTAATGATGATTATGATGGGAAGAGAGACGTTGTTTTTGAATAATCACCTGCTTCGTAGGGAAAATACTGGAGGAAGCTGCCAGTTGCAAAATTAAAGGAGTTACATCTGCTGTAGCCACACGAAACACAGGCGAATCTAGGTTCGGTGGCGGGCGTAAGCGTTCAACAAGACGGTGTATCGTTTCTCCCCCTCTAGCTAAGTTTGCACAAGGCGGCCCCTCTAGTATTTTTGAACGCAGTGCCTGATCGTTTCGACGTAATACTGGATTCAGAGCGCACGTGAAAACGCCACGGCGACGAGCTTCTCATTTTCCTCTCTCCATCATTTCATTTTCGCATCCGTCCAGTATAAAAAAGGAAAAGGGGGGGAGCAGCAAGAATGCCGCCCGCGAAGAGGCTCGCGGTGTTCGTCGGCCAAGGCGCGCAGACGGAGGGCATGGCGGCGCGGTTCCTCGCCAACGCGTCGTTCACGCGGGCGGTCGCCGGGTGCAGCGCGGCGTACCGCCGCGCCACGGGCGGAACGCATATCGACATCGCGGAGTGCATGCAGCACTGCCGGGACGTCGACCAGACGCGGATTGGGCAGCCTCTGCTTGCGTCGCTCCAGATCGGCCTTGCCGCCGCCTGCGAGGAAGCAGGGCACGCGTTCGACGTCGCGCTCGGACACAGCTTGGGCGAGATCGCCGCCGCTGTGGCGTGCGGCGTGTTGACCGTGGACGAGGCGATGGGTCTCGCGTACTACCGGGCTCGCATGCTCGACAAGGCGCGCGGCGAAATGGCTGTGGTGATGACCAGCCCCCAGCAGGCCTACGACACCCTGCGCGAGCATGGACTGGGCGAAACCGTGTCCGTCGCGGCCGCGAACAGCGCGAGGTCGACGTCGATATCCGGCGCCGACCTGGCCGAGGCGAGGCGCCTGTTCAAGTCGCAGCGCGTGGTGGCGAAGGCGATTCCCGTCCAATACGCCTTCCACTCACCTCTCGTCACGCCGGCCGACGTCTCGTCGCTGGAGGACGACCTCCGCACACACGTCTTCACCTCCCCTTCCACACGGCCCGGCCCGAGCGCGTGCACCTTTCTACCAACTGGTCTGCTGTCTGAAGATGAGCTGTGCTCGGGCGATGCTTCGGCGGTGTACAAAAAGCTGCTGCCGTCGTTTGACGGACGCAGTGCAGCTTACTGGGCGCAGCAGACGCGCAACCCGGTCGCTTTCGACGTCGCGTTGGCCCACGTGGCCCGCGAGCACGGTGCTGACGTCGTCGCCTCCGAGATCGGGCCCAAGCCCGTATTGCTCTCGTTCATCAAGCCGTTGTTCAACGAGGTCCGGTCCGTCGATGATCTGATATCTTCCGCCTAGCGGCCGGTTGCTTTTGACATCGCTCTGGAGCACAGCTGCTGCTGTAGCGCCGAGCCGGTCCACCCCCTTGCAGATCGACTGACAAACCCTCATAGTTTGGGTTAGAATGCAAAGAATCTGTGGCGATACTAAGCATTGCCGGCGTCACGGTTATCTCTTCGCACGTGATGTGTCATGCTTTCGCCTCTAAGGCTCGGCTTGATCGTCGCGTTCAGGTGCGCGCTTGGCGCTTCGTTTCTCCGTCGACTGCTGATCCGGCGTCATCGGTTGCCGGTCGATATCTGCTCCTTGCGGCGCTTGGCAATGGCCGTGTTGTGTTCTGTGGAACTGCCGAGATCGACTGTCGCTTCTTCGTCTCTGACTGTGATAGACAGCGGCAGGACATTCGATGCAGTTCTAGGGGATAGGGTTGGTTCTAGGGGATAGGGTTAGTTCTAGGGGATAGGGTTGGACCGGCTCAGTAGCTACTGGTGAGCCTCGGATCACGCAGACGGGATGACACGAGTGTTGTCTGCCCTACCCCAATACAGTTTGACATTGCACTGAGCGCTGTGGCCATGCTACGGCGCCGTCGACTCAACCCACTCGGTATTCGACGCCCGGACCACCGAAAAAAGGTGTCGGACCCGCTGTCTCCTCCGCGTGCGGGCCATCTGCCTTCCATCTTTCACCTAGCCACGCAACGAACGAGGTCTCGGCATCGAGACTGCGAACGTACGATTTATTTGGGGCAACGTCGTGGGCTTGCTCCAATCGTTCTCACCCCCTTTTCTTCCTGCCAGCGCGCTGAGGCGATCGCCACTGTTGGGTGAAACCATCGAGAGATTGAAGCGCCCGAAGACGAAAGAAAGAAGAAAACAAGAAGAAAAAGGTCGCTCCTGGTCCAGGAACGTGACGGTCAACCACAGCTTGCAAAGCTTGCGTCGGAGGCAGCACGGCGCCACAACCCCGTCCGCTCTGCCCTGCGGCTGACCGTCTCGACGAGCTTGTGTTCAGCGCGAGCGCCAAGCCCCAAGGTGCGCCAAGCCTTGATGCTTTAGTTTGGGAAATCGGTTTCCCGAAGACGAAAGAAGAAACGGAAAAGGCTGAACGGCGGGAGAGAAGAAAACACGTGAGCAGGATGCACATCTAACGCGATTTCCGTGCAGCTCGACGGTGGTTGCACAACGCCCGACACACGTGGAAGCAGCGGGTGGCGTTCGACGACCCAGTCGTCCGCACCTGCCTGCCGATCAGCGCGAGGTGCCGCGGAGACCGGCTGCGCGCTCCTTCGTCGTGGTCCGGCGACGACGCTCCCCGCAGCCTCCGCCTACCCCTAAGTGTGTGATAAAACTGAACCGCTCCGAGTGTTCAAACATTTTTCTGCTACCTGCAACCCACGAAAACAGTCCCAAGGCGAAATTAAAAGGCAAGAAAAAGCGGACCCTGTCCGATGGCAACCGCTGAAGGGCGGGAAAGGAGAAACGCGTGACCATGTATCGGCTCATGCGTCTTCCGTGCAGCTCGGCGGCGTTTGCACAGCGCCGGACGGTGGCGCACACGTGGAAGCAACGGGTGGCGTTCGACGACCCAGTCGTCCGCACCTGCCTGCCGATCAGCGCGAAGTGCCGCGAAGACCGGCTGTCCGTCGGCCGGCGCTCCCTCGTCGTGGTCCGGCCGGCGGCGGCGGCGCTCCCCGCCGCGCCCGCCTACCCCTCGCCGAAGGACCTGCACGAGAAGTGGCCGCCGCCGGGCCGCCGCGCGGCCCGCCGTCCGCCGCAGCCCGCGCAGCGGCCGCTCGCCGGCGTGTCGGAGGCGCAGATCGCGGCTTGGGTCACGGCGAAGGGCCCGACGGGGATCGTGGCGCCGTACTCCCATCACGCAGGGGTCGCCTGCACGCAGTTGTCCGTCGCCGGTCCGACCATCGCGGTGTGCACGGTCTTCCCGCGCAACGTCATAATCCAACCGCTTGTAGAGCTCGCGGCGACGGACGAGGAAAAGGTCGAAATGATCCTCGGCTCGCCGTCTATCCGCCACGGCGTCAGCATCACCTGGCCAAAAGAAGCCGCGGACATCCGGAAACAAGGCAAAGGCGACCGATCCATCCGCCGCGCCGGCCTCGTGAGCGCTGTGCGCCTCATGCGCGAGCTGCTGAGCACGGAAGCTGAAACGCGGGTGGGGCTCGTCGTCGACGGCCCGACGGAGGCCCAGCGCGTGGAGGGCCGCCGGCTCATCTTCTGCGGGCTCGACGCGCACATCGCAGAACCAGCCAGCCCGTCCGCGCACATCGCCGTCGAAGTCGCCCGCGCGCTCGCAGCGCACGTGCAGCGGCGGGTCCTCTCGAGCCTCGCTTCCCGGTACCCCGACTACGACCTGCTTTCCGTGGCCGCCTCGCCACATGACCCATCTCGGCAGCATCTATTCGCGCTGGCTCTGCTAGGGTTGATCCCCGGGGTCCACGACGCGGGGCACCCGTTCTTCAGCCTCGCCCAAAAAACGGGCTGGCAGTACAAGCCGCACAGCGACCCTGTCCCGGCGGTGGAGCCCCTGGTGCAGCGTGTGAACCGGCTCGACTTCCCACCGGACCTGCCGCCGGCGCGCTCCCCGGCGCCGCCCGGCGGCGTGAAGCCCGAGGGCCACCGCGACTCGGGTTCGATCACGGTCGCGACGTCGCCGGCGAGCGGCCAGCCGCGGGCGGAGCTCGCCGCAGGGGCCGTCACCGCGCGCGACCCGCCGTTGGTCGCGACCATCGACCACATCCTCGAGGCTTACCTGCCGCCGGACGACGGCGCCGCGCGCCCGCCTCCGACCGGGCCGCGGCAGCCGGCCGCCGAGGACGTGCTCCCGAAAGATCTCATCGAGGTTTGCTGTTTCCTCCTTGAACATTTTTGGACACTGCTTGCAACAAGTGCGGCCGCTGACAAAAATTCTGACCCAAAAAAAACACTACGAAAAAGTGCCCCCGGGCTTCGCCCCCGACCCCCTAAAAAGTGGGGTTGGCTCGATAGAGCTATTATCATACCTCTAGTCTCGGACTAGTGTATTACAATTGAAGTGCAGCTTGCCTGTTAGAAACACGTTGTTGTCGTGACTAAATGACACAGTGTGAGTACAATGCAACTCCGAGCAAAAACTGAAGGGAAAACCTTCACACAACAAGCGAAAGGTTCGAGCCCGCAGTTCGGACTCCAAGCCCTGATTTCTCGTGCACCAGGTCGGAAATACCCAACTGGTGCATGCCGTGGGTGTTTCCACCAACACCTGGCAAGACTCCTGCCAAAGCTCTTGGCAAGAGAGTACCCTAACTGGTCCACTTTTTCTGGGGCGGTTGCTCAGTATCAGAGTTTCCAACAGCATGGCGACCGCAGTCCGACGAACTTACTGCTTCTACCACCGATAAATCTGGGGCTAACAAGATGTCCCATCCGATGGGCCATCGCCCCCATGCCGGGCCACGGTCACGATTGGCAGTGTCTCCGGCTGGTTCCGAAGCTCAACTCCGGAGATCTTGGCCTGCGCGCAGATTCAGATATTTTGCGATGCAAAATAGGCTACTCAGCGAGTAGCCTATTTTGTGTGTGCAGCGCTTTTTTAAAACAAAAACTAAACAAGAGCTCGTCACCCGCACAACCGTGATGGTGGCGCTGGTGAGGGAACGAGAGATGTTTTTTTGTATACGCACCTGCTTTGTAGGAAATGCTTGAGGAGGCTGCCAGCTGCAAAACATCGAAGAGGTACATGTGCTGTAGCCCACACGAAACACAGGTAAATCTGGGTTCAGTGGCGGGCGTAAGCATTCAATAAAATGCATAGGGGTGGCAGGGTGACCGGGTGTCGGCCTTCAGGCCGGTAGGCCCGGGTTCGAACCCTGCCGAAGACACTTTTCCGGGGATTTGTTGGTTTCGGGGTCTAATGTGCCCGATATTTGCGTTTTTTTTGCGGAGTTTCTTTTCAATGTCCGCGGGTTTTGGATTACCCCCGGGTGACGGAGTCGGGGGGGTCCGGGGGTCTCCCCCGGGTACTGGCGCCAAATTGTCCATCACAGGCCAAACTTAGCATCACTTGACCTTCGCTTCACTTTTAGCATCGCCCGAGCACTTAGCTTCACCCGAAGTTTGCTTCACCAGAACTTTGCTTTACCAGAACTTAATTTCGCCCGAACTTTGCTTCATCAGAACTTAGCTTCACCCGCACGCGGGGTCTAGCCCCGCCGCGGCACTCCACACTCAATACTCCCGTCGACGAACCTCACGCCAAACCACGACCAAAACAGGAAGCGGACGGCATCCTCCACGCCAGAGACAGAAAGAAAAGAGGAACAACCCGCCGCGCCAAGAAGCCGAAGCGGCGGACGACTATGGAGAGCTTCGGTCTGCCTTTTCCTGTGCCCGAGCCACACCGGGGAAATCTTTCATTGCCCTGCCGGCGTATGGCCGCACACAAAAAAAGCGGACGCAAACGACATCGTGTTATTGACACCCGTCTTTGACGGATTCGTATTGTGTGTGCAATGAAAGATTCCTACACTGCCGTTGACGCCGAAAGAAAAATACGCAAAACCGTGCAGTACGCTGGCGAAAAAGTCCGTCTGCCGAAGCCTTTGAAAATGCCAGCCATACAAAACACGGTATATTCTACGGAAACGTATCGTCCCGGTCACCAGCATGATACCGTCACGGGCGAGAATAGCGGACTGTTGGTCTAATATACCCGACGATACTTCATAGCGTGAACGAGGGTGGCGAGAGTGTCTGGCACCACATCGAAAGCCACGGCTCGTGAGCTCAGTAGGAGATTCGGCTGTAGTGCAACGCTAGTTTGTACCGAAGGGAGCATGAGAAGTTAAACACAACACTGCAAATAAACCCCCCCTCAAGCGAAGGAGTCCGCAAAAAGGAACCAGCTCGAACAGACACAGATTGCCCCCCGAAAGGCAACATAGGAGGGAGGGGGGTGAGCGTGAGCAGGGGGAAAATGATGACGTGCGTGACAGAAAAACGACGGAGTAGTCGACACACCGCTCTGGGACGACGAAGAGAACGGTTCTACGACATACCGGGCCGCTTTCTCCACTGGGTAAACCCAACCCGTCACAACAGTGTCCACCCAGCTCCGTTCCCTGTTCGTGGGTGAACGATCCAAACTGTAGGCATTTCTGCTTGTCTGGGTTGAGAAGAGCGTACACCAGATACGGAGTAGCGTCGCCGTGCACGTTTGGCTGCTACAAGCTCATTGGTCATTGTCGCAATAAGATTGCCCGCCTTTGACTGCCAGCAGTTGAGAGAGGGGAAGACGCAACGGGCGGAGCTGCGATACGAGATGTCTGGTGTTCGAGAGCTTTCGGCACATTTGCGTGTCGATTCGCCGACGATGAACGACAGCACCTAAACCACCCTACACCACCTCACAAAAGGCGTTTTGTGTGTGACGAGAACCTGGCTCAAACGTCGTGTTGCAATAATTGCTTCAGGTTAGAAGTCCGCCTACAGACACGCACCCACCATCCAGACCCTGATCAAACTGCACACAGGAAACCCCCCAGCCTCAAGTCAATCAGAGACTTCAGACCGCCGAGCACAAGAAACAACGTGTCAAAAACAGGGGGGCCGAGAATGCATTCCTACCGAACGTGAACTACCCCGGAAATGACAAGCCACATAGGAAATGAGAGCGCGCTCTCAAATAAGTCGGACAGTCGGCAATAGGCAATAAAGACACACACACAAGCACACGTTTGCAGAGCAAGAGTAAACGCCGTGGCGGCAGAGTCTTTCGCAGGCTGGGCGGGGATGGTTCGGGGAAAAAGGTATTTCATGCCATGGTGCAGAGCGCGCGAGGCAAGGCCCGATCGGAAGGGTGAAGCGGACAGAGGCAAAGGCACGATACTCTCGCAAGGCGGGGGTTCACTTCATCGCCGCAGATTACGTGCAGAGTTGATCCAGGAAGTTGGCGGGCTCTGTGCGATTAGTTGTCGTTCAGGGCTGATCGGGCCAACAGCGGCTTGGAGGCCCTGCACCTCCACGAGCGAGGGACCCCGGAAAGCTCGGATGATACATGGGCTAGCTGACGAAGTTTCTAGCTGCAAGGTGGAAGTAACCTGCACGAAGAGAACGCGGATCATCCAAAAAGAGAGAAGGGCGAACAACAAGAACAGGTCCACACCAAAACAGGAAAACATGCAAGCAATTACTCGGACATCAACATCAATACGAAGTTGCCAACCGCACATAATCAGTCCAAATTCTGAAAGCAAAGCATCAATCCAAGGAAAACTCAGCAAAACACGAAAGGAAAAAAAAAAAAAAAAAAAAGAAAAACATCATATCATCAGAACACCCCCCCCCCCCCCCCCCCTCCCCCCACCTTTCTCCCTTTCCCCTCTTTTCCGCCAGAGGTCGCCGTCGCGCAGCGTTGGTTGAGGCAGGATGGTACGTCTGGATCCGTCTCTGCTGCGGTACCTGGAGCATGAGGACTTCCGAGTGTTGGCCGCCGTGGAGCTGGCGAGCAGAAACCACGAGATCGCGCCGGCGATGCTCGTCGAGAAGATCGCGGGGCTGAAGGCGGGGGGCGCGAAGAAGCGCCTGCGCTGGCTGCTGAAGCACAACTTTTTGATGCACGACAAAAAGTACTACGATGGCTACCGCATGAACTACCAGGCGTACGATTACCTCGCCCTGAAGGCGTTCGTCAACAGGAAGGCCATCACCAGCGTCGCGAACAAGATCGGCGTCGGCAAAGAGTCGGACGTGTATCTCGTCGGAAACGACGAGGGCGAGGAGATGATCCTCAAAATCCAGCGCCTCGGCCGCACGTCGTTCCGGTCGGTCAACAGGAACCGAGACTACAAGAACGGGCGCTCCGTCCGCGGGGAGAGCTGGTACTACCTCTCCCGGCTGGCCGCCACGAAGGAGTACTCCTTCATGGTGGCGCTGCACGCGGAGGGCTTCCCCGTGCCGACGCCGATCGAGCAGAACCGGCACTGCATCGTCATGTCGAAGATTCAAGGGTACACCCTGCGCAACGTGGCGGAGCTGATGCACCCGCAGCGTGTGTTCAAGGACGCGATTGACCTGGTCGTCAGGTTCGCGCAGTACGGTCTGATCCACGGCGACTTCAACGAGTTCAACTTGATGATCACCGACGAGGAGGAACTGATCGTGATCGACTTCCCGCAGATGGCGTCGACGAACCATCCAAACGCTGAAATGCTGTTCAACAGGGACATTCAGTGCATCCACGACTACTTCCGCAGGAAGTACAAGGTCGAGTTCCCGAACTACAGGCCGAAGCTGCACGTCGACACCGAGCGACAGCAATCGCTCGACAAAAAGGTGCAAGCGACGGGGTACAACAAGTTGGAAGCGGACCGTGTGTTGGACTCGTTGCTGGATGTGAACCAGGCCACGGCGGGCGAAGACGACGACGAGGACACCGACTCGACTACGGACTCCGACGAAGAAGCCGAAACCGAAGGCCGCTCCAGAGCCCACGCTTCGACCGTGAGCCGCGCGAGGTACATGCCCCACCCTAACGACGCCCCCGCGCTTTCCGAGGACATCCTGCGCGACCTGGATGTCCCGCTGCAGCCGAAGGACGATGCCGAGGCGAAGGATGAAGACGTCCGCGAAAAAGACATCAAAACCCACTTCAATGGGACCGACCGCCCCCTCCTCGGAGAAGACGCGGAGGAAGAAGAAGAAGAAGAGGAAGGCGAGGAGGAAGAGGAGGAAGACCCGGCGGCCCGGAAGGCCCGCATCAAAGCCTACAAGGAGCAGAAGAAGCTGCAGTCGTCGGCGTCGAGCACCAGCACGAGGCGCGTGCGGCGAAAGGTGAACCCGAACCTGTCCGTGTCGGAGAGCGGCGACCTCGAAATCAACGGCGAGCACCTCAAGAAGCGAATCAAGGGCATCCTGCGTCGAGAGGAGATGCAGGTCGTCCTCCGGTCTTGCAAGAAGAACACGCAGAAGCCGGAGTCCAAGCGGCGGACCAAAAACGACATCAACAGCACCACCCGCGACCTCAGAGCAGGCCGCTTCGATTAGAGCCGGGTTCGCTTCGTCCCAGTAGGTCCGCAGTGGGTCCCACAGTGGTTTGGTTCCAGGTAGTGCACAGCGTCGCGTCAGCCCGATCGGCGAGCGCAAGGCGCAAGCGCGTCTTTCCCCGATTCGCGCATGCGGACACGCAGCCGGCATGCAGTAGGGCCTGTCGCTAAGCACTGAGACCCCGCAGTTCCTCTGTGGGCGTGCGCGAGAGAGTGAACTCCTTCGGCGCACAGATGCGAGTGCACCGTCCGCAGATCGTGCAAAAGAACGCAGCGGCACGGAATAACACGTCGTCGCATGCACACATGGCTGGCCGCGTCGATGTGTGCCAAGAGCCGAGACTTGCCGCACACAGGTAGTCTCGTGCCCACGATCGAACTCCGCCGGTACACTGGACACAAGTGCGCCGTCCTCAAGCTGTGCACTCCTTTTGCCGTCTTCGAAATTACCGAGCAACGTGTCTTCCACGAACAGGCACCAGAGCACGAGCGGTTCCACTATTGCCGACGGCTGATATGCTTATCCTTGAGGCGCAGCATAGTATACGCCGTCAAGCTCACTTGTCAAGACCCGAGAGATGGTGGACTGACTGCCGACATAGGACGAGATCACCGCTGATTCGTGCACAGGCGAGTCTTGTCTTTGTCCTTTCTTTATTACATAAGCGCCAGCTTGGAAGGAAATGCTCGACACAGCAAAGAACCGACGGGACCCCAAGTGCTGTAACTACCGAACCACACGTGTTGAGCGGACGTGAGGTTATGCGGGTCTACCCCTACACGACAAGACACACAAACACAACAGGTCTAAGCCCTGAGTGAGAAAACAACACACGGTGGTGTAAGCGAAGAACAAAAAGAAGGAAAGAAGGGAGGACGATGGGGGGGGGCAGCGCTCTTGTTAAGGATCAGCCACTTTGGCCGGATGGCCGGATAAACCAGACCCCCCCCCCCTCCCCCCCCCCCCCCCCCCCCCCCCCCCCCCCCCCCCTCTACAGTGCAGTTGCCTTGGAGGCTGGGTGGTCAAATTCTCTAAGGTGAAATGGTCAAAATTCCCTGCCAAAAGTGTGCCCACAAAAAATTTCCAAAGTGTGGTATTTGGGGTATTTGGGGCAAAAAAAAAAATTTTTTTTTTCTGACCGCCCACCGTGGTGACCACCTTAGAGAGTGACAGGTAGCGTCTCCCGCCTCACACAGTGAAAATAGCCTATGAGGGGGGGGGGGGGGGGGGGGGGGGGGGGGGTCAGCCGGCTGATGGATGGATGGATGGTTCTTAACAAGATGCCTGGGGGGGGGCGAAGAGGAAAAAGAGAGCCTAGCCCCCGCAGAGAGTCTTTTTCTTCTATCTACCATCCCCCTTCCCCCCTATTTCCGATCCAACCAGCGCTTCTCGTCGCAACGACTGGTCGTCCTGAAAATACGACAACGGTGTGGTGTTGTAGGGGCAGTCACCATCTCTTCGTCCCTTTCTTCACTTCATGGAAAGATAGCTTGTTCTGGTGTCTTCCATCAGCCTCGCTCTGCACTCAGGGTGTCCGGCCGTTTCAGAGCTCGCTTGAGGCTCCGGAGATTTGAAAGTCTCCGACGGCTGGCTTCTGGCGTAAAAATGGTCGTACGAGACGCTATTCTTAGAAGCTGAATGTTTACCGACTACTACTAACTTGACGTTGGCTACCAGAACTACCGCAACGTTTGCAACCGTCACGGGGTGGGTGCACCACGACGAAAGCGCGCCAAAGGCGACTCCTCTGCGTACTCGTCACGTAGCGAAATGTCAGCCTTACATTGAATGCGTGCAAATGACTCCCCACCAACGCAACGAACTCCCGAATCACAAGCGGAATGTGCTGCAGCTTAGCACCGGTGCAGGCGAACACATGCTGGGTGGGCATTGAACGTCCACCTTCGCGGGGGGGGGGGGGTTTAGAGGAAGTCTGTACTGCTGCCTCCCAAACCCTTCCTCTTTCTACTTCCCGTTTTTCCTCTGCCCAGCTACACTGCTTGCCCTGCTGCGCGCAAAAACCCCCATCAAGCAATCGCAACACTGAAGTCATCATCTTATCTCACATATTTCATTCCTCTCCTCTCCCATTTTTCTTTTCCGAAAGTACGCGAAGGCTGAAGTGAATAGTTGACCAGACCTCTTGAGGATTGGCGGAAAGGCTCCGCTTCGCGAAACGTGCGAAGAAAAAAGGACATACCTTTTTATCGAATCCCATTCCGGGCACTTTTCAAGCCAAGGTCCCACGCAGTGTGAAGAGACGGAAGGGCCCGGATAGGATCCTCTGACCAATGGCCACCTGCAAATAAATTAGGGTTTCTGAGTGTTCCGGTTACGCAAAATCAGGTCGCGGGAACGGTGTCTAGTACGTACAATCCTTTGTCCCGTACACCGCGACCGAAGGAGATGGTTGACAAAAACTGGCGTCAGAAAGAACGGGAAGTAACTAGAGTTCGTCACGCATTTCGTTGACCGCACTAAGGGGGGGGGGGGCAAGGGTACCTGTAAATCCAGGGTCTCCGGGCCCCGGGATAGCGCTAGGGTCCAGATAGGGTCCAGATAGGGTCCAGATAGGGTCCAGATAGGGTCCAGATAGGGTCCAGGCCCACGGTAATCACGCCATCCAAGGATGGAATCTTCAATATTGCAGCTTCCACAACAAGCGGAGAGCAAGACGAGAAAAAGTCAAGAAATAAACTTGATAAAATTTGATGAAAAAAGCTCACAGTCGTGCATTTACCATATGGGCTGAGCGGGCGGAGGCTCTAAGGTGAAATGGTCAAAATGCCCTGGGAAAAATGTGGGACAAAAACTTTCCGAAATGCGGGGTTTTAGGGATTCCGGCCCAAAAAAAAATTTTTTTTTTTCAACGCCCACCTTGCCACCTGTGACCTTGGGTGAGCCGTGGTACCCTTTAGGCAGCCAGCTAGACCTGCCAGAACCTGAAAACCTCCTTCAGGTTTCGTGGCTGTGTCGAAAAATACATTCCGAGGACGTTTTTGAACGCTTTTGAATCCGTTGAGCTCAAGGACAGTCTGGGGCCCTGGAATGGAATTGTAAACGAATTGCATCTCGTGCCAGAGAGTTTTTCCTTTGGTAATCGTTCAGGGTCAAGAACCCTGGAAAGTTTTCCAGGGCCCGGGCCCCGAGTTACTGGTACCCCTGGGCTTTACCCTGAACCCACTCTCTTCGCCAGCTGTCAAGAGCCGCTCGAATCAACTATTCTTTTCGGCTTTTTCTTTTGGTGTCTCCGCCTCCCGCTTCTCTTTTTGTTTGTTTCCGTCTTGCTCCGTTCTTTGCGTGTACGTCTTCGTGTGAAATTCAGCAGAAGGGATCGAACAGGGTTCGCAGCACTGGCGGGAAAACGACCGTGGGTGTGTGCGTGAAACACATCAGACAGGCACGCAGTATCATTTTTGCGCCGAGAGAGGTTGGGGGATGCTCACGTCACGGAAAGCGTCCTGCCGCGGGACCCACGTGGTGCTAATTACAGCACGTCAAGGTGAAAGCAAGTGTTGAAGTGATCAACCAGCACGTACATAACAACCCGCGCGCGTGCAGGAACTCGCTACTAATACTTCGGCAGACTTGCCAGCAGAGCAACAATACCGAGCTCCCTGCCCGCGTTTGTCTCCATCGAAGGAAACTGCGAGTCAGCGAAAAAAGTACTTATTTCCCCCGCTGCCCCCTATTCTGCTCCAATTCTCTCTTGTCCCTTGCCCGGGGGTTCTCTTTTTTTTTTTTTTTTTGCCTACTCCAAACGCATCATCATCTAGCCGTTGAAAATCTATTCATTCTGCATGAAAATGGCGTCTCTCCCTTTCTCTCTGCCGAACCTCCGACGGCACCGCGCACGTTCATGCAGTCCCGGGTATGGGCTTGCTCACCTGATTGTGTTCGTTGACAGGTACAGATAGTAACCGTTTTTGCTTCGAATTCGCGGGGTTCTCGATCAGCGCGTGCCTCCCACACCTCCCACACCCAGACCATCAAGGACGCGGCCCGAAAGGCAACGGGGCTGGGGTGCTCTATTTCCCCCGCGAGTTTTCAGCGAGAAGCAGAACCCGGGGACCTAATCCGAAAACCTCTTGCGTGTTCATCTTTCGATTCGAGCCGTACCAGAGCCGCCCACGCCCGCATTCCTACTGCGGTAAAAATCCCCCGGATCCCTGAGTGAACTTGCACTGTACAAAGAAGATGAAAGCCGAAGGGGGAAGTATTCCCTCCAGATGGTGGTAATACAGGACCAAACCGGTGATGTCCAAACGGTAAAACTCTGGTCTCCCGCGCTTGAAGAGGTTCGGGAACCAGAGGTTCCTTCGCGAGTCAGGTGTTGCGCACATTAGCGCACACCGTACTGGTTGGGAACCACCGTGGCGCCGGTGGCGCTCTGGACGAATGAACGAAAGTTGTGCAGGAACAAGAATAGTTACCCCGCCGTAGTGTCCCCGCTCAAACCCTTCCTCGCCCCGAAGTTGTTGATCACACAGAGGATCCCGTCAGACAATAGGACCGTACGCCCCGCGTCGCCGCTTCGAAAGATCGCCAGCGCAAGCAAGAGGGTTTCGTTGCGCTTCCGAACGATGAGACGATCATCCACGCACCCCAATATACCCAATAAATGAACGGCAGAAGGTGTCGTAGCGATGTAGTTTTGTTTGTCTTTTTCTTTCCCGCCCTTCACCAGTTGGCACCCACTCGCCCGGAGACTCCAAAGATACGGGTCCTTGACGCCTCAAAATACTCGAAGACACGGCGGTGTCCAGTATCCTAGACTAGCATCCAAAATTCCCCGCAGATGCTGTTTCTTTGGACGAGCCACGTGAGGGCACCGTGAGGTTATCGCCGCCCACCTGGTATGGGAAAAACGTCCGTCCCGTCGATGACATCGAAGCTGACCGTGTCGGTACCGCGGGCTTGCACAAATGCGCGGCGTGCGGCGAGTACAAGTCCCCGTCCTGCTTCAGCGATCGCCAGGTACACCTTTTCTCTGTTTCATTCTCCCATCCGCGGACGGATTATCAGCGCTGACCCGATTAGCGAACGAAGCATCCCACACTTGATTGGTTTCTTGATAGTATGCTAATACTGCAGGGAATAGTTGACTAGACCTCTTGAGTTTGTGCTAACCACGATTTGGGTTCTGTTCGTGAGAAAAAGCGAAGAACACCTCTAATAAAAACACCTCCATTTTTCCATCTGTCTTTGTCACGAGCTGCGACTCAATTATTCCCGCTTGCACTCGCCCCGTTTCTGTTTTCAAGTTAGGCGCGAACCACATTCCCACTAATTCATTTTTTACCAACGATGAAATGTTGGAGAAAATGAGAAGCTCGTCACCCGCGTTTTGGTCTGGTGTCTGCGTTGTTCAACGAAAGCAACGTTCTCTTCCCATCATCATAATCATAGTTTGTACCCGCCGCGGTTGTGCGAGTGTGTGAGGATCCAAAACCCCGCGTGTCAGAAGCTCAAAAACGACTGGAAAGACCTGAAAGTGACAAGCACTTCAAACGTTACCTACTTTAAGCTGTGAACGCGCACCCACACACACAGCTCTGGTGGCGACCCAAACAAGAGAGCAAGTGCAAAGAATGTACGGTAGCATACGTTCCCGAATCGGTAGTCGAGTTCGAATGAAAGCTGGCCATCGCCGAATCGCCTGCTGTCCAGCTCTGTAAATATTCAGGGTACTACTTGCTCTTGTCCGCTGCCTGTTACACGGTCCTGTCGCTGGTGCATCACGTTGCACCACGGTCTGTCAGGTTCATCCCTATCTCTTGGAGCTGCATACTCGTGCTGTCTTGCTCAGTAGTCACCTGCGACCATCGCCGCAGATTCTCTGCAACCTTGCAAGTGCGCTTGACGCACGCGTCGGGGGCACTTTCTCTTCGCTGGCCTCAGCAGTGTTGTTACTGGCCGATGTGCGTACTTGTGCTGCCATACTTGGATGTGGTAGCCTTTTCTCAGGCTCTCGCTCTCCTTCCGGGGAACGCTAGTAGTAGTTACCCGTGGCAGAGTCACAATAGTCCGCACAGTCCACCGAGGGCATCAACGGGGCGGCGTCGACGACGCCGCTGCGGTCAGGAACAGCCACCGACGAGCCCTTATTGGACGGCGTAAATAGTGCTGATGCCGGCTGCTGGCATGTCAGCGCAACGTGTTGTTTCTGATGCTGCAGAACTGTTTTCCAGCGACAGGCACCCTCTTCAGGTGACGCGAAAAAGTACTACCCCCGCGGCGACACGACGTCAGAAATTAGGAGGGAATGTGGCCAACCTGTCAGGATTCAGACCATCCGTTGTTGTTTCTGCTGCTGCCGTAAAGGGGTGTTGCGTTTTACGAAGAGTCTGATGGTCGACAGGCTCCATGGTTTGCTGTGATCATTTGAACCCGCCGCAGGTGCACTACCGCCCCAGAACGGAAATAGAAGAAATGGCAGGCCTGAACACAACCGTCGACCACTGCAAGTACAAGGACAGAGACTGCGCTGCGGGAGCTGCTGGCGAATGCCATTGATGCCAATCGCGGACTTGCCGAGCGTGTACAAGTTCTGCGGCGAGCTCTTCATCTCGGATGACGGTGACGGGGTGAGAGTTTCCGACTTCCGCGTCGGGCAAACCGGCGGTTTGAAGGCACCATTGGGAGCTTCGGCATCGGCCTGCTGGATGCCATCTTTTGCCGACTCGGCGTGTCCGTGACTGCCACGGCGGGGTGGTGGTCGTTTGCCTTCCCTGTGACAAAGCGGGATAATATTCAATTAAAGAAGACGAAGTTGCCAGCCTTTCACAAGGGGACAAAGTGACCATCGCAGTGAGAACGGCCCTTGCCCTGCAACTGGCTCTGGGTGCCCGTTGGGTGGACATGCTGCTCAAGTGCCAACAACTGCAGTTGGATCGCCTCGATGTGCCACGGGGCATTTTCATGGTGACATTGTTGGCGGGGAAACGGATCCTGGATCAGTCGAGGGGACAGTCTCTTCTGGTGCCGAGGAACGGACACCTGTCCGCTGTCTTCCTCCGGTGGCTGCAGTCGATTCCTGCCGAGCATAACCCTCAAACAATCGCTTTGATGGCCCGAAAGTTGAGGACAACCCTCAACCATCCGTTTTCATCGTCTTAACCCTCGAACGTCTGGTGTTGATGGTTTAACTCCCCACTAACGCAACAAGAAGAGCCAAGCAGACCTCCCAAGGGAACCTGCGGCGGTGAAGTAACGAAGCTCATTCGAGTGTCCGATGAAGCCCCTTGCCAATACCACCCAACGACTGCGACGCGCGTGCGAAATGTCGGACGCTAGCGTCTGTCAAGAGCATGCGTGAGTCACTCGAAAGTCACTCGCGACTCAGCCGTGTTTTAAAGGTGAGATGAGAGGCATCGGCTCACTCTGTCAAAGGACCATACCACTAACGCAACAAGAAGACGATGGTTTGAGAGTTCCGAAGAAAGTACTCGAAGAGGTGCAGAAACTGGTGAAAAGAACGACTCGGGCGCTCAGGACAGAAGTTCGCTGCACTGTCGATCACGTTGCATGTGCTGCCATACTTAGATGTAGTAGCCATTTCTCAGGAACGGGGAACGCTAGCAGAACTACTTCGCAGCGCCACGGCGTCAGCAATTAGGAAGGAATGTGACAACCTGTCAGGTTACAGGCCATCCTTTGTTGTTTCTTCCCGGCGGGGTTAAGCTGATGCCGTGCAAAGGAGTGCCGCGTTTTACGGACAATCTGATGGTAGAAGTGGCAGGGCTCCATGGTTTGCTGTGAGCATTTGAACCCTCCCGCAGGTGCACTACCGCCCCAGAACGGAAATAAAAAGAAATGGCAGCGTCCCGCCGCTTCCTGAACACAACCATCGACCACTGCAAGTACAAGGACAAGGACTTTGCGCTGCGGGAGCTGCTGGCGAATGCCATTGATGCCAATCGCGGACTCACCGACACGCCGCCGACCGTGGACAGCTTCTACAGCGAGCTAGTCATCTCGGATGACGGTGACGGGGTGAGAGATTCCGACTTCCGCGTCGGACAAACCGGCGGTTTTGAAGGCACCATTGGGAGCTTCGGCACCGGCCTGCTGGATGCCATCGCCATCTTTTGCCGACTCGGCGTGTCCGTGACTGCCACGGCGGGATGGTGGTCGTTTACCTTCCCTGTGACAAAGCGGGAGGATATCCACCTGGAGAAGACGAAGCTGCCAACCTTCCACAAGGGGACGAAGTGGGTGATCGGCACGGCGTTGTCGCCGGAGAAGCTCACCGAGCTCAAAAGCTACTTCTTGACTTATCGGGCGGACGCGCCTTTTTACCGGAGCGATCATGTCGACGTGTACCAAGCGCGGGTGCCGGGGAAGGGTGTGGTGTACATCAACGGCAGACGGGTGGACGGGGTCACGGCGTTGACCTTCGACTACGACTTTGTTGCGACGGACATGCTCGACTTCGGTCGGGAGCATAAGGTGTCCCATGATTTGTTCAAGGGCCTCCTGCAACACATCGCGCCCTGCTACAAGAATCACCCGCGGGTCTTCTACGACAATCTTCCGCACCAGAGAGACTGGAAGTATGAGAAGAACTGCTACGAACTCCAATTTGTCTTCGAGGCGAAGATAATGATGCAACCGCCCCAAGATTGGATGCAGTACCAGGCACCGGCGAAGAGGCAGCTGAAGAAGAGAAAGCCACGGGCCCGCGAACCGGAACCGGTGACCAAGGTCAAAAACAAGAACAAGAACAAGAACCAAACGGTGGCACCGACGGCTGTGGTGGTGGACTACAACGCGGCGCTGCATGCTGGGCTGTACGAACAAATCCTCGTGAAGATCAGCCGCAAGGAACGGCTGGTGCTTATCGGTACTGACCTGCCCGCCGTCCCCAAGACGGTTGCGAAAGGCACGCAGGCGCCCCGGTACATTACCACCGCGAACCGCACGATGACGGCGCTGGCCTGCGGCATGCAGTACGCCGACCCCACAACGCTGCGTGTGTACATAGGCGTGGACCTGGGGTTGCGAAAGGTGGTGAACAACGGCGATTACCGCGCCGCTATCTCTGACATTGCGGCACCACCCGCGGCCGCCCCCCAACCCACACCCAAGCAACCAAGCACAGCCACGACGGCTTCAACGAAGTCTCCAAAGTCCCCACCGTCCACCCTCTTCGGTTCGCGGACTGCCAAAGAGCTTGAGATGCTGTACAAGGCGAACTGCGTCCACGAAGGCAACGTGCAGCCCGTCAAGGAAACGCTGGACAAGTGGCTCGCTGGGGTCGATCACAAGATCCTGCTGGGCGGCTCGCTGAAGAAGGGCGTCGCCACGAAGAACTCCGACGTCGATCTGATTGTCAGCGTGACGCAGGCTGACTTGCGGAAGGCCGAACAGCTTGTCGAAGCACATGCTGTGGACCATGAGAGGTTGCCGGCTGCCAAAGACAATGCGCTGTTGGTGACTGAGACAACGGCGTTCGGTGGCGTTGACGTCGTCATGACGTGCCCCCAATACAAGGCCATCTCGGAAGACAACCTGCAGACCGAGCTCGAGTGGTTCAGCGGGGCCAAGCAAGCAACCCCGGGCGTCGACAAAGTAATCGTTCTCGCCAAGGTCTGGAGCAAGCACCACAGCTTCCCGCTCTCCGGCTCCACGATGGAGAACCTGGTGGTTGCTGTGGCCCGCCGCCACGTGCCTTCTGGTCCGCTTGATCGAGCGGGTGTTCGAAGCGTGCTGCTCGAGACGTTCCAGCAGCTTGCGAAAGGCCAACAAGTCGTCAAGGCGGCCTACCCGCCGCACGACAACATGACGCTGACGATCGAGGCCAAGGACTGGAAATTGATTGCGGCCCAAGCCCAAGCGGAAGTCGCGGCTTTTTCGAGCACCCCGCAAGCAACCACGTGAACGGTGTGTCGCTGACCACAACTAGTTTGCAACGCTGATTGATATCTAAAATCCGCACCACGCGGCGTTGACTTTGGCAGGTCTTTGTAAGGGCTGCCCTGATATTACTCTGAGCGCACCAACACGAAAGTCTGAACACCTACTGCTTTTTTTGATGAACTTCTCGGGGGTGTCATGGGGAGCCTTCACGTGGCGACACTGTTGACCGCACCTTCATTGAGTCGCGGTCGCCGATCCCCCAACCGCCAGCATCATGTACTTGATGCGACGCGGAACAAGTGCTGACAGCACCGCCCGGCGAATAGAGGGCCACAAAAGTGGCAAATCAACCGGTCGGGGGGTGCTTAGCAGCCAATGGCCCGATGGCTCAGTGTACACCTATGCAGGGCTGCATCCTCGTGTTGTAGCCGTGTTGTGTATAAGGCTTCGTGGGGGCCTGGTCAACCACCTCATCACAATAGGCGCAAACTTTCTCGACAGTGATTGGACAGTCGGAGTGCCGGGGGCGGGTCTCCATGATGAAGAGAAAAGTAAAGCAAGACCTGCCCCCTGCGCCTGCTGTCTCCGGCTGCTTCGGCAGACGACACATACTACTACTACTACTGATGAACTTCTCGGGGGCAGCAGTCAGTTGTGGGATGACAGGTGAGCAGCGCCACCTCGCCTAGCGAGCTCTCGGATCAAGCTGCGTCTGATGCAGCTGTTGTGCGGAATTGCGTACATACACTCCAGCTGCACGCGCCTTCGTTGCGAAGGTTGCTGCTGCGGCTGCCAGGGTGGCAGCTGTCAGGTCAAGTGGCGAGCTCTGGGGCTCTGTGATGGCTGAGTGCACACCTAAGCAGGGCTTTGTTTGTGCATAAGGCGTTGTGGGAGCCTGGTCACCCACCTCATCACACTACAGGGCATGACCCTATCGCGAACGTATTCGACAGTCGGGATTGCCGGGGGCGGGTCCATTCCATGAGCGTAGAAAAGAAAAGGCAAAGCAAATGACCTGCCCCCTGCGCCTGCTGTCTCCGGCTGCTTCGGCAGTTCGACACTTTTCTACTACTGCTGTTGCTCTTCTTTTTTTTCCTGGAAACAATGTATTCAAACTTTACAGTAACTTACTGCTTCTGCAAAGCCAGGAACACTTCCACCGCCCGAGTGAAAAACAAGAGCTGACGTTCATGGTCGGAAACGCAAAAACAGACACCAGCCTACCGACCGGCCCTCAAGCGTTCCTGAGCCCGCGGGTGAGCCGGTCCGTCCCTACTCTTGAAACTGCATCGAAGTGCCTGCCGCTGTTTATCACAGTGAATCACGGTCCACCACGGTCTATCAGGTCCATCCCTAGCTCCTAGAGCTGCATCGAATAGCCCGGTGCTGTATTTTTCGGTGTATCACGGCCTATCAAGAGGGGATGGACCGGCTCACCCGCGGGGGCATACTGTTTGTGTACGTCTGAAGCAAACTGAATCCTTCCTCGGTGAGGCCTTTTCTGCGTCTTCCTTTTTTTCTCCTCACGAAGATACGGAGTGAACCAAATGCCGAAGCTCAGACGCGTGCCAGGCAAGCACCCCCTGAGTGAAATTGAAGGGTGCGTATCGAGCAGCCATCGCCAAAGCATTGCAGTCGATCCGACTCGGTCCCGACCAACTTCCAACCTTCGTCCGATTGCAGTGTTGAGCCAATCCACCTACCCCCCTGAAAACGACCTGCGCTCGATTACGCGGCGATTAGACTCGATCTCGATCGACTACGAAGAAGCAGCTATCGACGCGCAACCGATGCACCTGGACGAGCAGTCGAAGGAGAAGCGCGCGCCTGAACGCGACGATCAAGACGGCAAGGCAAAAGCATGCCGAAGATGTAGATCAACGCGCCGTTGTCCGTAGTAGTGCGCAGAGTGGGACGAGCGAATCTTTCGCAGACGACCTCATCCTCCTGTCACGTCTCAGGGAAGCATACTTGCAGGACGCCTTGGTAGAAGTCGACCGATTTTGCTCCCTCACCGGCATGTCGATCGGGGTACCGAAGACGTACGCTCTTGGCGGACGTCAAAGGGGGACGAAGCGAAGCCGCAACCCGAAGCACAACCGCGAAGAGTATTTCCTCATGTGGCTCCAAACCCTGAGGGTCGGACCAAGTCTCGGTGGTCTCGGCAAGGCAGTACTTGACGTACCACCACGTGTCGCTGAAAAGTCCGGTTGAGGCTTCAGCTGAGCTTTGAACCTGAAGTGCAATCGGTTTCAACAGTCTTCGCCGCAGCCCTTGCCCTGCAACCGGCTCTGGGTGCCCGCTGGGTGGACTTACTGCTCGAGCGCCTACATGTGCAGTTGGATCGCCTCGATGTGCCACCGGGCACTTTCATGGTGATAATGGCGGGGGGGAAACGGAACCCGAATCAGAGGGGACAGTCTCTTCTGCTGCCGAAGAACGGACACCTGTCCATGATTTCGTCCCGAAGTACGCCCAGGGCAGCGCGTACAAGGCGTGGTGGACCCCTGAGCTTACCACCTTCGAACGTGAAAAAGCCGCCGCTTTCGTGGAGCTGCAGGCGGAGCCCGACTCTTCGGACAAGATCTGTGCACACCTCGAGAGGATATGCGAGTTCAAGGAGGCCGCCACGCAGGCCAAAACCTGCTCCTGGGACCGCTGTCTTCCTTCAGTGACTGCAGTCGATTCCTGCCGAGGCAACCATCCGTTTTGATGGTCCGAAAGTTGAGGACAACCCCCAAACATCCATTTCTATCGTCCTAACCCGACTGAGAATCCCGAAGAACCCGAAAAGGTCGCAGAAACTGGTGAAGAAATGACTCCGGCGGGGTTTCTCCGGCAGGTAAAGCAACACTGTAAAACCTTTGTCTTATCATTTTAGTACTAACAATCTTGTGGGTTGCCCTTCACTGTATTGTGCAGGCTAAAAAGACGTAGGCAGCGTGTTTTGGTGGTTGATCAGAATTCCTTACCTGAATACACACAGGGTAAATACAAGTGGGAAAACGATCAACCGGCACGCACAAACAACTTTGGTCAGTTGGTGTCGATTGTCCGTTACTTTGCTACCCCAACTCCGCTCCACAACCTCTTCAGACTAGCAGCCTAGAGGGGTAGGGAGGGGGAAAAGCTGGGAAGATGAGTGGAGGCGGGGAGCAGCAGCACTGCTCGCTCAACCTTGCGTGCACGGCGTGGGTGTCGATGAAGGTTGCTGTCCAGTGCAAGTCTTGCTTTAACGCTGACTTGGAGCAAGCTCGGAGAGAGCTGCAGGTGGAGAACGAGTGGCGGGCCGAGCAAGAAGAGAAGATGACGGCTGCTCTGGAGGAGCACAAAGCCGCTGCGCGGGCGAAGGCAAGGCGCCACGCGCTCACCATCCAGCTGAAGAAGCTGAAGGCCCAGCTTCGCTCGAAGCAGGACGAACGGTCGCAGCTGCGCAGGCGAAACGACGAGACATCCGCGGCCATCGGGTCCCTGCGCGCAAACCTCGCCGCCGCACAAAAGACCCTGAGCCAGCAGAAGCACCCGAGTGCGTACTACCCCATCTTCCCCCCGGCGGAGCCCATGGAAGCCACGCTGCTGCAGCAGGCGCGGCAGGAGCGGCTCGACCAGCTGCAGAAGATCCTGCCGCTGCCGGTGTGCCAGCACAAGAAGCACGACAAGCCGCGCGGGATCACCATCGCGGATCCCGGCACCAAGGACTGCCAGCACCTGTGCATTCCGAGCGAGCTGACCGCCGAGAGCTTCCAGCGGATCGACCGGCAGAAGGTGTCCGCCGCGCTCGGCCTCCTCTGCCGGCTGGTCAACTTCCTCGCGGACCTCCTCGACGTCTCCCTCCCGTACCAACTCAACGACAACGGCGACCTCTCGACGGTCACCGTCCGGAAGCTCGGGCGCGCGGCGCAGGGGGCCGCGCCGAAGAACTACTTCTCCGACCCGGCCGAGGCGGGTGCCGCGGGGCCGGACGCGGCGCAGAAGGGGCGGGCCCCGCTGGGCTGGCTCACGTCGCTGGTCGACGTCGTGAGCACGTTCACGGAGGGCCCGCACGACCGCCCGGCGACGCTCGACTTCGCCGACGAGGACTCGGACCTGGTCCAGTTCCCGCTGCACCTCCCCGACGCCGCGGACATCAAGCACGACAACAGCCACCACGCGGCCTCGTTCTTCCGGGGGCTCGCGGCCGTCAACGCTAACATCATCGCGCTCCTCAACAGCCACCGGCTGCACGTAAAGTCGCACGACACGGTGTGCATGCTCGCCGAGAGCCTCGCTGCCCAGCGCGTCGAGCAGCCCGCGAAGAAGTACACCTTCGTCCTCGCTGAGTGCCTCGCGTCCTTCTTATCGAAGAACACCGTCCTCGTCGTCCCTCTCGGCTTCCCCGTGTGGCGCGCGTACGCCGGCATCCGTTCGTTGCCCGGCCGGATCGTGTACTCCGGTGTGTACACGGGGCTGCTCGTCACGACCAGCGCCGGGGGAGCGAGTCCGAAGATGGCGATTCTGTACATCCGGTTCCGGGACAAGAAGGTCATCGAAGCCAAGCTGTCGGTCGGGTCACCCGAGAGCCTGCGGAGCCGGTCGGCTGGGGTCAAGTACAAGGGCTCGGTGACCATGCGCGACTTCAGCATCGCGCCGGCGGACCCCGCCGACGCCGCCGGCTACGTGCTCATGGGCGCGCCGGTGGAGACCGCGGTCACGCCGCACCTGCGCGGCCAGTGGACCCGGGCGGCCGCCGGCGAAAGCGGGACGTTCGTCTTCAAAATGCAGAGCGTCCGCCGGCTCGCCCTGTCGCCGCACTCCCGCCGGTCCGACGCCCCGAAAGACAGGTATTTAACCCACCCTCCCCCATCCAAAGGACCCACTGGCGAGCTCTAACTTCGGAATGGTCTGCGTGCAAGAGCGAAACCCGAGGGGAACAACGAGGTTCGCACAACACCGCGGTGAAAAAAAGGAACGGCCGGTCCCTCAAGGTTGCATACTAGCTGTACACTCCCTTTCCTATTCTTTTTCGCATTCCTTTTCGAAGAACCACTGCATAGAGACTGATGAATTCTCTGTTGGGCTGGAGAAAGAGAGGGGCTGCAATCACGCAAGAGTTACATCCGGTTTGTTGTTGTCGACCGCAACACAAGTGAGCTTCCTGAAAAGTGGCAAGCGAGAAAGAAGCCGAACCTTGCTTCTATTCTTTTGGCTGCACGACAGATCGAAAAAAAAGCGAAACCAACACAGGCCTGAAGAGACGGCATCGCCCGACACGACGACAAAGGTATCGCGTTTCACAAGCGCCATACTCGACGTAGCAAAGCAGCTACGTCGAGTATTCTTCATATGATAACAAGCGCGCTTGTAGGTACAAAGTGGCGGTTGAGGGAAGAAACCATCACATAAACGCCCATTGCTTGCAACTCTTGCCTCTATTTTCAAATGCAGTGTCGTGAGACGTCACGACGATTCTGGCAGGCGAGAACAGGGGGGTTTCGCTTGTTTTGCACCGTCAATTATTGTATCACGCTGCAACGAGAACGAGGCAGCAAACGGCTGCGATGAGGAGGGTACCATTGCCCAACATGTGTTGCAACCTCGCAGCCACACACGCCGTCCCACCAATATCAAAGCAAACAGGTAATAAACGCGGACGCCTTTGCTCGTACGTTGACTACGCACTTCGAGAAGAAAGCGCAGGGCATGCCCAGAGTTGCGTCCGATGGATCAGACGGATGGGAGGTCATCGACGTTTGACGCGTGCATGGTACAGTATGAACCCTCATCGAAGACGGAAAGGGACCCCAACGATCCAACGGTGTCTGGGGCGTGTCCTTGCATGCCAGTTTGCTGAAGGGAGAACCCGGGATGCATTGCCACGCCCGTAGAGGTAGACTAAGATGGGCTCCAGCGCTTCAACGGCACACTCGCCGCCTCGCACGTGTGTGCATGCCAGTTTGCTCAAACGATAACCGGGATGCCTGGTGACTTCCCCGTCGAGGTAGACTAAGATGGGCTCCAGCGCTTCAACGGAACACTCGCTGCCTCGCACGTGTGTGCATGCCGGGGGCCTTGCTCATAGCGAACCTCGCGACAACCTCCTCATTGGCAAAGATGGTGAGATCACCGTAATAAGGCAGGCTGAAGCTGAGATCAGGCCGGTGGCCATGGAGCGGACCGGTCACGGTGGTGTCCATACCCTCGGGCAGCTTCTGGCTGCCAGGCTGAAACAACGTTTCTGCAGCTAAAACGGCCGAAGATAGCCTGCAACCTTGACGTTGAGTATGCGGCCACAGCCAGCCGTGGTTAACACTGCGTTTCACTTTTTTGTGGTCACTGATGCGTCTTTGACAGGTCAGCCTGTGGCCGCAAGTCTGAGAAGACGTACAGGGGAAGGCGCTGTTTCCGACAGTCACAGTCATTATAGGTCAAGGAGTAAATAACCGCAATCCCCGCGCCACGTCATGTGGTCGAGAGGTGCGGCCCGGACCAGCTGACCGCAACTGACCGCGGTTCCAAGGCATCATCCTTTGCGATCATGATTGCAGCTTTGGCAGGTCAGCTTTCGACCGTAAGTCTGGAAAGACCTACAGGAAGAAATAATCTGTTAGTGAACAGAAACACCTCGCGGTGTCCACCTCACGCGCAGAGCCGCGGCAACAGACAATCAGCCGTGTTTCCGCTGGATTTCCGTGGTCAGAAAAACTCGTTTTCAATCAAATGGCCGCTCATGTAGTGTACATAAGGCATGTCTTACCCACTTGAGAGCGTGCGTCGCGTTGCCATATTATTATGTGGACACATCCTTGTCACGAGTCGGGGTCATATAAGCCAGAAGAAATTGACCACATCGCCGTGCGTCAGCATCCCACCCCCCCGCCCCCCTACATGTTTGATCTTGCCTCTTTGCTCCTGCTATCTCGTCGCTTGCCAGCCCGCTTCCTCTTTCGACACCTAGCCTCCACAATGCAGCATGGACCTTTTGGCTCTCGTTTCGTCTCCATCTGCGAACCACAGACTCGTGGTAGTACTTCACGACTTCCTGGTGCACAGCAGGGTGAAGACACAGTAAGTAAGTACAAAAGTCTGCTATCGTCCGTATTCAGAACCCCGGTTCGCAACGCACAACGCACGACCAACATAAACCGTCGAAAAACGAGTGGGGAAAAACGAAGACTATCCAGACCAAAAGAAAAGGAGAAGACAAGAAACCGAGCAAACCATGGCCGACATCGTTTCTACGTCAAGTAGTCTCTTCAACGACGAAAGAGGAAAGAAGACCATCCCAGCTTCAACGATTGGTCGACCCGTCTTGCAGTATTCGACCACGGGCCAGTGAGTGGTAGACCAGTGCTTGACTACTGGCCAGTCAGTGGTAGACCAGGTGCATGGCCGCTCCTGGTTGGTGGAGTGATTTGTCAGGTTGATTCCGTTAACGAACGAGATCTCGATCCTTAAATAGGGTGGGCGTGTCGTTGTAGGGGGTGTCTTTTGGCATCGGCGGCTTGCTGCTTACCCCCGAGACGCGCACTACTTCTTAAGGGGACTGCGCGCGACTTATATCGCGCGGAAGAGCGAGCCAATAGCACTCGTTTTGCATTCGTTTCATGCGTGGTTGACCATCGCATTACCAACAGGAGAGGTATTCTTCCGTCCTCATAGAGCTTCCAGGAGGGGAGGACCCCCTTTCCTATATTGGGCATGACCCCTTTTCCCGAACTGGGGGGGTCGGCGACGCGCACACAACAACCTTTCCCCCCCTCCCCCCCAGTAACTAGAAGACAAGTCAGTGCTGCCTAGCGAGTCGCAGTCACAATCAGGGCGAGTGCCCTGAGTTTTTTAACTGATTGCTCAGGCACGGTTGTAGGGGCCTTCTTCCCGTGACGGATTCGCCTGTGCTCTAGTAGCACGGGTGGTCCTGGCTGTGACGAGCTACGAACAGCTGCCTGACAAACCAGACTCACACCGCAGTCCTGTCTGCAGACACTCAGGTTCCGCGCTGATGATGGTCCGCCTTATGTGTCCGTGGCTTAAAGGACCGAAACAGGGACCAGTGCGGTGTTGAGCACATATCCATTCCAAGCACGTTCTTGCAATCCCCCCCAGTAACTAAAAACAACGACTCCCCTCTAGAGTCCTGAGCGCAACACCTCCATCTCCAATCTTCTCCGCGCCGTGAAGCCCCCGCCCTGGCTCGGTTTACAGTGGTCGACAACTGACATTTCTTCTGTCATTTCCACAAAGCAGGTGCTTATTTAAGAAGAAAACGTTCCGCTCCGGACACTGCTTTCCATACGCAACGGGATCAAAGTATTGTCTCCCGCAAGTGATGAACAGATAACACCCCACAAGGAGCAAGAGCCACCGCAGCGCGGTGTTCATGTCTAGAGCGCTTCTCTCGTAGAAGCGCCGAGTGCCAGCGGCGATGAACGGCGGGTTCGAATTGTACGGCAAAGGCCGCGTGCCTCGGAAGTCCTCCGTCAGCGGAAGTAATGTCGGAAACGCGAGTTCCTGGAACAAGCTCCCGAGCCAGCAGCTCGTGCGGCGGATGATGCACGCGCAGGTGCCGCTGGGCGTCGTCGAAGCGCTGGCGAGCGCCAGACGGCCTGGGACAGCAACGAACCACCTGCTCCCCATCTCATCCCACAACCCGAGCACAGCCGCTGCCATATCTACTGGCAGGAAGCTTGTCGACCTCAAAAGGTATGCCTCCCCCTGGTGGAAGTGAGGCGAAAGGGACGGAGAATCGCCGGGAAAATCAGTTTTTTTTGTACCTACCCCCCCCCGTGTTTAAGATCGCGTTTTTCCGTGTTTAAGATCGCCCCCCAAAAAAACCGATCTTATACACTGGGGGGGACGATCTTAAACACGGGGGGGGACAAAAAACACCCCAATTTTTTTTTTCCCGCTGCGCGCACCACGTACTTGTCATACGTATGACAAGTACATATGACAAGTACTATGACAAGCATGTACTTGTCATATGACAAGTACATACTTGTCATATGACAAGTACCTACTCGTCATATGACAAGTTTTGTGAAGGAATTGCTCTACTCTCGCATACAATTGGCTGAGAAAAGTATGGTATACAACCCAATACTCGCAAACGGTATTAATTCGAGCGACAACTGACGGATCAAGCTCTGTGACAGAAGAAACAAAGACGGAAAGCTCTCCCAGTCCCTGCACCTGGGTCCCAAAGGAGTTTGCGCGAGATGGCTATGTTCTGCGGTGCGAAATGGAAGAAAGGAATTGGACACAGACAGATCAACTGCCGTGTCCGGCCAACCAAACCCTGCTTGCAGACATCACCATTGCCAAGATAAGCAACAACCACACGCCCCTCACCATAAGCGCAAACCCGCACACCTGGACAAGACAAAAACAAGAGGTGAAACGAGAACAAGAAGTCCGCGACATGGGAAGCGATGGGCATCCCACACTTCCCGACAAACATTCGACGCGACATGCTATCCTTCGAACTCCAGACCAAACATGTTGATTTTCAACTGAAACCTCTCCGTCCGCCGCCTATTCCACCAGTTCCAGAAGTTCTGACGAACGACGCAATACACTTGTGTAAGTGTATTGCTCGTGCTAACGACCAGGCCACCCAAAAGTTGGACTCGACTTCGCAACGTGGGCTTTAGTGAGCACAGCGGCAAAAAGACAGGGTGGGGCCAGAAGTATTTTGGTAGCCCGCAAGACGAGGGGGCGATCTGAAGGCGTGTGTTTGTAGGGAAACAGGGAAACACCGTGGCGTGTTTGCTGAAGCAGAGGACAGTACCGAGGAAGCAGTCTTTTGTTGCATGTGCCGAAAGACTGGCTTTTCCAGCATCAGGGGTTTGTATGCACAATATGACGCCTACCATCGGCCTCCATACACGCGAGTCAAGCAGAACTGCCCGTTCTGCAAAAGCATGTCGGGACACTTGGCTTTAGGCAACACTTACTGTATGTGCATCCAAAGAAGCTGATAAGAAAACCTGTCCTCTGTGCCTCCAACCTTTTGTTCTCGAAGGGAACGGAAACCCATCTTCCGTTCTTTCCTCGTTTCGTGGTGCCACTATCTTTATGGGATCCTCGGGTGAACTAGCCCTTGATAAAAGCTTGCCTGTAGACACGCAATTCCTTTCTTCCATTTGCACCGCAGATCTCGCAGAAAGCCCTTTGGGACCTAGGTGCAGGGACTGGGAGAGCTTTCCGTCTTTGTTTCTTCTGCTACAGAGCTTGATCGGTCAGTTGTCGCTTGAATCAATACTTTTTGCGAGTATCGGGTTATATACCATACTTTTCTCAGCCAAATGTATGCGAGACTAGAGTAATTCCTTCACAAAACCTGTCATATGACAAGTAGGTACTTGTCATATGACAAGTATGTACTTGTCATATGACAAGTACCTACTTGTCATGGATTGTACTTGTCATTGTACTTGTCATATGACAAGTACAACGTACTTGTCATACGCATGACAAGTACGTGGTGCGGGGCCTTGGACCCCCCCCGGGTCAGTCTCATGTAGAGATTCGGGTCGAATTTGGTGACGCCGAATTTAGTGATGCAACGCCGAATTTAGTGACGCAACGCCGAATTTAGTGACGCAGCGCCGAATTTGGTGACGTCTACTTTGGTGACGCATGGCCGAATTTAGTGACGGAGGGCCGAATTTAGTGATGAAACGCCGAATTTAGTGATAAAACGCCGAATTTAGTGATGCAGAGCCGAATTTAGTGATGGCGAGTCGAATTTGGTGACGTCGATTTTGGGTATGAAATGCCAAAGTCATCGAGTTTAGTGACGCAGCGCCGAATTTAGTGACGCAGCACCGAATTTGGTGATTTCAGGACCTGATTTCGGGTCGAATTTAGTGATGCAGAGTCGAATTTAGTGATGCAGAGTCGAATTTGGTGACGCAGAGTTGAATTTGGTGACGCGGTGACGCAAAATCGAATTTGGTGACGGAGGGTGTCGAATTTGGTGACACAGGGCCGGATTTACAGATCGTGGGGGAATGATTGGTTCAAGACTCTGGGGTTTTTGGTACAACTTGTGGGGTTATGTTGCGCATACCCAGCCGCAAACCCGCATACCCAGACCCGCAAACCCGCAAACCCGACCCGCAAACCCGCAAACCCAGACCCGCAAACCCGAACCCGAACCTGCAAACCCGCATACCCAGCCGCAAACCCGAATACCCAGACCCGCAAACCCGCAAACCCAGACCCGCAAACCCAGACCCGCAAACCCGCATACCCAGACCCGCAAACCCGCATACCCAGACCCGCAAACCCGCAAACCCAGACCCGCAAACCCAAACCCAGACCCGCAAACCGCATACCCAGCCGCAAACCCGCATACCCAGAACCGCAAACCCGCGAACCCAGACCTGCAAACCCGCAAACCCAAACCCGCATACCCCAGACCCGCACACCCGAACTGGCACCCCGCAATACCCAGATCCGAAAACGCCGCAAACCCGCAAACTCGTACGTCGTAATCTGAAAAATGTTCCCAAAAAAATTGGTCAACAATTTTGTCAGACCTGAAAAATAATCTGGAACAAATGCGACCTTGCATCACTAAATTCGACGCTGCATCACTAAATTCGAGGGTTCAGCGTCACCAAATTCGGCGATGCGTCACCAAATTCGGTGTCACCAAATTCGACCTTGCATCACTAAATTCGACGCTGCATCACTAAGTTCGACCCGTGTCACCAAATTCGGCGCTGCGTCACTAAATTCGGCGTTGCGTCACTAAATTCGGCGTTTTATCACTAAATTCGACAAAAACCGACGTCACCAAATTCGACGCTGCATCACTAAATTCGGCCCTGCATCACTAAATTCGGCGTTTTATCACCAAATTCGGCGTTTAATCACTAAATTCGGCGTTTCATCACTAAATTCGGTCCTCCATCACTAAATTCGGCGCGGTGTCACTAAATTCGACGTCACCAAATTCGGCCTGCATCACTAAATTCGGCGTTGCATCACTAAATTCGCGTCACCAAATTCGACACGAATCTCTAAATTAGACCTACACCCCTTGCTTCGTTTACTTTTGGAATCGGTTCGCTTCTTGGTTCGTTTCTAGTTTTGGAGAGTTCGTTTCTAGTTTTGGAAGGTTCGAAACTAGTTTTGGAATCGGTTCGTTTCTGGGCTCTTTTTAGGCTGATTTAGCTTGGGGAGTGCTTCGTTTACTTTTGGAAGGTTCGAAACTAGTTTTGGAAGGTTCGTTTCTAGTTTTGGGTGGCTCGTTTACTTTTGGAACCGGTTCGTTTACTTTTGGAATCGGTTCGAAACTAGTTTTGGAATCGGTTCGTTTACTTTTGGAAGGTTCGAAACTAGTTTTGGAATCGGTTCGTTTACTTTTGGAAGGTTCGAAACTAGTTTTGGAATCGCTTCGTTTACTTTTGGAAGGTTCGAAACTATTTTCGTTCACTTTTGGCTGGAGATACCACAGTTTTCCACAATTTCCATACTTTCCAGTTTTTTGCCAAATTTTCCAGATTTCGGCCATTTTTGGCAGATTTTGGCCAAGTTTTCCAGATTTTGGCCATTTTTGCCATTTTTCCGATTTTTAGCCATTCTTGCCATTTTTTCCAGCTTTTGGCCAAATTTTCCAGATTTCGGCCATTTTTGGCAGATTTTTCCAACTTTTGGTCATTATTGCTATGGTTTTCCAAATTTTCACACACACAGAGCTAGCCGATGTCTTGTCAAATGAGTGCGGCTGGATTCATATCGTTCGAATCAAACTACGCAGTTCTTTCCATCTTACCTGAGTTTTTCCAATGAATGACTATCGACTTTTCCTTTCGAACTTCGAACCGAACCATATTTGCTTTGTGTGCGACATAATCCATGACCTGTCTCTAACTTGCGTCGTGATATAGTCGATTGTTGAAAGATGAATGCCTAGTGGAACTCAATCAGCTTGTACTAATTGCATATTCCTTGTTTCGATCCGGTACGAAGCCTTTAAGCATGAAAACGAAATCTAGTCTCACCCCAAAAAGGAAACAAGATGTCCACTTCTTCAATGGAGGCTTTGCTTCGGCTCGTGGAGTTGAAGCAGGCGGGTTACGCGAGTCTGAATTTCAGATCATGAAATCGGACATACTGACAAATGCTGCGCGCAACAACGCCGGCCTGCCAGCCGCACTCGGACCGCCCCCTGTCTTCGAAACGCCACCGCCCATGCCTGATCCGGTCGTTCCACCACCTCCACCTGCACCATCGCCAGTCACCCCCGCGCCTGTTGTCACACCACAACCCCACACACAAGGCCTGGGCGCATGCTGCAAGGCCGTTGCGAGCTGTTGAGTGACCCTGGGTCGGAGGAATATTTCTGATGGATGATAGCTGGTTTTGTACTGGATCGAAACAAGCATTGTAGCTATTTTAGACTATTAACACAAAACTAGAAACGAACCTTCCAAAAGTAAACGAACCCCACCCCAGGGTGCGCACTAGGGGACGTTGCCCCCGTTGCACGTTGCACCCCCTTTGTTTTGGGGGGGGGGGTCGGTTTGGGGGCTGTTTTTGGGGTGTTTCCCAGACACCCCGGTGCCGAGTGGGTACTCCGTTTCCTCCAGATGAATCCGTTCTCCTCGTTTTCGAAATCGAAACCCACTTTTGCGGAAAAAAAGGTCAATCCCCACCAAAATGTTTTCCTGCACTTTTTTGGCAGGGAAATGTACTTGGCAACTTTTGAGCAAAGTCAGTTTCCCCGAAAACCAAGATTCCTGCAGTGCACTCAAAAATCGGCCAAAATCTGGAAAATTGGCCCAAAAAGTGAAAATTCGGGCCGATTGGGCCGACTTTACCATGTGCTTTTCCCAAAATGCCAATACCCCCCAAAAGCTGTTTTTCAGGCAAATCCGCTGGGAAACGTACTTAGAGAATTCCGAAAAATCGGCACCAAGAAAACCACGAAAGGGCAGATTTTCCCGGTTTCAGCCTGTGTTTTGCACGTCAAATTTCAGGCCTCACAGACCAACTGAGGACGGAGTGGAAAGATCCATCGCGAAAGAGCGCGTTTAAGGGGGTCGCCGGAAAAAAGGTGGGGGGGTCCCCGGCCACCAGGTGCACCAAACAGGACCCCCCCCCCCCTAGGGCAGCGTTGTTAGAAAACGGCGTTTTTTAAGGAAATCGATTCTTAAAATACGGAAAACGTTTTCTAAAGGAAAACGTTTTTTAAGGGAAAACGTTCGTGGTAACGACGTGGTTCTACTCTTGTTCACCTATTTCACGCCTCTTTTGGTACGCATCGCTTCACGCTTCCTCCGGTGAGGAAGTGCTCACGCAATCGAGATGCACTTCCAGAAAACTCGTGCTCGCAGAAGAGGCACTTCACTGCCTTCATGCTCTTCCCTTCGGTTTTCACCTCCACGCCCTGCCAGACAATGGTTTCGTGCGATCGTTTCGCCATCTTTTTCCTTTTCCCGTTGTACCGTGTGTCCTTCCTATTGGAACGGGTGTACAGGTAAGGGTAACGCGCATTTCACTGTAACGTTTTCTAAGCGTTTTTTAACGGGCCCGCCGTTAAAATACGGAAAACGTTTTCTGAGGGAAAACGTTTTCTACGTATTTTAAAACGCTGGCCTAGGGGGGGTCAATCTGTGTCCCAATTGGGCATTTTTCAAAGTTCATCATACTAGGGCCTCCTAGGGACCTGGCCCCCTGTAGAGCACCCCACATCGTCATTTCCACAGGGTTTTCGAGCTTCAAATCGAGTGTAGAGCCCTAAACGAGTTTAAAACGCGAATTCAAAATTGCTGTCCAAAGTCGTGCCACCCTTTTACCCCACCGCAAAATTGCCAAAGGTGGGTGGTAATGCAGCTCAAAGCCACCACACAAGGCAGCAAAAAAGCAGAAAAAAAACGCTTGTCTCGCGCACCATGCCTCACCAATACAAGAAGAAAGGGGGTTCATTGGTCGCGGAGACGCCCATACAATGGCAAAACAGCTTGTGCTGAAGGCTCGAATTTATCTTCAGCAGAGTGCTGAAGGACACGATACTCCTACGTGTGGGAGGGAAGGACAGGGAAAGCGGGGACAACGGGGCTACCGTCTGTGCTTGTCGTGCGTGCAAAATGTCGAAGCCGTTTTCCTTACCTCACTTTCCACAAAGCGTGTCCCAGAACTGCACGAACATTGGTCTGAGCAGCTCTTCTCCGGTAATGCGTGCCGCCTATGAGGACGACACGAATGTTTTTGCAACGATTCGGAAGCAGCATTCACCCCTTCACATCTGCCAAGGTGGCACAAACTAGACCTTACGTCTACCTGAGGGGCCTCTTTTGAAAATGCAACGCACGGAGCTGGTCAATCCCGCGACGGGGCTGCAAGTGCCTTGCCGTACAAAGGCATCAGCGTTGACTTACGGCTGCAGCACGGTGATGCTCTCTTTGATCGTTAAACTCAGTCTCCCCTCCCCCGAAGAAGTCTGGCGTAGAAAAATAGCGTTTTTGCTGGTGTTTTCCACCGCAGATGAGGGCCTCCTGGTCTCCCAGTATGAATTTAAAGTGAATTTTGGCGGTTGAAGTAGCCTGGGGTAAAAGGGTGGCACGACTTTGGACAGCATTTTTGACACCCTTGTTCAGCAACCATCCAACGCCCGTTGGGTGCACATCCAGCGGTATTTCGTGCAGAGTTGGTGTTTTGCACCCGAAAATCCAGTTTTCGGAGCCGGCTTTGTCGTTATATTTGAAGGTTGAAAAATGGTCCATTGGGACACTTTTAAACAGTCCCTTCCAAATTTAGCAGACGTTGACATTGCCCGTTGCACCCCCCAATCCTTAGTGCGCCCCCTGCCCCCCCCCCCCCCCCCCCCCCCCCCCCCCCAACCAATCCCCCCCATGGTAGCTGCGGCGGCAAGCTGAAGAGGCTACGAACTCATGATGGAGTACGCAGACATGGTTTTGCGTTAGCATAGGGGTTTGACCCAAAAATGAGAAGCGAAGAGGACAGACATGTGCGTGCAGCAGTGATGAAAAGCTGACTCGCTTTGAAAGACGTAGCGAAGCGCGAAAAAGAAGAAGAGAAAAAGGCTGCTGATACTAGTAGGGCCTTACGCGAGGTGTGTGAGACGTGGTTATACCCCAGCCTCCACTACAGAATGCAAACGCGGAAGGGCTTCAAGTGCTTGCGTGAAATCTTTTGAACTGAATGACTTCTTCGTTCTCCCCTTCGGAGAAAAAGTACCCCAAAAAAAAAAATCCCGCTGCGCGGGGCCAAAATCCCCCCCCAACAGTAAAAACACCCCCAAAAAAAAAACTTTCCCGCTGCGCGGGACCCCACCCCCCTCCCCCCCCGTGTATAAGATCGCCCTCATTTCTCAAAAAAACCGATCTTATACACGGGGGGGGGAGGGGGCGATCTTAAACACGGGGGGGGGGGGGGGGGGGGGGTGTGGGGCTAATTTATTCCGGGGTGGCTTTTTTTCCGACTTTTTTTCCGACTTTTTTATTCCGGGAGGTGAAAATTTGTTCCGGGAGGTGAAAATTTGTTCCGGGAAGTGAAAATTTGTTCCGGGAAGTGAAAATTTGTTCCGGGGTGGGCTTTTTTTCTGACTAATTTGTTCCGGGAACTGAAAATTTGTTCCGGGGTGGGCTTTTTTTCTGACTAATTTGTTCCTGGGTGAGTTTTTTTTCATTTCTGGGCTAAGAATGGCTGACACGATCAGTGAGCATCCCAGAAAAAAAACTCACCCCGGAACAAATTTTCACTTCCCGGAACAAATTTTCGCTTCCCGGAACAAATTTTCAGTTCCGGAACAAATTTTCACTTCCCGGAACAAATTTTCAGTTTCGGAACAAATTTCACCTAATTTCACGGGACCCGGACCGAACCCAGAACTGGGGAGGACTGGGCTGACAACCCAAGGTGGCAACAAACGGAATCTGCACTCCACATTACATCACGCAAGAATGGCTGATTCCTTCCTGAAGTCATCGACTGTCTTTGTGCCCACAGGAAGCGCGAACTGAACGCAAGGACCTTCCAGATGTGGAACACTGTACGGAGAGAAGACCACGCAACGGAGCAGGCGCCCACAAGTAGTTTCTAACAGGACTAATCCCTCACACCGAAGTGATCATGAGTTGCCTTAACGAAACGAACCTTGTGGAGCTGAACTCAGGCTGATAGGTGGGCCTTCTACAACGTTAGCACCGGTCAGCAAGTAAACGTATCCGACCCCTGGCACAGAAGGCACGCGGTGGCTATCGGTAAACTGCATCGCGCACTCAGACAGACTTAACAGCATGTACGTGGAACCCCTTCCCACGGTCAGTAACTTGGACGACAATTACACTGGACGAACGCAGGAAATGACGAATATCCTCGAGGCTGTCGTAAATTCTCTTCTCAAAAAATATCAAAATACATAGGGTCAAAAGGGCACCCCCCCGAAAAAAAAAAAAGACTCCAGATACGCAAACTCTTTCGAACGCTGCACACGGGTATCCTTCAAGTGACCTCTAACTATCTGTTGCATACGCGTATCCGGATCTGAAAGCCGAAGACTTTGTAACACTTTACCGCAACCGAAGTCGCGAACCGGGTTCGGCTTGCACTGCAAAAGCAGCATAATTGTGTCTTGCGCCCGAGCGCGGAAATCCGCCACCCGCCATTCGGCTAGAGTGCAAGAACACAATTGCGAAGCGTACTACAAACGGATAGTGTTACATAGGCGAACGAATCATGCGAGAACCTATGGAGGGGCCCCTCGACAGCTTTCAGAACACGGCATAGTAAGTCAAGAGTCGGATAAGCGAGTGTGCACATTCTACTCCCGTTTGATCTGCATTTTCCACCTTTCCCCCCTTTCTTTGATCTGCTGTGTGTATTTGAAAAACGTTATCGCATGCGGGTAAGCGGGGTTTGCGGGTTAGGGTTTGCGGGGTTTCCGGGTTAGGGTATGCGGGGTTTGCGGGGTTAGGGTACGCGGGGTTGCGGGTTCGGGTATGCGGGTTTGCGAGGTTAGGGTATGCGGGTTTGCGGGTTAGGGTATGCGGGTTTGGGTATGCGGGTTTGCGGGGTTTGCGGGTTAGGGTTTGCGGGGTTTGGGTACGCGGGTTTGCGGGTTCGGGTATGCGGGTTTGCGAGGTTAGGGTATGCGGGTTTGCGAGGTTAGGGTATGCGGGTTTGGGTATGCGGGTTTGCGGGGTTTGCGAGGTTAGGGTATGCGGGTTTGCGGGTTAGGGTATGCGGGTTTGGGTATGCGGGTTTGCGGGGTTTGCGGGTTAGGGTTTGCGGGGTTAGGGTACGCGGGTTCGGGTTTGCGGGTTTGGGTATGCGGGTTTGCGGGTTCGGGTATGCGGGGGGGGGTTCGGGTATGCGTACCTTACACAAAAATTGTAAAAATCACACACAAATGGTGAAAATCTGGAAAATTTGGCAAACCCCAAATTTTCAGTTTCCGGAACAAATTTTCACTTCCCGGAATAAATTTTCCCTTCCCGGAACAAATTTTCACTTCCCGGAATAAATTTTCACTTCCCGGAATAAATTTTCACTTCCCGGAACAAATTTTCACTTCCCGGAACAAATTTTCACTTCCCGGAACAAATTAGTCGGAAAAAAAGCCTGAAAAAAAGCTCACCCAGGAATAAATTAGCTCGACCCGGGGGGGGGGGTAGGTATCAGTATAATTCGTTGTCATTTACCGCCTGCAGGCAGGCAGCCCAGGAGGAAATTGTAGTTTACTGTCTGTAAGTGAGGACGATCTTCTGAGCATGGCAAGCCAGGCCAAGTACGAGAAACGGCATGAGCATAGTACCCCAACAGCTGGCGAAACACTACAAGCTTGACCACATCGTGACACACACCGGCCACGCACTGAGAAGATCGGCTGCTGCCATCTCAGTGAAGGGGGGCAGTCCTGCCGGAGTTGCAAGCCTTTATTGTGTATATGGACAGCCCAGGAATAGCATCGACTACACGTCGAAGGCAGCCACCCAGGTTGCAGGGACGTTGCTTGGAATGAACCGCCGTCAGTCGAAAACAATCTTCGACCGGAAAAGTGTGATGGGCGGGGTTCGAACCTGGGCCTACCGGCCTGAAGGCCGACGCCCGCTCACTCTGCCACCCCTATGCATTTTGGCAGCGGGAAAAAAAATCTTGCTCCGCACTATTATCTAGTCCAAAAAATAACTTTTTCGCAACATTAACAGTCGCGTTGGCTCGAATAGAGGCTATTCACATTGCATGTTCATAGGACCTCCAGTCTCGAAACATCGCAACTTCACCCAACCTTGCCCTTTTTCGAAGCCCCGTGTCCAAGGCGTCGCGACGATTGTGACAAACGCTGCCTGACCCTTTCTAATGTTAGAAACTGCGTCCCTCCGCACCGCGTTCACTCGCGTCCTGAACCCAGCTTTACGTGAAACCGAGCAGGCCCTGCGTTCAACGAATGCAACCCCCTCTTCCCATCAAGGTTTGCATCAGCCGCGGTGGTGCGAGTGACGAGCACTTATTTCCCGACCTGCCCCCGCATTCGACACGAGCACGACACGTAGTACTGCTGCCACTGTAGCAGTCGCGGGGTGGATGAATGATGACTAGTCAGACTGGTGTCAAACTCAGATGGGTCGTCTTTCCCCGCAGCCAAGTTTTCTGACTGCTGTTTTTTTTTTTTGTATACGCACCTGCTTTGTAGGAAATGCTTGAGGAGACTGCCAGTTGCGATAGATCAAAGGAGGTAAATGTGCTGTAGCCCACACGAAACACAGGTAAATCTGGGTTTAGTGGCGGGCGTAAGCGTTCAACAAAAAAGACCCGCTTTGTAGTTGTATTGTTTTCTCCCCCTCTAGCCTCCTTCGAAATGAGCACAAGGCAGTCCCTCGAGTATTTTTTGACGAGATAGTTGAGTCTGCTGTAGACATGGGGCCGAAGAAGAATCCCACCGATCCGTTCAGCGCGACTTTCAATTTAGCGAGAAGAACCAACATTTCCCTTTTCACCACACGAGAGGACCCCCCTCCCACAAACAACAACGAACAAAGAGGACTAGTCCCTCAAGGTTTCATACCCTACCCGCGGAGTCTTACACTCCCTACGGCCCCTTTACCCCTTTCTCTTCTCTATATTACACTTTCTTCGAAGAAGACTTGTTGCTAGCTCAAACATGCATGAGAGGCAGTGTCCTGCCTAAACATTTAACTAATATTTCTCCCCCTCCCCCTCCCACGCAGGGCGCAGCGCTTCAACGCGGTGGAGGAAACAATTGCAGAACGCGCGGACCCCGCGGAGCCGGCTTTGTCGGCGGCGGAGCTGCGGAAGCAGCCGCTGCGCAGCGGCCCGGCGGGCGAGAGCGTCGACGACCTCGCGCGGAAGGTGATGGCGAACAACCGGGTCCGCCGGCTGCTCGCCGACGACGACTGGTACCGCGACGCCGACCTGATCTACCTGCGGAGGGTCCGCATCGGCGAGAGCGAGCTGGGCAACACGAGGGAGATTTTGGAGAGCAAAGCATTCGTTTCGAACATACTGTCGAGCAGGGACGACGGCGAAGAGCGCAGTTTACTGGAAAAGGAGCTCGATGAGTGGGCGGCGTGCATGGACTCCGACGAGCTGTCGTTCGAGGAGGCGTACAAGCGGATGAACGAGACCACCACGCTGCTCGAGCGCACCCAAGAGTTCGACCACGCGCGCGAGGAGATGCTCGCCGCCAGCAACCAGCTGACCCGTGCCGGCTCGGACCTCTCGAAGCACTTCAAGCAGCTCCGGCGGTTCCAGCGGTTCTACGCGGAGCACATCGCCCGCGCCACGACCGCGTCGAACACCGTCATCTCCGTCCCGCCGTCCATCAAACCGACCCCAGCCCGCCCGAACCCATCGACAAGCGAAGCCGCGGCAGGCCCCGGGGCGGGTGGCGACTTGGCTGGTTGGTCGGACCTCGTGTCTTCGCCCGAGGCGCGGTTGCTCTCAAAACGTGAGGTCGCCGGGAAGAGCACCATAGAGCAGCTGGTCGACGCCGGCAACGCCGCCGAGGAGGGCGACTCCAACGAGGCGAAGATGGTGTCCGCGCTGCTCGCGAAGCGGCAAGACGACCTCGCGCGCACCATGCAGGAGATGTACTGCCTCAGCGTCAAGCACCGGGGCGCCGTCGACTTCCTCAAAGCCAACGCCGAGACGTCGCGGTTCGAAATGTTGCGTCTCAAGCTCGAATTAGCCCGCAGCGTATCAGGTATGCCCCCCTCCACCGCTTTTTCGACGGTGCGCCTGCTCTCGTCGAAACAAGAAAGGGGGGTGAGCAAAGACATAGAAACCACAGCGCTGCGAAGGCCACCACGCAACAGACGAACTAGCAGCTACCAGCCATACCACCACCGTAGACACAAATGCACGAATCCTTAAAACTCGAAACCGTCTGAAAACAGGGCTCCTCTCATCTCCCATATCAACCTTCGTATCATCTTCCCATGATGTAGCTTCCGCATCGTCCCCTGAATACCAGCCTCGAAATCGACAGTATCGTTCCAGCCATAGGATGAACCTCCGTACCATACCTGCCTAGCAATAACCTCCGATAAAAGGCTCCGCTAGCGGCACACAATCACGAGATCTAGTCAACTATGCCCTGTTGGTAAGCAGGACTGGCGGAGCGGGATGGACCGAGAGCTGACCTACGGTGTGTGATCGCCCATCAGATCCCACAAAGGGTCTCGCGATTCATCTTGACAGCAGCACGCATGTATTTGCAGCATCATCTGTCGAAGAACTTCGCACCCAACACTGCCCGCAGGACTCGGCCACACCGAACTGTGGGACGTCGCGATGGACCCCAAAATGATCGACTCGCAGCACCTGAGCCGCGACGTGATCAAGTTCCTCGAAGACTTGCGCGCGTCGCTGCTCGCAAACGGAACCGGCGAAGGCGCCGTGATCCGCCGCCTGCGGCAGGAAGTCCTGCAGCTCCGCAAGGAAAGGGACACCAACGCCGCCGCTGCCAATTCGCTACGCAAGCAGATGGCCGACGACGAGCTCCAGCGAGACGCCGACAGCAAGGAGGCGGCGGAGGCCGCCGTGAGCGTGCAGGCGTTGGTCGACGAGCGCGACGCTTCCCTCAAGAGGATGGACTTCCAGGTCAAGCTCTTGAAGAACAAGCTCGTGGAGGCGGAATCGAGCATGTCGGCACTCAAGGTCGACGTCCACGCCGCGCAGGAGAAGATCAAAAACCTGCAAAGGCTGGCCGAGTCGACGATCCCCCTCGAGGAGCACACGCAAGCCATCGCTGCTTTGAAGTATGCTCTCCCCCCTCCTCGCGTTTTCTCGCTCAGAATTCCCTCCCGACACACCGTGATAAAAAGAAGAACACAGCTCCATGCAATTTTATGATAGCTAGGGATGGACCTGGTAGCCGTGGTCACCGTCATACACAGCGGTATTCAATGCGATGCAGCTCCAAGATATAGGAGTGCACCGGCTTAATAATTCTGTAGCAGCGTCTTTCGGACTTTTTTTCGCAGTTTGTCTTCATTCTTTGAATAAATTTCCCGGAGGTGCAACGATGGGACGACCGAGAAAGCCCCGATAGGGCTATACACGATACGGCAACGAGAGCTCTCCGAGAAGTCGAAATCGTCGAAAAAAAAGCGAAGCATACCCATTTCCGATACCTTAATGGAACCTTTTCGACGATTGTCGCCCGGAGACTTCGACTATTAGCGATCCGAGTCGGTCCGGTTGGATGAGAATGTGGCGGCCGAGATCATAGACCCGACTGATGCTCAAGCGATCTTTCTCTAGATAGACTAAACTCCAAAGACACGAACGCACAAGCCGAGCAAAGCCAAGCACGGAACCTCGGTTGGTAGGTGAAAGAACGACGCTCGCTCGGGGTGTCCGGGCGTCCCACTTTTCCACAACCGACTCTAAGCATTTCTCATAGCCTCGCACCGGCTTCTTAGTTCACGAAGCAGTCTAAAAAGCTCAGAATGCAAGTATACAAACACCCGACAGGGAAGAGAAGCAAAAAGAACTTGCCGCCGAACACGTGAAGCGCTCGGTAGTCCTCTCTCAGGTGTGCTGCCGTGTTTCTTCGTGCCAAATTTACAAAAGCTGAATCATGTCCTCCTTGACGTTGTGCTGCGATTGGATCCGGGCTGTGCCGCTGCGAACAACGATACGTAGAAACGAACCAACTGTTCTTCGTGCTATCTTTCGAGTCAACGCGTTGTTGACACTCACTAGTAACTAGTTGGGTCAGCGTACTACATGCAACAACTTGCCAGAACAAATGTTGCCGACACTAACCTGGCTAGCCAAAGTTAAGGTTTGCAAGTATGTCTGCACCCCTTACACTACCCGACTCCCAGCCTGCGGAAGGACGCACACACGCACGCACTCCATGAGTAATCATCACGAGCGGGCGGCAGAAGCCTCGGCAGTAGGAACATAAAAAGAGCGGGAAAACGGGCTATATTTCGCGCAGGGATTACTCACGACACACCGAGCTTTAACATGCACGCACTCACACACAGGTGAAGGATCTGCGAAAAGAAGTGAGCGAGCACCCGAATGTTGTGAAAGCAGTCGAAGCGAAGTGGGAGGCGGAGGCCGAGAAGGTGAAAGAGCGCATGCGGGAGACGGTGAAGGTGCTCCTGGACATGCGGGCGGGGCTGGTGGAGGAGGAGAAGAAGAGCCTCGTGGCGCTGCGCGACAAGCTGAACGTCTCGGTTGCCGACGCGTGGAGCGCGACGACCGGACGGCTGCGGGAGCTGACGGAGCTGTCGCGGCGGGCGGTGATGCAGAAGGAGGCGCCGCTGGTCCACGTGAAGCTGAAGGCTCTCGCTTCGGAGATTGAAGCGATCGTCGCCGAAGACAAGCTGCCGGCCCTGGCGAAGGCGCGGCCGTCGCGGGTGTCGTTCCTGTCCGACGAGCCGGCTGCGCTGGGCAAAAAAGAGAAGGCCGACCTCGTCGCTGCCAACGACCGCACCGCCGCGCAGCTGAAGGTGGCGAAGGACGAAAACGACGCGGCGAAGGCGCTCATCCACGACGCGATCTCCGCCGTCGCGAAGATCACGGCTCTCGTGCCCCCGCCGCCGCTCCGCACCGGGTCCCTCGCGTGGACGGCCGAAGCGAACACGGCGTCGTCGAACCTCACGAAGCTCCACGCTTCGTTCTTCGACGCCGCGGAAACCGTCGTGAAGGCCCGCGCCCACGCCGATGAAATCACCCGGTTTGTCATCAACGCGGCCGCGAAGCGGCTTGCGGCGCGCGGGAAGTCCTCACGCCCCCTGCGCCCCCCCCACAGGAAGCGCAAGTCCGGCGCGGCGGCGTCTCCGCGGAGGTCCGACGAGCAGCGCCCGTCGCCGAAGGAGGACCCGCTGGCGGAGGTCGCGCGGGCCGCGACGCTGCTCGACGTGGCCGGGCTCGCGGAGAGCGTGGAGCGGCACTCCGCGCTGCTCAGTGCGGCCGAAAAAGCAGCCGTCGACTGCGTCCGGACGGACCGGCAGACGGCGTTGCGGGGTCAGGTGGCCCTGCGGCTGCGCCGAGTGGTGCAGCGGACGCGGCTGCGGCTGCAGCTCAAGGGGGTCGACTCCCGGCTGGCGGACCTCGCCGACGGCAAGCGGGCGCTCGACAGGCAGCAGGCGAAGGAGGCCGCGAAAGTGCACCCGTCGCGCAGCGTGACAGTCGGCGGGCTCAGGCAGGTGAACGCGACCTTCGTGCACTTGGCCTGCGTCCGGCTGAAGCTGCTGCAGCGCCGCGCGTTTTTCGAGGCGGACCTGCTCACGCAGGCGGTCCTCCTCCAGCGCACCCGCGCCGCCGGCGTCCAGCTGATCCGGCGGCTGCACGCGAAGCACAGCCTGCAAGCGAGGGACGATGCGGCCGACCGAGAAGACGGCCCAGCGGACACGGCGCCGTGGCAGCAGTCGCCCCGGTCGTCGCCGCGGCGCGCGGGCAGCGTGCGGAGTGCGCGGCGGACGAGGCCAAGCTTCGCGAAGCGGAGGGCGTCTGCGGGGTATGCGCTGAAGGTGAAGCTGCCGACGACGGCGAGCGATGACGACGAGAGCGCCGGAGCCGGGGGGGGTCTGCGGGGAAGGCCCGATGACGCGGGACCGGCGTCGTTGGGGAGGCGGCGGGCGACTGCGTTCTGCCCCGGCGCGGGCGGCGGGGACGGTAGCGCCGAGGACGATGGGCCGCCGCGCCCGCCGCCGCCGGCGGCTGCGCGGCGCAAGACGATGCCGGAGGGCCACTTCGCGGTGCTGCTGTGCAAGCGGAACGCGGAGATCCACGAGACCCGGGCGAATGCGAAGAACCTGCACGCCGACCTCCGCGCGGCGGCAGAGGCGAACACGCGGCTCGAGCGCCGGGTGTCGCAGCAGGTCCGCCGTCCCTTCCTTTTCTTGCGTTAACGACGCATTGTTGGTAAAGGGCCGGGTCGAATAATAACACCCGTGTTCCTATTCGACTCCCCCTTTTCTAAAACAATTGGCAGCGTACTATGAAACGTAGGTCAGTTCGGCCTACCGCGACATATTGGATACACTGTGTGTTTTCTTTCAGTCGTGTTGCACCACACACGACCAGAAGTCGCAGGACTCACTGTGCAGCAAAAGGTTGCCCTACAATGTATTGTGCAGGCTAAAAGGTGTACACAGCTTGGTTTTGTGGGTGACGGAGTTCCTAACCTAGAAACGGAACAGGGTTACACAACTAGGAAACGATCCGCACAACCAAACACGGCGTCTGTCTTTTTGGTCGTATAACATTGAAGATCGTCGAAGATTAGACAAGAACTGACACTTGTACACGTATTATACAAGAAGGTGTTCTTATTCTTCGCTTTTTCTCACGACACGGGGGTCGGTCCTGCTTTAAGCTATGTAGGTTTCCCGACTCCCCAATCGTGGTTAGCACAAACTCAAGAAGCGGCTGCCGGCTTATCCCGTGACACCTTTTATATGTACCTTATTGAAAGAGTAGCGTTGGAAAATAGCGTGCCACTCACGCTTCCCTGCCCTGTTTTCTTCAAGTCCAGTGTCTTTCAAACAGGCAAGACGCATCCGGCTGCTCGAATCCGAGACCCTGCGGCTCGGGCAGCTGGTCCCCGGCAAGCGAAGCGCCATGATGAGGCACGCCAGCGTCAGCGCGCCGCGCAGCCCCGAGCGGCGGAAGTCGCTCGCCGGCTCTGCCGTCCGCCGGGCGCGCGTGTTGACTGGCGGCGGCGAAGGCGCCGCGACCGGCGAAGGCACCATTCCGACCAGCGACCCCCGCGACGCCACGTCCGACAACGGCGCGCCAGCCGGTTTGATCTACGGAGCGATCGAATCGCTGCCGAGCGAAGGCAGCTCAGCCGACGACGAACCCAGCGCGCACGACGGCCCCAGCGAGCCCAGCGCCCCGCCCTCCCCCGTCGAGGCCCCGGCGTTGTTTTCCCCCGGCGGCGTGTGCGTCCGTCTGGTGGCGGAATCCGTCACGTTCTTCCAAGCGCGGGTGCAGGTGCCGCGCGCACCGACACGCGACGCTGCGACGGCGGCTGCGCTTCGCGATGGTGGCGACGCAGCTGAAGAAGAGCAGCACGAAGCAGCAGCGGAGGAGCAAGAACAACTACAACAACAGCAGCAGCAGCAGCAGCAGCAGCAGCAGCAGCAGCAGCAGCAGCCTCAACCAGAACCCGCCGGGCAAGAAAAAGAAGAAGCCGGCGAACGAGAACAAGGAGACGCGGCGGCGCAGGCGCTGGCAGACGCAGCTGAGCGAGAACGAGAGCAAGAAACAGTAGCAGCAAGAGAACAAGGGGACACGGAGCAGCGGCCCCCGGCGTTCCAGCAGGGCGCGGCCGGCCAGCCGGAGACGCGCGCGAGCCAGCCGCTCATCCAGCTGCCGGACATCGGCGGGAAGGAGCCGGATACCGCCAGCCGCCTTTGCCCGGAAAGCACCGGAGGCGGCAGCGCCGCCGCTGCTTTCGCGGACACGGCGGCTGCCCTGCTGCCGGCGGACGGCGTGCGGCCCGCGGCGGCGGCCGTGCGGCACGCGCGGAGGCTGGTGGAGCGGCTCCCCGCATGCGAGGCGGCGGCTCATCTCGGAAGCGTCATGGCGCAAGTCGAGGAACTCTACGAGGACGAGCTGCGCGAGGCCCGTTGCCGGTACGTCGAGACCGTCCGCAAGCTGGCATCTTTCTCGGCCGAGCAAAAAGCAGCCGCCCGTGAATCCTCCTCCCCGAGCAACACGGTCCGCCCGCTGAGCTCGTCGATCGCCATCACCATGCCAAGGTCCGCTTATTTCTCCTAGCAAGAAAACTTACAGCGAAATGGGATCTTCCGACGAAGGGTCCACATTTTGCATTGGAACTTCGGGTACCAGCTTCAAACAGTTTGAGACAGGAAAAAATTACAGCGAAATGGATCTTCCGACGAAGGGGGAACTTCGGGTACCAGCATCAAACAGTTAGAGACAAAGGAGGTTTCCGGGTGCATATTTCTTACCAAAATGGCCCCGCCGATGTGCGGTTACGGCTGGTCTCTAGTGCAGAGGGCTTAGCTGCGACCGCGTGCAAAGTCCGAGTTGAAAGCCGCCGATCAACACGAAACCACCCAGAAGAAAAGCCAGGCACCGGGATCTTCCTGACGAGCACGCAACCCGGTGAACTTAATCAAGAGTCGAAGATTAGCGTCGAAACTTCCTGGCTTTTCACGCCGCAGCAGAACGACCACACCCTACCCAAACCCAAGCACCCTCTAAACGCGTTAGGGGACTTCACAAGGTTTCACAACGGAGTGACACAACACCCGAAACGAGTCGCACTCTTTTACTTTTCTCAACCCCCCGCCATACCCAAGCCTCTACGGTCAACCGGAGACTTTAAAATACCGACCTTCTAATCCACAAATAACGCTTGAAAGTCAGCTCGCGCAATTCCTGTCCACTCCGCCCATGTGGATAGCCATCTCTACAGGCAGCCTTCTCAGGTGGTTTGTACGTTTGTAGGTGCTTGTGCGTAATAAAAACAACACCGACAGGGTTGGCACGGAGCTGCGGTGCCCGCCGACGGAAGCGGATCTGCTGACGCAGACCGAATACAGCCACCGGGCGAAGGCGCCCAGCCGCCCGCCGTCCGGCAGCCGCGCCGGGGGCGCGTGCCGCAGCGTCGCGTGCCAGACCGACGACGTCGCGTACGCCGGCGGGCTCGAGGACTACGCCCCCACGCGGTTCCTGCACCACCTCCGCGAGCAGAGCCGGTACCTGTTCGAGAGGATGCGGCAGTACCTGCGTTGCGTCCTCGAAAACGACGTCTTCCGGGCCGCCAGAGACCCGTTCCTGCCGCCAGCCCCCGGCGCCGACGAAGTCGACTGCGTGGACGACAAGGCGGCGGCCTTCGACGCGTCCGTGCAAGGAAGACCCGCCGTGCGCACCATCCGCGTGCCGAACAGCATGCTAGGTATAACCGGGGGGTTTCCATGGGGCTGGAGGTTCCAGGAGGTGGACGAAGCTGCCACTGGCGACGCCAGGCATTGTCTTCTCAAGATACAGTAGATCTTTTGCAGCTGGCAGCCTCCTCAAGTATTTCCTACAAAGCAGGTGCTTAGACAAGAAAGAAGAAGAAGAAAAAGAAAAAGAAGAAGAAAAGTCCGCTCCTGGTCCAGGAACGTGACGGTCAACCACAGCTTGCAAAGCTTGAGTCGGAGGCAGCACAGTGCCACCACCCCGTCCGCTCTGCCCTGTGGTTGACCGTCTCGACGAGCTTGTGTTCAGCGCGAGCGCGAAGCCCCAAGGTGCGCCAAGCCTTGATGTTTTAGTTTGGGGAATCGGTAGCCACTTGACCCGTAGGCCCGTGGCTCTGCAGTACCGCCGAACACGTGAAGCTTGGCTCCCGTGTAGCAGGCTTTCCCTGGTACTAAACTGGCTTAGACAGAAGAAGAAGAAGAAAAAGTCCGCTCCTGGTCCAGGAACGTGACGGTCAACCACAGCTTGCAAAACTTGAGTCGGAGGCAGCCCAGTGCCACAACCCCGTCCGCTCTGCCCTGTGGTTGACCGTCTCGACGAGCTTGTGTTCAGCGCGAGCGCCAAGCCCCAAGGTGCGCCAAGCCTTGATGCGTTAGTTTGGGAAATTGGTAGTCACTTGACCCGTAGGCCCGTGGCTCTGCAGTACCGCCGAACACGTGAAGCTTGGCTCCCGTGTAGCAGGCTTTCCCTGGTAGTAAACTGGCTTAGACAAAAAAAAAAGCAAAGTCGCCAGACATCAGAACGACGTATCTCGTCGACCGCACAAAAACTACACACAGAAGGACCGACCGGCGCCAGCGGCCTCTGCACGGTCGAGCGCCTGGAGTACCCGGACCAGCCGAGCGACGCCCGGGGCACCGCCGCCGGCCCCGACGTGCGCGGCGCGCTGGTCGTGTACGACCACAATCCCCGCGAGGCGGGGGCGGTGCGCCTCACGCCGTTTTTGCTGGAATGCCTCAGCCCGTTCGACAAAGGGCCGGGCTGCGCCTCCGACCTCGCTACGGGGCGCGAAACCGGCGGGGCGAAGGAGGACGGGAGTGTCGGAAGTGTGCCGGCGCGGCTGAGCACGGTGTACATGCCGCCGAAGGAGGCGGATGCGCTGTCGGCGGACAACGCGCTGTTCGCGGTGGTCATCCAGTACCTGCTGCAGCGGGCCCACCAGGACGAGCGGCGCGAGCAGTTCGCCGAGGATCTGTCCGACGAGCCACTCGTCATCCGGAACGGGTTCAACGGCGTCTCGTTCGAGAACCTGCAAACCGCAGTTCTCCGGTCGAGCGACGCGGAGCTCGACCGCCTGCAGTCGGTCATCGCGGCGCGGGCCTCGCGCCGGCAAATCGACCCGCACCGCTTCCAAAAGCAGGGCCGCGCCTGCGGCGCGACGCCTCCCCTCTCCCCCAGCACCCGGGGGGCCCCCCGGCGGCCGGAGAGCGGCGGGCGGCGGGTGCTCGCGCCGCTGCTGCCGGGCCCAAACCGCGAAGCCGCGGCGGCGGCGGCGGCTCTGCTCGCGCAGGGCTCCCGGATCAGCAGCCCCGGGAGGAGGCTCCTGGGGCCGGGGTCGCCGAGGCCTGGGGGTCCGCAGGCGACGCTGTCTGAGCGTATGTTGTCTCTGCCTGGCCGTGCGCCGACGCCGCTGGAGCAGGCCGTCGCAGAGGCTTTGAAGAACGCGCCGGGATACGCCCCGCCGGACGAAGGGGCCGCGGATGCCGAAGCCGAGGCGGTCATCAAGCGGTCGTGCCCCGCCCGCATCCGCAGCGCGCCGAACTCGGTCGAGAGCCGGGCCCGCCACGCCCAAGGCGGCAACAGCAACAGCAGCAAGCGGGAGGCCGCGTCCGCGGAGGGTTCCCGCTCCGGGAATGCCATACTGCCGTCCGTCATCGGGAGGGTCCTGGGGTTGCAGGGTAGCAGGGTCGACTAGGAGTCCTGCTTTCGGCAATCCCATCTGGACCGGCCTTGCATAGAGTAAATTGGAGTAAAGACGTTTTGCTCATAGAAGGCTTCGCCCGCCACAACGTTCACCCTCCGCTTCTCCCGAACTGGCAATTTCAGTACTCTAACACTCTAGCCCCTCTGCTGTCCAGGACGCGAGACAACGTGTCTTCTGCGCAGGGCTTCGGATCAGCAGCCCCGGGAGGTTGCTGGGGCCGGGGTCGCCGAGGCCTGGGGGTCCGCAGGCGACGCTGTCTGAGCGTATGTTGTCTCTGCCCGGCCGTGCGCCGACGCCGCTAGAGCAGGCCGTCGCAGAGGCTTTATAGAACGCGCCGGGATACGCCCCGCCGGACGAAGGGGCCGCGGATGCCGAAGGTCATCAAGCGGTCGTGCCCCGCCCGCATCCGCAGCGCGCCGAACTCGGTCGAGAACCGGGCCCGCCACGCCCAAGGCGGCGGCGGCAGCAACAGCAGCAAGCGGGAGGCCGCGTTCGCGGAGGGTTCCCGCTCCGGGAATGCCATACTGCCATCCGTCTTAGGGAGGGTCCTGGGGTTGCAGGGTAGCAGGGTCTATTCGGAGTCCTGCTTTCGGCAATCCCATCTGGACCGGCTTGCTTGGAGTAAAGACGTTTTGCTCATAGAAAGTTTCGCCCGCACATTGTTCACCCTCCGCTTGTTTGCTAGCCCACGCCAGTGGGGCCAGTCATCTAAAGGGCCAGCCTCCCACATGTACTAAGAGTGAGACTGCAGTGAACAGAACTTCGATCGTCATTTTATACAAGTATCATTTACACGCATTCGTGCACCAAACAACGCCTGCCAACCTTGAGTGCCGGTTGCTGCCATTTCCTTATCGTTTTTGACTCTTCAGACCGCGCTTTCCAGCGAATGTGCTCTGGGGCCGCTGCTGGGCTTCTCAGTGTTTTTAGAAGAGAAAGGATCTGCGCCATTTCGCCTTCTTTTTTGCATACGCACCCGCTTCGTGGGGCACTATGGCTACGAGCCCTCTGTGTCATCTCCGCTTGCTTTCGCAATGCGTAGACGGCGCTTGACAGGCGAATTCACAGGAGAAGTTGCAGCCAAGCCCCAAACGGCGTAGGCATACAACGCGTACACAGAAGTGTTTCTTGAACTCTTGAAACCTTTGGCATCAAGCTACTGTTTAATGTGAATCAGCAAAGGTGAAGGGGACAAACAAGAAAAGCGAGACCGCACGGGGCGCCGGGTGGGGCAGCAGCAATGGCGGCGTGCACCGTGTTCTGGCGAATTGCCGGCCAGACCCAGTACAAAGTGATCAAAGGAACCCAGGACAAGGACTCGGTTCCGTGGAGCGATTTGGTGGAGCAGATCAAGCTGAAGATGGTGATCCCGATGGGGTACTCGCTGCTGTTGAGGGACGGTAAGGGCCGTCTACTCGAAGAGAAAGCACCGGTCACGAACGCAACGCGGGTCACCGTGCACGAGATATCCAACAGGATGAGAGACGCAATCGAGCAGTACCTCACCCTGGATGACCTGTATACCACCACTCCCGATCCTGTGGTGGCAACGCCTGCCACTAAACCGGCCGCGTCGCCGGAGAAACCACGCGCCGCTCAGCTGGCCTCGCGGGGGTCGAGATCGTCTGCTCATCAAGCACCTGCACCGCCCGTGGTGACCATCCCGGGCGAGCTGCTTTGCCCGCTGTCGAAGGTTCTCCTCGACGACGCGGTGCTGCTGACGTGCTGCGGGAACACCGTGTCGCAATCGGCCGTGACGCCTCTCCCGGCGCAGTGTCCGATGTGCATGGCGGACAAGGTCGTCACCGTGCCGGACGGCAGGGTCCGCCGGATGGTGAAGCGCCACAAGGAAAAAGTGGCCGCTGCGCAGCAGCAGGCCAGGGAGCACTTCGAGATGACGCTCTCGAAAGCGAAGCAAAAAACCGCCCTCGCGCAGCAGGCGGCCGAAGCGTCGAACCCGCCGTCCTCGTCGGACAAGCCGCAGACCCACACGCTCCAGAGCCTCCTCAAGCAGCAGCAGCAGCAGGTGCGGCAGCATCAGCAGGCTCAGCCGGAAGGCTCCGATCGCGAAAGACAAGACAACCCTCCCGGCCTCGATACAGCCGAGCAGCCGCAGCGCGCGCAGCCGGCAGAGCTCGGCGACGATCCGAGCATCAACAGCATCCAGCAGCTGCAGATGCTCCTCAAAAAGAAGCGTGCCCGCGACGATCCCCTCGCAGACCAGCCCCCGGCGAAGAAGTGATCAAGACCCCCGGCCTCACTGTCTCACGAGTCGTGCCGGGGCGAACCACCCTGGGAAAAAGACGAAGCTGGCGAAGCTCCTCGGTGGACGTTCGCTGCGGTGTTGACATAATCCGTCTTCGAAAGCAGCATCAGCAGGCTTAGCCGGAGAACTCCGATCGCGAAAGACAAGACGCGGGGCCCGCCAACTCCCGGGCCTAACCAGCCGCAGCGCGCGCAGTCGGCGGTCGTCAAGCTCCGACGATTGCAAGCAAGCGACGATCCGAATCCAGCAGCTGCAGATGCTCCTCTAAAAGAAGCGTGCCCGCGACGATCCCCTCGCAGACCCAACCCCTAGCGAAGAAGTGATCAAGACCCCCGGCCTCGCTGTCTCACGAGTCGTGCCGGGGCGCGAGGACCGTGTGTTGATACGCAACAGACCGTATTCCCATTGATGGAACCATGCCTGGGAAAAGGACGAAGCTGACGGGTGGCCCGTTGCGGTGTTGACGCAATCCGCTCGTCGAAAGACCCATCGAACGATCCAGCAGCACGGTTCGCGCCGAGGTTTCCACCAGAGCCAAGTCAGGGAGGCGCGAGTGCATGGACGGCGTGGTAGGCATGCTATGTGCTTATGTGATCTACAGAAGAGCTAACATTGTGCTTTCAGGCTGACCTGAGCACTTTGTTCTTCTGTGCAATGGCAGGTTTGTACTAGACGAGACCCGTAGGTTGGGTGCTTGGTGCTACTTCCTGCGCAGTTGTTTCAACGGTGCCTCATCTACCCCGAAAGCAATTGCAGCAAGCTGGTTCACTCCGTTTGGCCGCCGTTCTGCGAATTGGGCTCGAAGCTCGTTCTCCTGCTTCTGTTCTTCTTTCTCCATGCACTCGTTTGCGTCGCTTCAACACACACTCACACACACACACACACGCCGAAGTTGCTCGAATACAGCAACAACAACACAACGATCTTGCTGCCATTTCATTGCAGTATGGCTGTCTCCGAATGACGGCCGGCCTCACCAAGTTAAGCTCGCGGTGCATCAAACGCCTCTCTCACAGGAGTTCTGAGGAACTTCGTCGCTGTTAAAGAACCGAAGCGCAAAAGAATCTTACGACGCTTGTCTTGCGTTTGAGGGCGAGGACATGCCGGTGCCTCGGCTCCTGTTGTTACCAGTCTCCCAGAGCCCCAACGATGGGGCAGCCCCCCGAGATAGCCACCATGCGAGAGAAAATAGGCTATCCCAGGAGAGGTCACTCCACCACCAAAAAGTTTTCCCCGCCAGCCAGCCCAAAGGAACCTGAAGGTCGTTCGTAACGCCTTGTGGTATTCCCTCGATGAATCGCAATCACCAGCAGGCAAGGGGCGGGGAGGGAGAGAGGTGGGGGAGGGAAGCACGTTCGCACCTGCGACCTTGTGAAGCGTCGAGCCACCGGGCGATGGTGGGGTTTGCGGGCTTCGGGGCGTCCAGCTCCGCCGGCGGCGGGTTCGGCGGCTTCGGCGGCTTCGGGCAGTCGTCGTCGGCGGCGGCGGGCGGCTTCGGCGGCTTCGGCGCCGCCGCCGCGTCGACCGGTGGATTCGGCGGGGGCTTCGGCGCCGCCGCGCCGACAGGCGGCTTCGGCGGCTTCGGGCAGTCGTCCGCCGCCGCCGCCGGCGGCGGCGGCTTCGGCGGCTTCGGCGCCGCCTCGTCGAGCGCCGGCGGCTTCGGCGGCTTCGGCGCCGCCTCGTCGAGCGCCGGCGGCTTCGGCGGCTTCGGCGCAGCCTCGTCGGCCGGCGGCTTCGGCGGTTTCGGCGGCTTCGGCGCCGCGTCGTCGAGCGGCACGGGCTTCGGCGGGCTCGGCGGCTTCGGCGCCGCCCCCGCCGCGGGCGGCGGCTTCGGCGGCTTCGGCGGTGTTGCTGGCGCGCCGGGCGCGGGTATGTTTTGTTGGGAGGGGATGCACGATTGTGACAAACACACCAGAGGAGTCACTGCCTGACTCTTCTACCTTCGATTATTTTTTTGTATAAGCACCTGCTTTGTAGGAAATGCTTGAGGAGACTGCCAGTTGCAAAAGATCAAAGAAGGTAAATGTGCTGTAACACGAAACACAGGTGAATCTGGGTTTAGTGGCGGGCGTAAGCGTTCAACAAAAAAGACCCACTTTGTAGTTGTATTGTTTTCTCCCCCTCTAACCTGCTTCGAAATGAACACAAGGCAGTCCCTCGAGTATTTTGTCGTATAAGACGCAAGTCTTACAAGATTAATATTCACCAACTAGTGATATACTGTGAAACAGGGCCTCTCGCTCCTCACACAACCGCTCACGCTCTTGTTTACCCACCATCCCGCCCCCTAGCTTTCCGTGTCCTGAGGCGCCACGATGGAAATGTGGCAAACACACGAAGATCATTAACAGTTGGTTCGTTTTCTACTTACCCTTTTACGCAGCGGCACTGGAGCTAATTGTAGCACGAGGCGCACACCAAGGAGGAGAATATTAGAACGGAAAACCACGCAGTCTTTTATCCCCGAGGTTTTACTACCCCGCAATCGAACCAGGTTGTATTACCTAAGCACATACATACCTTCTCCGGTAGCTCCCGGCTCAGCCGACTTCCGCGGCCTTCTTAAAAGTAAAATAAGTAACCAACCTGATGCCGCCGAAGCAGAACGCAGCAGTCACGGCTGATGAGCTGATGCAGCTGGAAAAGCGGCAGGTGGATCTAGGAGACAGACTAGCGGCTCGCGAAGCGGAGCTGGAAAAGAAGGATGCCGAAGACAAGCGGAAAAGGGAGCAGACGGGTAGCCAAGAGACGCAGGCTACCGGAGGAGGGGGAGAACCGCTTGGTACCGACTGAGCTGATGCCGGGCCTGACGAAGCATAGGGCCGAGGACATCTTCCCGCCTTTCAAGATGAAACCCCGGGCCCAGAGAAAGGGAAATAAAATTTACGCGACGGTTATCGCAAGACGAAGCAGCGACGGAGCCGGATAGAGAGTAGGAGGAGGATCGTTTGTATAAGGACCTGCTTTGTAGGAAGTCCTTGAGGAAGCTGCCAGTTGAATGCGGTTGTCATAATCAAAGAGTGACGGTTGGCAGCGTATGGTGGAAATTGCCAAACCAGTTGATAATGCACACGCACAAGCAAACCACCTGCTTTGGAGGAAACCTTCGAGGAGGCCGCCAGTTGCGAAATCTTTTATTTCTGGTACTGATCACGCGTAGTGCAACTTTCCAATTTCAAGAGGAATGCGCCAGCCCACACGAAAAACAGGGAAATCTGGATTTGGTGGCTGGCCGTAAGCATTCAACGAAGGATAACAGTTTCTCCCCCCTCTAGGGTTTGCGGGCGACGAACGCGGAGTGTTTTGTTTCGCCTTAGCTCGGCAAGGTGAACGTGACAAGCATTGCACAGGCGCGCTGTAGGAAGGCTGGACAAACTGGACACAACGGACACATTGCGCACCAAGCATATTACCTGTGCACAGCACACTGGGCGGTCCTTGCTTGACAAGCAGAACCAAGACACCACACTGCGCGCGCAAGCACACACTGATTACTGTGCGGTTTTCCTTTTTTCTGACAACAACCGGAACACGTCGCAGGCGCGCAACCAGGTCCTGCTGTGGTGCCGACGTGGGATTGGACACTCGCCGAGCTCGAGGCGCACGCCGCAAAGAACCCGCAATCGCAAGAACTTGCGCTGCTGAAGGACCTGTACGCGCGGCACGTCACGCACGACAAAATCGCCCGCGAGATACAGAGCAAGTTCCAAAGCAACGCCAACGAGGTGATGCTCCTGCAGCGGGCGAAGAACCTGTCGCACGAGATCACGACTCTCCGCACAGGCCCCGAGTCAGCGATGTTCTTCCTGCGGCACGCGGAAGAGCTGCGGAAGGAAATGAAGGGCAAAAGCGACGACGGCGGCATCAAAGCGCTCATCCGCGAGCTCCGGCTGATCGCCGACAGCTGCGACACCCGCAGCCGCAGCGACACGGCGAGCACGACGGCCCGCGAGGTGCAGCAGGAGCATGACTTCGTGATGCGGTGCGCGGACATCATGCTCGAGCGCGTCCGCGTCGCCGGCGAGCAGCTGAGCGGGCTCCAGCAGGAGATGCACGCCGCGCAGACCGGAGGCTCCTCCATCACGTCGCAGCAGCTCGCCGAACTCCTCGAGCGCCACTACAAACTGTACACCTGGCTCAACGGCAGGGTCCAAGAGCTCAACACGCAGGTCGAGCCCCTCCGAGAGCACTACCGCCTGGGCCGCGGGCTGCCCCCGTCGTACTTCGCAGACCTTCAGGTACCGTTTTCTGTCTTAACAACTCGTAGCAAATGGGGGCACTAAAAATCAGTAGTTGCAGCAGCGTACAAACACGAAACGCGTGCCGCCGGAAAAATCGCCTTTTTGTTTCACCAAACACGCAAATGTTGGAGGAGATAAGAACGTGTCGCAGGCCATCCACGGCGTTTCCTTGCGCCCTGTTCCAAGAAACAAACGTCCAGGGCTGTGCGTTCAACCAAAAACAATTCCCTCCCCTCATCATTTTCCGGTTTCAACCGTGGTTAGCCAGCGACGCGTCTTTTTTCCGCGCTTGGGGGCAACTCGAGGCGGTTGCAAACGCCGCCAGAAGTTGGTGACAACTGGCGTGGCAGCTGCACCTCGACCTGCAAAGTCGTCAAACCTTAGAAGATGGAGCTGGCGAAACGCTGGAGCTGCACAAAAGAGGCGGTTCACCTACAACAACCTTGTTATGACTTTTGCTTCCTCTAGCTGAGAAACATTGCTTGGATTCGGGCGCTGAACTTGTTGCCGAGAACGAGCTTCCCTCTCCCAAGCTCTATCCCACAGCCAATCGGTAGCAACGACGGGCGGTGTGTACAAATTGAAGAGGACACATCTCTTCAACTCCAGCTTCTAAGGGTTGGACTCCACTGTGCAAGATGGTGTGATCCAGACCCCGGTAGAAAGTCACAGAACACAGGATGGGGTCCATTTTTTATTTTTACCCTTCGTGCAGGAACTCTCAGAACTACTCCGGTTTTTGAGTAGCATCCCAGGGTCCCTTGTATACTGCGCAGGATTTGGTCCCCTCACCCCGGGCCAAGGCAAAAAGGTGGGACTTCAGGACCTCCGATTATACAAAATGAGAGGAATATGAGACGATGCCAGAAGGTGGAGGGGCATAAATATTCTGGAAGTACGATGCTGTGCATGTGGGGTGTGCGACCTATGAGGCGAAACCGGGTTCTATGCTCAGAAGAAGGGATAAGCGCCACTCAGCCTCAGAATACGGGTTCTGGAGGGTATATCATCACAATATCCCGCGGCGTTGACGATTTGTGTCACTGTACCCCAAACCCAGTATTGTGTGCAAGACGTTTTCTGCTGCCCGATTGGTGATCTTCTTTTGGTCAACCTTCTGGAAGACCGCTCTCCAGCCCCAGGCTGGGGGCTCGGGCCCTGCGAGGCACCGAGCATTAAAAAGCACCCGCAGGCACGTCGCGAGCAGCAAATCGACGAGGTGAAGAACCGCTATAGCCACATCCGCTGCAAAGCAGCCGAAATGGTGCAGTCGGGGCAGGCTGCGGCGCCCGGCGCGTCGGGTGGAGGCTTCGGCGGCTTCGGGGCCGCATCTTCGGCCGCGACCGGCGGCTTCGGCGGGTTTGGGGCCTCTTCAGCCGCAACAGGGGGGTTCGGTGGGTTTGGGGCTTCTTCAGCCGCAACAGGAGGGTTCGGTGGGTTTGGGGCTTCTTCAGCCGCAACAGGAGGGTTCGGTGGGTTTGGGGCTTCTTCAGCCGCAACAGGTGGGTTCGGTGGGTTTGGTGCCTCCTCATCAGCAGCCGGAGGCTTCGGCGGGTTTGGCGCGGCGTCCTCGTCTGCGGCCGCCGGCGGCGGCTTCGGCGGCTTCGGCGCTTCTTCTTCGGCAGCTGCGGGCGGCGGCTTCGGAGGCTTCGGCGCCGCCTCGTCGTCCGGCGGATTCGGCGGCTTCGGTGCCTCAACGGGTGTGCAGAGTTTTTTTCAGTTGTATAAGACGGCAGTCTTAGAAGATTAAGATTAACCGACTAATGATATCCTGTGAAACAGGGCCTCTCGCTCCCTCACACAACCGCTCACGCTCTGCTTGCTGCGGAAATGTGGCAAACACACGAAGATCATTAACTGTGTTGGTTCGTTTTCTACTTACCCTTTTACGCAGCGGCACTGAGACTGGAGCTAATTGCAGCACGAGACGCACACCAAGGAGGAGAATATTTACAGTACATCTGTACTGACGGCAGCCCCTCGAGTCTTTTTGTATAAGCACCTGCTTTGCAGGAAATACTTGAGGAGGCTGCCAGTTGCAAAAGATCAAAGGAGGTAAATGTTGTAGCCCACACGGAACGCAGGTGAATTTGGGGTTAGTGGCGGGCGTAAGCGTTCAGCAAAAAAAAAAGTATTTTCTCCCTCCTTTTGTCAGCACCAGCAGCTCTTGCGGGTTGCCCTCCCCGTGTATTGTGAAGAACACGTAGCCAGTGCGTTTCGCGGGTTGCTCAGGATTTCGAACTGACAGCCCCAAGCTGCTTGAAGTGAACAAGTAATACAACACAACACGCCTGCGGTTTTGTTTTCGCGTGGACACTAGAGGGCGAACGGCAAGGTTTGGCTGTAGCCTGGCTCAACCGTTACTGGACACGATCGTGGTAAGCAGGCTGATTCCGTAAACGGTAAACGGCAGCTGCGTCGTAAACGTCAGTGCAAGTTGATGACTTCGGTTACCAGAGCAATACCCCTGAAACACGAGCGCCGCAGCACGCAAGGAGGCGGCACTCACCCATACCTTCCCCGTTGGAGCCGTCGGAGGCTTTTGTATTCAGCCGTGCCAGTTTGTGCTATCGTTATCAGCCTTCATCCGCAACACTCCATCCAGGCGGCTTTGGCGCACCTCAAGGAAGCAGCCCGAATTCAAAGAGAGGGGGCCGAAGGGTCTAGTGGTCTTGCATCACTTCCTGCCGCGTCGGACGACGTTTCACGCCAAGACTGGTCCTCGGCTCATGCTTCTCACTCAAGCTTCAACCGCGACACTCCAATATACGGCCGGTCATGTGTATCCACTGGAAAAGCTGTGCTGGTTCTGGTTTGACCGAAACAGTTTCGGAGTAGCCGCATACTACAGTTGGGCTTGCGGTTGCGAGTCGTCGTGACCGTTATTGCATGCAGAACGGTCCACTTTTTGCCTTTCTGTGTCGATACAAGTCCGTAGTTCTTCGTTGGGGGAGCAGGACTTATCGGCCTGCCAAATTGTCTCCTCTCTAAGATCCCGCTGATGGCTTCTTCTGGTGACAGAGCCAAAGCTCGTGATTCTTCCCGCTAGCTGTGCCGGCTACCCCATCTCGGATCCCCGTCCTCGAAGTTTTTACTGGAAAGAAGGGGAGCATTCTAGAGTCGAGGGTTTTCAACCTTCTGGGCGTTCGAGAAGACACTGCCTGGTCTTGGCAGGCGGCAGCATTTCCTGGGAGGGTCCAGTGGAACCCCTCCTGAAGACTCACATTTACCGGGCATGCAGTTTCATGCTGTTGATGCTGGCTGCGAAGTGGCAGGCCCTTTCGCACCTCCCCTGGTAGTACGAAGCCACCCCTGGAGAATCTCTTTGTTACCAGGGTATGTGATGCTCCTAACTCCTTTCTCTTTGCCAACCATGGTTAAGAAGACGACTGAAAGCATAGACGCAAAGATAGCTCAAGGCATCTGCAGAGTAACACGAAAAGCCTCTAGGCAAAAACCCGTTTTCACATCTCTTCAAGTCCCTGCTGTGTGGTGGTGAACGGTTTCTATACCGCGCTCGGATCGTCCTTGGCCGGCGGGCGTTGTTCTGTCACACTCGTCCTCCGAATCTTCATCGACAGGAGAAGATTGGCCAAAGGGGACAACTTTATCGGTCTCAGGGGTGAACACCGACGACCCCCCGCAGATGGCGCAGTACATGGCGCCCATCGGGTGCGGCGGCCATCACTCAACTGCCACCCGGACGGTGTTATCGTGTTTTCAGATTTTTCTGGCCTCGGTTCCGTTCCTGCAAACTTCCCGAGAGATTGTCCGTAGAGCGGATCGGTAACAACAGTTCTGAGTGCCCTCCGAGAAAATCCCGTTGGCTTGCTTTGGCCCGGGTCTCGCGTCTGGTGCTGTTACTTGTTAGTCGCCCTACGTCGTCGGGTGCTGAGATCCTTTGTTTTTTGCGCACCTTTGACAGAACACTTCCGCCGGTGATTCCAGCCTTGTGGCGGACCACCTCCTCGCGGCGTTTTCATAGAAGCGCTGCCACTCACTTTGCCGCCCGAGTCCGGTACCTAGGGGTAGTCTTTTTTGCATCGCAGAATATCTGAATCGGCGCACAAGCCAAGATCTCAAAGCCGCATCGACGCTGTCAGCTGTGCATCTTTTGTAAAGAAGCCTAGACACTGTCATTTCGTCATACCGACGGTCGGCATTCAAATCCGTGTATGTACAATCCACGACTCCTCCTCCAGCTCTCGCAGCTCTCTGCAACACGATGAAGGCACCAGGCAAGCCGGCTCGTTACGGCACCTGACGTGTTGTACAGCTTCGAGCGCGCAAACCCGAGCACGAGAAACGTGCCGTGCCAACAGGGGGGTTCCTTCATGGAAGCGTTGAACTTGCTAGCTTCGCTCCCGACGTTCGAGTCTGGATGTCCGTCTTTTCCATTCTTTTTAAGCAGGTCATTTGTACTGAAAAGGAACATTTCCGTTACCAAAGGTTCGCTTCAGAAGTTAAAAACAAAAAAAGTGCGCTCATCAGCGCGATCCCCAACTCCGGCAATGTTCCTGAATAGGCATCTGCAGCAACTGAATGCAGTGACCTGCTTTGTAGGAAATACTCAGGGTCGCCGCCAGGTGCAAATTCCAAAGGAGAGGTAGACAGGTCCCGTCGTCCACACAAAGCACAGGCGAATCCGGTTTGAGCGCGCGGGTCTGTTTGTGGACTCCCCCCCTCTAGCCTCCTTCGAAAGGGGCACAGGCGGCACCTCCGAGTATTCTGCATCATAGAATCTGAATCATCGCACAAAGAGTCTTCGTTATTTCTTTCACTTAGAAACTGCGGTGCCTCGATGCGCCAGCTCTCTCTCTCTCTCTCTTTTTCAGACTGTGGTCTCTCAGTTTGTCCAAAGGGGGGTGGAAAAAGAAACAACAATAATTCCGCATTCTTCTCGCTCTTCCTACGCTCAAATCGGGGGGGCGCTCGCAGCACGATGCCAAAAAGGGGAGGGTGGGTTTGGGCAGAAAGATTCGCCCGCACATTCCCAGCGCTAGCGATGCGAGACGTGACATTACCTAGTGCTAGCGAGTACGAGAAGCTGCAACATGTGTGGTTGTCTGGACTCGTTCAATGCACTGCGAGCTGTTAAGACTCATCGCGGGTCAGCCACAGTCAGCGCCAGTGGGTGCAGGTTTTCAACGAGCCTCGACCGAGCGTTCGCCGGCATTCGCACCGCCCACTCTCAGACAGAGCGGACGTCGAGAAAGAATGGAAAAGAAACTTGTATCAGAGCGACAGCTGCTAAGGCGCAAACCGCGTTCAATGGAGGCTGAAAGTCTCATCAAAGCAGGAGCCGCCGCCGCCCTCGGCTCGCTCCTGCCAGACGTCGGGCCGCTGTACGTCGAAGACGAGCACACCGTGTTCCAACCGGCCGTCTCCCCGGGAGGAATTACGAGTTCGATTCCGTCTACGACGCGGAGGTCGAATCCGCCGCCGTACTCACCGACGTCTCGGCGCAGGTGCTCGCCACGGTGTCGCAGAACTTGGACACGACGGCCATCATCGCCGGCACGCTGCAGCCAGAGCAGCTGGCCCTGCTTTTCACCCGGGTCTGCCTCGGCGCCTACCAGCACGCGACCGAGTCGTGCGAGCTGCACTGTAAGCCTAAGAACATGAACTCACCGGTATAACTAATAAACCCGCGAAACAACCTCAGAACTGGAGAGCAAGTGCGCAGGAGGTCTCGCATAACCAACTCTTGCGTACAGGAGAGGAGGGTCTCTCAGCAAACTCGCGCAAAAAAAAGAGGAAAAAACGAAGAGAGAAAAATGGAGAAGAAGAAGAAGAAGGCGAGCTTCAGGACGGGCGAGAAGACCCCGCCGAAGCAGACGCCGCCGCTGCCGCCGCCGCTGCAGCCGTCCGGGGACCCCGAGCAGACGCCGGAGAGGCGGGGCTCGATCAAGGGCGGCGCGGACGAGTGCGTGCGGGTGTATCTCCACCTGCGGCAGGACTATGACTACGACTCCATCGGCGCGTCCCTCCTGCCAGACGTCGGGCCGCTGTACGTCGAGGACGAGCACACCGTGTTCCAACCGGCCCACGGCCGCCTCCCCGGGAGGAATTACGAGTTCGATTCCGTCTACGACGCGGAGGTCGAATCCGCCGCCGTCCTCACCGACGTCTCAGCGCAGGTGCTCGCCACGGTGTCGCAGAACTTGGACACGACGGCCATCATCGCCGGCACGCTGCAGCCAGAGCAACTGGCCCTGCTTTTCACCCGGGTCTGCCTCGGCGCCTACCAGCACGCGACCGAGTCGTGTGAGCTGCACAGAATGTCGCTGAGCATGTACGAAATCGACGGGAAAGGCAGCGTGACCGACCTCATGGCGGGGGGCGGCCCTTCCTTTTCGCTCGAACCCGAGCTGCTCGAGAAGGCGACGGTCCGCTGGTCGCCCGTGCACGGGGCGTCGGTGGACGGGGTCTTGAAGAAGGAGATCTCGTCGGCGCGGGACTGCGCGCACTGCATCGCGTCCAGCAGCATCCGCGCCTCGCGCGACAAGGGTGCCGGCGGCCTGTTCGTGGCGGTCGACTTGGTGCGGTGCAGCAAGGTGCTGCCGCGGCGGGGGTCGCGCGCCGCGGCGAAGGCGGGCGCCGACGACCCGAACTCGCTCGGGGTTGCGCGATGCGAGTTCCAGGAAACGCACAGCACCGTCCGGCTCGCGTACCTCGGCCCCCCGGTGGGAGGGGGTGAGGCGGATGAGCTGGCGCCAAGCCTCGCGGCGCTGGGCGGCGTCGTGGCGGGGCTGCTCGACGGCACCGGCGGCGGCGTCGACGGGAGCTTCGAGCGGGCGGGGGCCGACGAGTTGGCGCGGCTGGCGCGCGGGACTCCGATCACGCACGTGCTGGGCGAGGCGTTCGGCGGGAATTCTGCGACGCACGTGTTCGCGACGCTGCAGAACACGGCGAGCCGGCTGGCGGGCAACGCGGCGGTGCTGCAGCTCCTGAGCAGGGCGCGGTGCGTCCACAACGCGGTATGGGTCAACGAAGCCAAACGGCCCGCGACGATCAGCGCGCAGCGTTTCGAACTTTCCGAGCTGTTTGCCGCTGAACACGCGTCCTCCGCCGCCGAAGCGTGCGAAGTGTCCAACCTCCTGGATCAGCAGCTGAGGGAAGTCGAGCAACGGCAGAGCGTCGTCAACGACCTCGAGCGCAGCTTCAAGCAGACCGCCGAGCTCCGGCAGCTGGCCGAGTACGAGAAGCTGCAGAAGGAGCGCATGCTCGCCGACAAGCGCCGCGTCGAGGAGAACGCGCGTGGGCTTATCATGGAGGCCCGCCGCGGCCAGCAGCAGGTCGTCGACCGGTTCGCACGCAGCGAGATGCGCAACCGCGTCGTCAGCGCGGAAAAGCAGGCGGTCGAGGAGAACGTGCAGAAGCTCCGCCAGGTACGCGATTCTTCAGTGTCAGAGTGCCCCATGTGGTCCAACCAACCATGTGCTACCAAGGTAAAGACCATGGTAAAGAAAGTAGAAGGAGAAAAACGAAGTTGTCGACAACGAAAGAAAGAAAAGAACAGAAAATAAGACTCTGCATTCCGCGAAGAAGACTTGATGCTAGCATCAAACACATGAGAGGCAAGTGGCGCCTGAACACGAAACTAAGATATTCCCCCCCAGGTGACACCACTGTATTACCTTTAACCATTGACTTGCAGCACCCCACTGAGGGAATTTGTGTACAGAGGAGGTGCGGAAGTGCAGTGGGTTGTTTCTCCTAGCTATCCGTTGGAAAATTGCCCACCCTCCCTTTCCCCCAAAGTGACTTCACCGGGTTGTTTCTCCAACTTTGGTGGGACCTTTTCTTCCTGAATGACTACTGGACGAGTTTACCCTTCCTTTTACGCGTGCTACGTGAGCAACGACCCCACAGCAAATTCCCCCCCCCCGGAAGACAGTGAAATGGTCGTTACCTGGTCGGGTTTCGCTCGCGACCGTTTCCTGAACAATCCTTCACTAAATCCGCGGTTAAACAACCTGGCCTCAGTGGTGCAAGCACCACGCGCTCTTCAAACCCAAGAAACATTTTCCCCCCCCTGCAGGTAACCGAGGAGCAGGAGCAGAGGATCGCCGACCTGCAGCAGCGGCACCAAGTCGCCTCGCGCGACTTGGAGCTCGAGCAGTCGAAGACGGCGGCTGCGACGAAAGTGGCAGCGGACACTCGCCGCGATTTGCAAGCCACCATCGCCGACCTGCGGAGCCGGCTCGCCGACAGCGACGAAGAGAACGAGCGCTTGAAGCGGCAAACCGAGTCGCTGGCGACCCGCATCGACGAGCAAAGCATGCTTCGTTCGATGACGGAGACAGACAAGGCATCAGAGCTGCGCGACGCGCAACACGAGATCCGTGCGTTGCAGCGCCGTGTGACGAGCCTTGAACTGGAGAAGAAGACGATGGACGCAGGCTCCGTCGAGAAGAAGAACGCGGCGGCCAGCCGAATGGAGCAATTCGGAGGGCAGCTCCAGAAGCAGGGAATCGAGTACAAGAGGAGGGAAGTCGAGTACAAAAACACCATCGAAGACCTGGAGATCAAGGTGGAAGAGCTGGAAGAGGCGCTTGCCGCCAAGGAAGCGACCGCGGTCAGGCAGCTGGGCGAAATGCAAAGCACGGTGAAAGAGCTGCAGGCGAAGCTGAACAGCGAAAAAAGTGCGTCGAAGGACGTGAAGCACGCGATGAACAGCTACCGGGCCGAGGTCGAAGCAGAGTGGAGCCTGCAGAAGGAGGCCATGATCACATCGGTGGAACAAGGAGCGCAGCTCCTCGCAGACTTCATGGCGACAATGCCCGAATTGAAAGGCTCCTTCGACACCATGACAGCCTGGCTGCGGGACCTGAACCTCGGCAAGTATGTCCCCGTGTTCCAAAGCCACGGCATCACCGACATGAAGAGCATCTCGCAACTAAACGACGAAGACCTCATTGCCATGCACGTCACTTCCTCTGCGAGGCGCACCATCTTGGACGCGGCTGAGACGATCCCCGTCGACGACCGTGACACCTCCCCAGCATCAGTCATGTACGCATGGTTGGACTCCCTGTACTTCAGGCTGACGGGTGAGCCCGCACCTTCCACGCCCATGCAGGAATACACGAAGAAGCCGCCGGCTCCCCGCATCCAGAGGACGGGCCCCGCGTTTTACCAGGTCCGGTCCGGCAGCTTGTGGACACACCCGCAAAAGGAGCCGCGGCGCACGCGCAAATACGCCGAAAGCAACGAGGTCCTCCTCGACGTATGCCGCCGTTCCTCTTGTTCTTCTTCTTCCTTGTTGATTTTTGTACAAGCACTTTTGTAGGAAATACTGGAAGACTGCCAGTTGCGAAATGTCAATCCCAAAGGTCGCGTAGTGTGGTACTCATCGGCATGCCGACGACTCCCCACTATCGCAACAATATTTCAATCTCAAAGGAGGTGCTGTAGCCCACACGAAACACAGGTAAATCTGGGCGTAATGCAACGTGTTCCAAAAATGTAAGCCTGAGCAATGAGCGAACCAAGCGTATCGAGAAACGCCTGCTTCATGGGAGCCAAGCTTCACTTGGTGGTCGCATTTATTTGCAAACATGCAAGTCGTGTAGGGGAACAGTTCGCCGACCTCCTGGGATGCAAAACAGGTGTGTGCGAAGGACCTGTTTTGTATCTTTACATGGCAGGTTCCAACGCTGCCAACTTTCTTTTTTGTACTGACATGTCCAGCGTGGTATGTTGTTCCAAAAAAAAAAAAAAAAAACAGATGAGCTCGACGGCGTCACCTTCGCTTTCGCCTGGAATGTGATGCCGATTGTGGAAGCATTTGCGGGTATCACGTTTCGCCCTGCTGTTTCGCAATGTGCGAAGGGTGAGCTACCCTGCAACCCGCCCGTGTATGCATGCCTCATGTAGTACGACAGGAGCAAGCGATGAGTGTGGTGCCTTTGCTTTGAAGCCTACCGGGAGGCCGAGAGAGAACCAGCAGCGCTCACCCCGCGCGGGGTGTCGTGGAACTTCAACCGCGGTGGGCCAAGAAAGACGCTGTGGCGAAGCGAATCCGACCAGTTTCGCCGAGCTGGTGCCGGTGAACTTTCGCACCCTGGAACGGGTGACGGGCCTCTCTCCCACCCACCTGTATGTGTTTTCGTGGTCACCGCTACCGCGCTGACCCTTCCCGCGAGAGAGAGAGAGAGAGGGTGGGGATCAAGTCGTTGTAAAATGAGGTGAAATGAGCTCTTGCGACCTTATAGCAAAGGGTGAAGTTGGCGTAAGGAGAGTGGACGTCAGGTACGAAACACACAAGGGAGGCAGGAGCAACCGGCAGCTCCTTCCCGGGAAAGAGAACACATCGAAACAAGTCAAAGGGTGTGGGGCCCCACCGTCAGGTGAGCCAGGCTAGATCCGGGGCGGCTCCCTGAGGGGCAGGGGCGGGGGCAGGCCACCTGCATTGGTTCTCATAGCCATTGCTACCGGGCTCGCCCTTTTCCGAGAGAGTTTTCACGCCCTGCTTAGCACTCCCAGGGCCTCTCCCCACCCACCTATTATGTGTTCTCGTCGTCATCGCTACCGCGCTGACCTTACGAGAGTGGGCGCGGGGTGAAAGTTCGCTCGAGACAGAGAGGTGGGGATCTTGCGAAATCCGATACGTGCCCTCCTCAAACCTTCTCAGACACGGGAAGCCCCCCTCGAATTGAGAAGCCTCTGCGGAGGAAACCTGCTGGCCGTGTAGGACCAAAAAAGAAGTGGTGGCTTCAAAATTGCAGAATCTAATCCAGCAAGCTACCTTCCCACTCTAAGACAAGTTATCCAGCTCCAAAGACATCCGGCGAAATATGGCCGGCCACACACGATGAAACCGTCACATTCTACCAGAATCACGATAATCCCGGTCATATTGCGGGGCTGGGCACTTGCAACGTGCCAGTTTTTCAGGGGACTGTGTATAACAGGCAAGAAGACAAGAATATAAAGTCCCACGAAGAAGAGTTCAAAATATGGCCTCCATGCGTGCACTCGTTCCAACCTTATCCGCGCCGGAAGAAGTTTAGTCAGTCCGTGAGGAGATCGGCATGGCTAAACTCCCAGCTTCAACTAACCGCCCGGCGTTCTCGTTCGTGTTTACCACTTGTTTGTTGCTATGAAACAGAAAGCCAATACAAACAGCCTCTGAAACAAAGAACAAAAAAAAGAAGAAAAAGTAGTGATCCAAACGAGTGTTCTGGCTGCCTCTTTCTCCTGTAACCCGCTTACAAGCAAGTGCGACCCTCTTTGTACACCCACCCCCCATGCGTTCCGCCAGTTTTCCTTTTTCCTCGATGAACTGTCGTCTGCAGTGGAGAGCCAGCGTGGCATCAGATGAGTAAATTTGTTGCATTACTGTGTGGGTCTTTGGAGCCTCGATGATGCCTCTCGCGCTGCTCCCCTTGAGGTTCCTGGCTCATGCCAAAGTGCCGCCGCCCGGGTTAAAGGGTTGCGGCGTCCGGCGTGGGCAGGGCCAGGGAGGCTGCTCGGAAGCCGACCCACCGTTCGCGGGCTTCGTTACTTCACTGCCCCCGAACTTTGTTGCATCAGTGTGTCCGTCATGCCTTCGACGACCCTGAGCAACGCACTGTGTATCAGCGCCATCATCAGATAGTTCGCACCGGGGCGAAAGCCAAGATCTGAGTGCAATGGCCATAGACTTAAGCGGAGACCGAGTGTGATAGCTAGCTGCCAATTCCAAACACCTGTGAGAGGAAGGCTAACATGCGGCAACTGCTCCGCAGCCGTTTTGTACACGGAACCGCAGTTGTAGGAGTTGGGGCCTCCCCAGCAACAGCTGGGCGGGGTGGCTGCTGGTGCTTCCACATCAGGTCCAGGCTCCCCAGCGAGGGCGTGGCGGACGGAAAGTCCGAGTCGAATTGAAGCAAAGAGCCCCTACCCCGCCGGCTCGTGTCCTGCGGGGAACTGTCTCTACGGCCCTTGTTTTTCAGCGCAACCGCCGAGTCCCAACCGGCGCCAAACGCCACGCCAGTGGGTCAGTTGGATACCATTCGCTCCCTGCCAATCCAAGCAACCTGGTACTCTGAACGCAATCAAAAAAGAACGCCGTCACCGGCAACTGCATGAGCGGTTCTCGCCGAAAACACAAAAAAATCCTAACTCGCCTTTTTTTTTTCCAGCTGCTACTTTGCAAAGGAAGAAAACAGAGGCGAGCACTTGCCGAAAAGCGATCGACGATGTACCGCAGCGTTTTGCTGCTGAGCGCGGCGGGCTTCGCAGCTTCTGTGCCGGTGGCCGAGATCGGCTCGGGTATCCACGCGGGGCACCGAGCGGAGTACCGACCGGTGGCGGTAGCTGTTGTGGACGTCATCGAGTCGAATGCAGAGGAGTTGATTCCGTTGCTGGTGCGGCTGGCATGGCACACGATGGCACAGTACAACAAGAACATGCCGATCCTCGGCGGGTCTAACGGAGGCTGCCAAAGGTTTGATCCGGAGCGGTCGGACCCCGAGAATGCAGGGCTCGATGTTGCGCGTGACTTGTTGGAGGACGTCAAGGCACAGTTTCCGTTCATTACGTACGCGGACATGTACATCTTGGCGGGCAACACAGCGCTTGAATACGCAGGAACAGACGCCCTTCCGTTCCGACCCGGGCGCGAAGACTACACCTCGACTGAAGCAGCCGCGAAATGCCCGCTGCACAGCCCTTCGCGCATGCCGCGGAAGCATGAGAATCTGGACGTGTTCCCCCACGTCGATACGCTCGCTTACTTCCACAAGAAGTTCGCGGAGTTGAACGTCGAGGGGGCGAGCAAGCAAGAGTCGAGCAGGCTGCGGGTTGCTCTGATGGGTGGACACACGCTCGGCGGTCTGCACCGCGACATTAGCGGAGGCAACGGAAAGTGGACCTCGACGCCTTTCGAGTTCAACAACGAGTACTACACGGCACTGGTCCAGTTCGAATGGGATACTGGTGTTCCCGGAACGAACCAGGGACCGACACCCCACGACGACCTTCAGTACGAAGAGCAGTGCGACGGTTGCCCCGACGGCAAACTGGTGATGCTGCCGATCGACATCATTTTGACGCACGATGCTGACCTGATGTCGTCCGTGACGGACTTCGCGAACGACGCAGCGCTGTTCCGTGCGTACTTCACGCGAGCGTGGACCCTCCTCGCCGAGAACGGCGTGTCCTTCCCCAACACCACCACCAGCGGTTTGATGACATACGTGTACACCGCCCCTGCGATGACTACCTTCCCGAACTACGACGCACTGACACCGAGCACGTCGTTTGTCTCATCTGAAGTCGACTTTTCGAATGCGGATTGGACGGCGCTTGGGTTCGTGAACGACTTTGCCAGCCGACACGTGGGTTCGTTGGTTGTGTCGCAAGCGGGGGAGTACGTGTTGCACATCTCGTCGGATGACGGATCGCGTCTGTATCTGGACGGTCAGCTGGTGATCGACAACGGCGGGCAGCACGGGTTAGTGACGGAGGAGGTCACGCTGCAGCTGGCTGCTGGACCCCATGCGATTGAGTTCCAGTACTTCGAGTCTGGCGGGGATGCCGTGACGCGGTTGGAGTGGACTCCTCCGAACGGCGCGAGAGCTGTCATCTCGTCGGCAAATCTGCTGGCTCCTTCTGATGGTGGTTCGTCGCCTCCCCCAACAGCAACACCAACTCGAACACCGCCGACGGGAACTGGAAACGGGCTGACCACTCAAGTCTTCGTCACGCAAGGCGATATCACCAACTTCGTCGATTATGCCTCGTTGGCACCCACAGAGACGTGGACGTCGAGTACCATTGACTTCTCCAACGCGGACTGGGCCGCACACGGTTATCCCTCCGGCACCTCTACTACATTCGCCTCGCGCCACGTCGGGTACCTGATAATCACCGAAGCAGGCGACTACACGTTCTACATATCCTCTGACGACGGGTCGCGTTTGTACGTCGACGGTGCTTTGGCTGTCGACAACGGGGGTCGGCACGGGTTGGTGACGGTGGAGGCGACCCTGAATCTTGGGGTAGGGCTGCATGCGGTCGACTTCCAATTTTTCGACGCGGGGGGCGACGCGGTGACGCGGTTGGAGTGGACGCCTCCGAACGGTGCGCGCGCCGTTGTGCCGGAGGCGCACCTGGCGACCTCTGGCGACGTGGCTGTGCCGCCGAGCACGCCTCCTGCTGCGCAGCCCACGGGAGTTCCGTCCAGCGCGGCTCCCGAAACGGCGGAACCGTCGACTGTGACACCCCTCCCGCCGGTAACACCGGTACCGCCGCCTGCTGCGAATGGAGGCACCGGTTTGACGACCTATGTGTACACCACTGGCGAAGCTGTCAACACTTTCCCGAACTACGCTGCACTGACCCCCGTGGCCACGTTCCGGTCACCTGTTGTCAACTACGGCAGCGCGGACTGGGAGGCAATGGGGTTTGTAGACAACTTCGCGAGCAGACACGTCGGCTCGCTTGTGGTCACGGATGCCGGCGACTACACCCTGCACATCTCGTCGGATGACGGGTCACGGCTGTATTTGGACGGGAGGCTGGTGATCGACAACGGAGGCCAGCACGGGTTGGCGACGGAATCCATCACGCTGCGCCTGCAGGCGAGGCCGCACGCGCTGGTGCTGGAATACTTCGAGGCAGGCGGCGAGGCGAGCACCATCCTGGAATGGACGCCGGCGGGCTCCAACGCGCGGAGCGTGGTCCCGGAAGAAAACCTGTCCGGCGGAGGGGCGGCGCCGCCAGCGACGCCGGTTCCTCGGACACCGCAGCCGACACAAGTGCCGCCTCCTGGGGTGACGCCGAAACCGGTCACCACCAGCCCTCCACCGTCCCCGGTTGGAACATTAAACGGATTGATGATGTACGTGTACTCGATCCCAGGCGTGGGTGAATTCCCGGACTACGCGCAGATGACGCCTGACGTCGTGGCGGGCACGCCGGAAATCGACTTCAACCAGATGGCGTTCGCTGCGTACGGGGTTCAAGACGAGTTCGCGACGCTGCACCAAGGCCATCTCGACGTGCCAGCCACAGGGAGCTACCGGTTCTACCTCACGTCCGACGACGGCTCGCGGCTGTTTTTGGACGGCGCGGTGGCGATCGACAACGGCGGGCGGCACGGCGCCGTGACGCTCGAAGCGACGCTCGACCTGGCGCGCGGGCTGCACGCGATCGAGATCCAGTACTTCGAGAGCGGCGGCAGCTCGGACGTTTTGAGGCTCGAGTGGGACCCCCCGGGAGCCGCGCCGCGGGCGGTGGTGAGCATGGAGTACCTCGTCGGCGGCGGCATCGCGCTGACGCCCGCCCCCACGCCTGTTCCGACTCCGCCCGTGACGTGCGAAAAGTCGGACGGGACTCCGATCGCCGGCCTCGACGCTCTCAGCACCACCCCTTCCCCGGCTGTCCTGAACTACGCCGTGTCGGGTGCCTCAGCCGTCGTAGCTGACGCAACGGTGTACGTTCGCGGTGGCGTGACGCTCCGGGTCACGGCTGACGCTGGCGGAGACGCCGTGCTGCGGTTCCAATGCATTGTAGTTGAGGCGGGCGGAAAGTTGGAAATCGGAGGAGACGACTGCGAAACCCGGCTGGAACTCGTGTCCGAGGGAGCGTGCCCCGGCGAAGCAAGCGGAGGCATCGTGGTTCAGGAAGGAGGTGAACTGCACATGGTGGGCAACCTGCCGGAAAGGACGTGGACGACGATGAAGCAGCCATCCCGTGCGGGAAGTCGCGTGTTGACCGTTACGGACAGCGTGGCTGGATGGCGTGACGGAGACCGTGTCGGTGTGGCCTCGTCTGACTACGACGCAATGTTCACCGAAGAAGTGGTGCTGTCGCAGGCAGGAGGGACGGCGGCGAAGGAGCTGCGGCTGACTTCGGATCTGGAGTTCTACCACCACGGCAGCGACGAAGAAGCAACGGGTGGCGTCGACGTGGAACAGGCGGAGGTGGTGTTGCTGAGCAGGAGGGTTGTTCTGCGCGGCGGTTTTGTCAAGGTGACAGCGCCGAAGGTGACGATCATCCGAGGTGTGTTGTTCGAAGGTGCAACGGACGGGGAAGGGCCCGTAGTTGCTCACGAGGCGTTGCATCTGTCGCTGGTTGGCAACGCATTCGTGAACAGCCGGAGGTGCGTGTTCACGATGGGCGTCGAGCGAGGAGTGTTCATCGACAACGTGGCCTTCCGATGCAAGGGCAACTGCTTCCTGATGTCCGGGCCAAGCAACGTCCTGAACCACTTTGAGAACAATGTGGTGGTGGCGGTGTTGTTCGATGAAACGGCTGCCACTTTGATGGAGCGCGAGGGAGCGGCTGGGTTCCTGATGACCAACCCCGACAACACGTGGGTGAACAACCGAGTGGCCGGATCTGCTTACTCGGCGTTCGTGTTCAACGTTGGGACGTGCGAAGGTTACAACACGCACCAGATTCCCCTGCGACAGTTCAGCGGCAACAGAATGCACTCGTGCGGTCAGGGGCTGCCGTTCGTGCTGACGGACAACGTGCGCTTCGACAGGATGTGCAGCGACGTGGCGCCGGATGAGGTGCTAGTGTTCCATGACCTGGTGATGTGGAAGATCTGGGGGGAAGGCGGCCACAAGCGGGGGAACGTCGTGTTCAAGGGGGGAGTGTGGTCGGACTGCCACCAGGGCTGGCAGAACTTCCAGGGTGGCACGATCCCGCACGACGATGGAGCCACGCTTTGGTACGGGCAGTACGAAGGGGTCATTTTTGTAGGGCGGTCGAGCAACCCGGGAAACGTTGACTCGACCCTCCGATCCGACATCCAGACGTGTGTCGACATCCCGATGGAGAGGTTCAACGTCGTGGAAAAGCGGTGCATTCCGTATGCGACGGAGCGGAGCGAGATGCGGAGCAGCAGTTTCATCATGTACGACGGGCCGACCGTGTTCCACAGCTGCGCGTTCGTCAACATCGACGGCGACAAGTATTGCTTCGCGGCACCCCGGTACGCTGCGAACTCGTTCTTGATGACAGTACGGCACGAAGTAACCCACCCGTCGATCCTCGACTACGACTTCACCACTGGCAGAGTCACGCGTTCGACGACGAGGGACGCAACGTCACTGCTGTGCAGGAACCGGATCGGATACGAGGGAGAGGACCGATTCATGGTCTCGTTGAAGATTGCGCCCGATACGTACATGGTACCGTACGAGCCTGCGTACTACACGCCGCAGTGTACGAAGACGGAGTGGTGCCAGCGGGGGACGGTCGGCGGCCCCGACGGGGGGTGCTTCTACGTGTGCAAGCAGAAGATGGTCGACATCCGGCTGCGCGTCAGCGTGCCCCAAGTCATGACGCTGTGCCGAGGCGACGACCCGACGATGTGTCTCGACTTCAAGGACGGCACGTCCGGCGGGCACGACCAGTTCCAGTTCCCGGCCGGAACGTTCGAGCATTTCATCGTGAGGCTGCCCGCCGGAGGGGAAGTCAAGATTTTGATGGTGTCCGCCGATGCCGGGGACTGGGTCGACTTCACCATCCAGGGACAGACAAACTGCAACGAGCGGGTGACGGTGTACCAGGGCGATTACGAGGCCCGCGCGAAAGACGACCGGCTCGTCGAAGTCTTCGACCAGTGCCGTCTCCGCGTCAAACAGGTCGCAAACCGCCGTGACTACTACTCGTGGTGCCCTGAAGAGGAGTGCACGCAGATCTGGCTTCATGACACGGCACAAATCGGGCTCGCCGCCCCTCGTTCCGAGTACTTCGAGATCGGCGCGCCCATTGACCCCGACCTCCTGTTCGGACCGGACCAGTGCGCGACGAACCCGTGCGGCGACAACGCGTGCTTGTGGAGGCAGACTACTTTCCGCTGTATCACGCTTATGAGCTGAGAGAGAGAGAGAGAGAGGGAGAACCGGGGGATGCTCTTCCCCCGACCCCAGCCCACGCGCAGCGCAGTTCTTCGCCCGTTTTCGCGCTTGCTTGCACTTCAAGGATATGCACAGTCCTGCGACACGGCAACGATCTACTTAGTGTCAGCGTGGTGCTTTTTTGTTTTGCTCACGAACACGAGAACCGGAGAAGGAATGCGCCGAGGGCAGGATGCGGAACCCCAAGCGGACTCGGCGAAGAAACCTATGGGCTCACTCCTGGCTTGCGGAGTCTCGCAGTCCCTCCTTTCCTCTTCCTTTTTCTGTTGGGAAAGAAACCCATGTCAAACGCGCGAGAGGCAGTTTTGTGCCTAGTCGTGATTACTGCACCCAACCAATCAACGCCAACCAGACTCTTGAATACCAACTTCCAACTTCTTTTCGTAGAAGTAGCGAGCGGAAGACGATCGGACGAAGAAACTCTGTCGTCAGGTCTCTCTTCGATGCCTATCTACGTTCCCGTTCCGTCAGGCAGGCGTGTCTGAGCTGAATGCGCGCACGTTGTCCAGTATTGCGGAGCACTCTATATACTTCGCAGTGTGTCGACGTAGCCTCAGCTCAGACCACGAAACTAGCTGCCAATTGAATTGCGAACCTTGCGGACACTGCCTTTGTGCGCCAATTTTTATTTTTCTCCTACTCTGCGGCTCCCTTCATTTCGAAGAAGATTTCCTCTCCCTTCGTCTTGGTCACTTCTTGCCCAACAGCAACAAGTGATTCCAGTTTATTCATGAAGAATTGGCTTTCTTCAAGGAGACTACGCCTTTCGCATCTTTCTTAGAAGGACGCGATGACTACGATCACCAACAATGCAGTTGGCCTATCGACAGTGCCTGCGCTAAGAAAAGTTGTTGTGGCCGTTCCTAAGTCACAAGACTACCTCCGAAAATGAAAAGAAAACGCACCATGTCGGGCCGCAAATTCTTAGAACATCCGGTTTTGACCGTGTTTGAGCCACATGCTTCGCCGTAGCAGAACAAGGCAGCAGGCATAACGAGCTTGACACCAGTACAAATCGCCAGTTTCTGGGGGACTTATTGATCTTGGCGCGGGCACTGTCGAAGAACGGAAAAAGACATGGAAGCAACCGAAACCCCTAGAGCACTCACATTTGCTGGTTTACCTGAAAGGTGAACCCACAGACGCATCGCTGTCCCACCCAGTGAAACGATCCTGAGTATATGAAGTCCACGCTATGGCACCCAGCTTGCCTACGTGTCAGACCATTGACCAAAGCGAAGCAGTACCATCCTTCAAGAACGGAAACGGAAACCATGCAGCTCAGCAGGTTCCCGGTAGGAATTCAATATAGACCCGATATGAAACTACCTTGCAGCCAAACATCTGGCTTCTTCCTCTCTCTTTTGCATTCTGCCTTCTTATCTCGACGTGATTTTCTTCAAACATTCACTTTTTCATCGTGCAACTTCCTGATACGACTGTGCGCCGAGCAAGATCCAGCTTGCTCGCTCTTCAGTCGATTCCAGTTCTGGAATCTTCTTGAAAGCACCATCAGCTTGGACTTATCTAGTGGTACACCTGTGTTGAATTGGCACCATGAGACGGGGTCTTGGATGGGCTCTCCAGGAGATGGCGCTGGTTCTTGTTTTGGGTATTCCGGGTTCCAGCCACGTGAGCCCAGTGCCGGTCCGCGTCCGAAGAAATATACTCGCTTACCTTACGGGCTCAAAACCGCGGGTTCGAGGTTACTGTACTCGTAAGGCCGGGGACAGCGTCAGACCAAACCGCCGGAAGGATACGTATGTACGCACGAAAAAGTGTGAGTAAAGACGTGGCAACCACCGTAGCAAAGGCAAGCAAAAATTTCTGATAGATTGTGGTGTTAACCTGCTATCGGTTGTCGTGACCTCCGGGTTAGTGGTCTCCACTTGCCCGTTGTCACAAACCGGCTTCGGATGGATTGTGTGGTGTTAACCTGCTATCAGTAGTCTGACTCCCATAGATTGTGGTGCAACCTGCTATGCCCCCGAACTTTGTTGCATCAGTGTGTTCGTCAGGCCTGAGCAACGCAGCGCCATCATCAGATACTTCTCACCGGGGCGAAAGCCAAGATCTGAGTGCAATGGCCATAGACTTAAGCGGAGACCGAGTGTGATAGCTAGCTGCCAATTCCAAACACCTGTGAGAGGAAGGCTAACATGCGGCAACTGCTCCGCAGCCGTTTAGTACACGGAACCGCAGTTGTAGGAGTTGGGGCCTCCCCAGCAACAGCTGGGCGGGGTGGCTGCTGGTGCTTCCACATCAGGTCCAGGCTCCCCAGCGAGGGCGTGGCGGACGGAAAGTCCGAGTCGAATTGAAGCACAGAGCCCCTACCCCGCCGGCTCGTGTCCTGCGGGGAACTGTCTCTACGGCCCTTGTTTTTCAGCGCAACCGCCGAGTCCCAACCGGCGCCAAACGCCACGCCAGTGGGTCAGTTGGATACCATTCGCTCCCTGCCAATCCAAGCAACCTGGTACTCTGAACGCAATCAAAAAAGAACGCCGTCACCGGCAACTGCATGAGCGGTTCTCGCCGAAAACACAAAAAAATCCTAACTCGCCTTTTTTTTTTCCAGCTGCTACTTTGCAAAGGAAGAAAACAGAGGCGAGCACTTGCCGAAAAGCGATCGACGATGTACCGCAGCGTTTTGCTGCTGAGCGCGGCGGGCTTCGCAGCTTCTGTGCCGGTGGCCGAGATCGGCTCGGGTATCCACGCGGGGCACCGAGCGGAGTACCGACCGGTGGCGGTAGCTGTTGTGGACGTCATCGAGTCGAATGCAGAGGAGTTGATTCCGTTGCTGGTGCGGCTGGCATGGCACACGATGGCACAGTACAACAAGAACATGCCGATCCTCGGCGGGTCTAACGGAGGCTGCCAAAGGTTTGATCCGGAGCGGTCGGACCCCGAGAATGCAGGGCTCGATGTTGCGCGTGACTTGTTGGAGGACGTCAAGGCACAGTTTCCGTTCATTACGTACGCGGACATGTACATCTTGGCGGGCAACACAGCGCTTGAATACGCAGGAACAGACGCCCTTCCGTTCCGACCCGGGCGCGAAGACTACACCTCGACTGAAGCAGCCGCGAAATGCCCGCTGCACAGCCCTTCGCGCATGCCGCGGAAGCATGAGAATCTGGACGTGTTCCCCCACGTCGATACGCTCGCTTACTTCCACAAGAAGTTCGCGGAGTTGAACGTCGAGGGGGCGAGCAAGCAAGAGTCGAGCAGGCTGCGGGTTGCTCTGATGGGTGGACACACGCTCGGCGGTCTGCACCGCGACATTAGCGGAGGCAACGGAAAGTGGACCTCGACGCCTTTCGAGTTCAACAACGAGTACTACACGGCACTGGTCCAGTTCGAATGGGATACTGGTGTTCCCGGAACGAACCAGGGACCGACACCCCACGACGACCTTCAGTACGAAGAGCAGTGCGACGGTTGCCCCGACGGCAAACTGGTGATGCTGCCGATCGACATCATTTTGACGCACGATGCTGACCTGATGTCGTCCGTGACGGACTTCGCGAACGACGCAGCGCTGTTCCGTGCGTACTTCACGCGAGCGTGGACCCTCCTCGCCGAGAACGGCGTGTCCTTCCCCAACACCACCACCAGCGGTTTGATGACATACGTGTACACCGCCCCTGCGATGACTACCTTCCCGAACTACGACGCACTGACACCGAGCACGTCGTTTGTCTCATCTGAAGTCGACTTTTCGAATGCGGATTGGACGGCGCTTGGGTTCGTGAACGACTTTGCCAGCCGACACGTGGGTTCGTTGGTTGTGTCGCAAGCGGGGGAGTACGTGTTGCACATCTCGTCGGATGACGGATCGCGTCTGTATCTGGACGGTCAGCTGGTGATCGACAACGGCGGGCAGCACGGGTTAGTGACGGAGGAGGTCACGCTGCAGCTGGCTGCTGGACCCCATGCGATTGAGTTCCAGTACTTCGAGTCTGGCGGGGATGCCGTGACGCGGTTGGAGTGGACTCCTCCGAACGGCGCGAGAGCTGTCATCTCGTCGGCAAATCTGCTGGCTCCTTCTGATGGTGGTTCGTCGCCTCCCCCAACAGCAACACCAACTCGAACACCGCCGACGGGAACTGGAAACGGGCTGACCACTCAAGTCTTCGTCACGCAAGGCGATATCACCAACTTCGTCGATTATGCCTCGTTGGCACCCACAGAGACGTGGACGTCGAGTACCATTGACTTCTCCAACGCGGACTGGGCCGCACACGGTTATCCCTCCGGCACCTCTACTACATTCGCCTCGCGCCACGTCGGGTACCTGATAATCACCGAAGCAGGCGACTACACGTTCTACATATCCTCTGACGACGGGTCGCGTTTGTACGTCGACGGTGCTTTGGCTGTCGACAACGGGGGTCGGCACGGGTTGGTGACGGTGGAGGCGACCCTGAATCTTGGGGTAGGGCTGCATGCGGTCGACTTCCAATTTTTCGACGCGGGGGGCGACGCGGTGACGCGGTTGGAGTGGACGCCTCCGAACGGTGCGCGCGCCGTTGTGCCGGAGGCGCACCTGGCGACCTCTGGCGACGTGGCTGTGCCGCCGAGCACGCCTCCTGCTGCGCAGCCCACGGGAGTTCCGTCCAGCGCGGCTCCCGAAACGGCGGAACCGTCGACTGTGACACCCCTCCCGCCGGTAACACCGGTACCGCCGCCTGCTGCGAATGGAGGCACCGGTTTGACGACCTATGTGTACACCACTGGCGAAGCTGTCAACACTTTCCCGAACTACGCTGCACTGACCCCCGTGGCCACGTTCCGGTCACCTGTTGTCAACTACGGCAGCGCGGACTGGGAGGCAATGGGGTTTGTAGACAACTTCGCGAGCAGACACGTCGGCTCGCTTGTGGTCACGGATGCCGGCGACTACACCCTGCACATCTCGTCGGATGACGGGTCACGGCTGTATTTGGACGGGAGGCTGGTGATCGACAACGGAGGCCAGCACGGGTTGGCGACGGAATCCATCACGCTGCGCCTGCAGGCGAGGCCGCACGCGCTGGTGCTGGAATACTTCGAGGCAGGCGGCGAGGCGAGCACCATCCTGGAATGGACGCCGGCGGGCTCCAACGCGCGGAGCGTGGTCCCGGAAGAAAACCTGTCCGGCGGAGGGGCGGCGCCGCCAGCGACGCCGGTTCCTCGGACACCGCAGCCGACACAAGTGCCGCCTCCTGGGGTGACGCCGAAACCGGTCACCACCAGCCCTCCACCGTCCCCGGTTGGAACATTAAACGGATTGATGATGTACGTGTACTCGATCCCAGGCGTGGGTGAATTCCCGGACTACGCGCAGATGACGCCTGACGTCGTGGCGGGCACGCCGGAAATCGACTTCAACCAGATGGCGTTCGCTGCGTACGGGGTTCAAGACGAGTTCGCGACGCTGCACCAAGGCCATCTCGACGTGCCAGCCACAGGGAGCTACCGGTTCTACCTCACGTCCGACGACGGCTCGCGGCTGTTTTTGGACGGCGCGGTGGCGATCGACAACGGCGGGCGGCACGGCGCCGTGACGCTCGAAGCGACGCTCGACCTGGCGCGCGGGCTGCACGCGATCGAGATCCAGTACTTCGAGAGCGGCGGCAGCTCGGACGTTTTGAGGCTCGAGTGGGACCCCCCGGGAGCCGCGCCGCGGGCGGTGGTGAGCATGGAGTACCTCGTCGGCGGCGGCATCGCGCTGACGCCCGCCCCCACGCCTGTTCCGACTCCGCCCGTGACGTGCGAAAAGTCGGACGGGACTCCGATCGCCGGCCTCGACGCTCTCAGCACCACCCCTTCCCCGGCTGTCCTGAACTACGCCGTGTCGGGTGCCTCAGCCGTCGTAGCTGACGCAACGGTGTACGTTCGCGGTGGCGTGACGCTCCGGGTCACGGCTGACGCTGGCGGAGACGCCGTGCTGCGGTTCCAATGCATTGTAGTTGAGGCGGGCGGAAAGTTGGAAATCGGAGGAGACGACTGCGAAACCCGGCTGGAACTCGTGTCCGAGGGAGCGTGCCCCGGCGAAGCAAGCGGAGGCATCGTGGTTCAGGAAGGAGGTGAACTGCACATGGTGGGCAACCTGCCGGAAAGGACGTGGACGACGATGAAGCAGCCATCCCGTGCGGGAAGTCGCGTGTTGACCGTTACGGACAGCGTGGCTGGATGGCGTGACGGAGACCGTGTCGGTGTGGCCTCGTCTGACTACGACGCAATGTTCACCGAAGAAGTGGTGCTGTCGCAGGCAGGAGGGACGGCGGCGAAGGAGCTGCGGCTGACTTCGGATCTGGAGTTCTACCACCACGGCAGCGACGAAGAAGCAACGGGTGGCGTCGACGTGGAACAGGCGGAGGTGGTGTTGCTGAGCAGGAGGGTTGTTCTGCGCGGCGGTTTTGTCAAGGTGACAGCGCCGAAGGTGACGATCATCCGAGGTGTGTTGTTCGAAGGTGCAACGGACGGGGAAGGGCCCGTAGTTGCTCACGAGGCGTTGCATCTGTCGCTGGTTGGCAACGCATTCGTGAACAGCCGGAGGTGCGTGTTCACGATGGGCGTCGAGCGAGGAGTGTTCATCGACAACGTGGCCTTCCGATGCAAGGGCAACTGCTTCCTGATGTCCGGGCCAAGCAACGTCCTGAACCACTTTGAGAACAATGTGGTGGTGGCGGTGTTGTTCGATGAAACGGCTGCCACTTTGATGGAGCGCGAGGGAGCGGCTGGGTTCCTGATGACCAACCCCGACAACACGTGGGTGAACAACCGAGTGGCCGGATCTGCTTACTCGGCGTTCGTGTTCAACGTTGGGACGTGCGAAGGTTACAACACGCACCAGATTCCCCTGCGACAGTTCAGCGGCAACAGAATGCACTCGTGCGGTCAGGGGCTGCCGTTCGTGCTGACGGACAACGTGCGCTTCGACAGGATGTGCAGCGACGTGGCGCCGGATGAGGTGCTAGTGTTCCATGACCTGGTGATGTGGAAGATCTGGGGGGAAGGCGGCCACAAGCGGGGGAACGTCGTGTTCAAGGGGGGAGTGTGGTCGGACTGCCACCAGGGCTGGCAGAACTTCCAGGGTGGCACGATCCCGCACGACGATGGAGCCACGCTTTGGTACGGGCAGTACGAAGGGGTCATTTTTGTAGGGCGGTCGAGCAACCCGGGAAACGTTGACTCGACCCTCCGATCCGACATCCAGACGTGTGTCGACATCCCGATGGAGAGGTTCAACGTCGTGGAAAAGCGGTGCATTCCGTATGCGACGGAGCGGAGCGAGATGCGGAGCAGCAGTTTCATCATGTACGACGGGCCGACCGTGTTCCACAGCTGCGCGTTCGTCAACATCGACGGCGACAAGTATTGCTTCGCGGCACCCCGGTACGCTGCGAACTCGTTCTTGATGACAGTACGGCACGAAGTAACCCACCCGTCGATCCTCGACTACGACTTCACCACTGGCAGAGTCACGCGTTCGACGACGAGGGACGCAACGTCACTGCTGTGCAGGAACCGGATCGGATACGAGGGAGAGGACCGATTCATGGTCTCGTTGAAGATTGCGCCCGATACGTACATGGTACCGTACGAGCCTGCGTACTACACGCCGCAGTGTACGAAGACGGAGTGGTGCCAGCGGGGGACGGTCGGCGGCCCCGACGGGGGGTGCTTCTACGTGTGCAAGCAGAAGATGGTCGACATCCGGCTGCGCGTCAGCGTGCCCCAAGTCATGACGCTGTGCCGAGGCGACGACCCGACGATGTGTCTCGACTTCAAGGACGGCACGTCCGGCGGGCACGACCAGTTCCAGTTCCCGGCCGGAACGTTCGAGCATTTCATCGTGAGGCTGCCCGCCGGAGGGGAAGTCAAGATTTTGATGGTGTCCGCCGATGCCGGGGACTGGGTCGACTTCACCATCCAGGGACAGACAAACTGCAACGAGCGGGTGACGGTGTACCAGGGCGATTACGAGGCCCGCGCGAAAGACGACCGGCTCGTCGAAGTCTTCGACCAGTGCCGTCTCCGCGTCAAACAGGTCGCAAACCGCCGTGACTACTACTCGTGGTGCCCTGAAGAGGAGTGCACGCAGATCTGGCTTCATGACACGGCACAAATCGGGCTCGCCGCCCCTCGTTCCGAGTACTTCGAGATCGGCGCGCCCATTGACCCCGACCTCCTGTTCGGACCGGACCAGTGCGCGACGAACCCGTGCGGCGACAACGCGTGCTTGTGGAGGCAGACTACTTTCCGCTGTATCCCGCTGAGCTGAGAGAGAGAGAGAGAGAGAGAGAGAGAGAGAGGGAAAACCGGGGGATGCTCTTCCCCCGACCCCAGCCCACGCGCAGCGCAGTTCTTCGCCCGTTTTTGCGCACGCTTGCACTTCAAGGACATGCACAGTCCTGCGACACGGCAACGATCTACTTAGTGTCAGCGTGGTGCTTTTTTGTTTTGCTCACGAACACGAGAACCGGAGAAGGAATGCGCCGAGGGCAGGATGCGGAACCCCAAGCGGACTCGGCGAAGAAACCTATGGGCTCACTCCTGGCTTGCGGAGTCTCGCAGTCCCTCCTTTCCTCTTCCTTTTTCTGTTGGGAAAGAAACCCATGTCAAACGCGCGAGAGGCAGTTTTGTGCCTAGTCGTGATTACTGCACCCAACCAATCAACGCCAACCAGACTCTTGAATACCAACTTCCAACTTCTTTTCGTAGAAGTAGCGAGCGGAAGACGATCGGACGAAGAAACTCTGTCGTCAGGTCTCTCTTCGATGCCTATCTACGTTCCCGTTCCGTCAGGCAGGCGTGTCTGAGCTGAATGCGCGCACGTTGTCCAGTATTGCGGAGCACTCTATATACTTCGCAGTGTGTCGACGTAGCCTCAGCTCAGACCACGAAACTAGCTGCCAATTGAATTGCGAACCTTGCGGACACTGCCTTTGTGCGCCAATTTTTATTTTTCTCCTACTCTGCGGCTCCCTTCATTTCGAAGAAGATTTCCTCTCCCTTCGTCTTGGTCACTTCTTGCCCAACAGCAACAAGTGATTCCAGTTTATTCATGAAGAATTGGCTTTCTTCAAGGAGACTACGCCTTTCGCATCTTTCTTAGAAGGACGCGATGACTACGATCACCAACAATGCAGTTGGCCTATCGACAGTGCCTGCGCTAAGAAAAGTTGTTGTGGCCGTTCCTAAGTCACAAGACTACCTCCGAAAATGAAAAGAAAACGCACCATGTCGGGCCGCAAATTCTTAGAACATCCGGTTTTGACCGTGTTTGAGCCACATGCTTCGCCGTAGCAGAACAAGGCAGCAGGCATAACGAGCTTGACACCAGTACAAATCGCCAGTTTCTGGGGGACTTATTGATCTTGGCGCGGGCACTGTCGAAGAACGGAAAAAGACATGGAAGCAACCGAAACCCCTAGAGCACTCACATTTGCTGGTTTACCTGAAAGGTGAACCCACAGACGCATCGCTGTCCCACCCAGTGAAACGATCCTGAGTATATGAAGTCCACGCTATGGCACCCAGCTTGCCTACGTGTCAGACCATTGACCAAAGCGAAGCAGTACCATCCTTCAAGAACGGAAACGGAAACCATGCAGCTCAGCAGGTTCCCGGTAGGAATTCAATATAGACCCGATATGAAACTACCTTGCAGCCAAACATCTGGCTTCTTCCTCTCTCTTTTGCATTCTGCCTTCTTATCTCGACGTGATTTTCTTCAAACATTCACTTTTTCATCGTGCAACTTCCTGATACGACTGTGCGCCGAGCAAGATCCAGCTTGCTCGCTCTTCAGTCGATTCCAGTTCTGGAATCTTCTTGGAAGCACCATCAGCTTGGACTTATCCAGTGGTACACCTGTGTTGAATTGGCACCATGAGACGGGGTCTTGGATGGGCTCTCCAGGAGATGGCGCTGGTTCTTGTTTTGGGTATTCCGGGTTCCAGCCACGTGAGCCCAGTGCCGGTCCGTGTCCGAAGAAATATACTCGCTTACCTTACGGGCTCAAAACCGCGGGTTCGAGGTTACTGTACTCGTAAGGCCGGGGACAGCGTCAGACCAAACCGCCGGAAGGATACGTATGTACGCACGAAAAAGTGTGAGTAAAGACGTGGCAACCACCGTAGCAAAGGCAAGCAAAAATTTCTGATAGATTGTGGTGTTAACCTGCTATCGGTTGTCGTGACCTCCGGGTTAGTGGTCTCCACTTGCCCGTTGTCACAAACCGGCTTCGGATGGATTGTGTGGTGTTAACCTGCTATCAGTAGTCTGACTCCCATAGATTGTGGTGCAACCTGCTATGCCCCCGAACTTTGTTGCATCAGTGTGTTCGTCAGGCCTGAGCAACGCAGCGCCATCATCAGATACTTCTCACCGGGGCGAAAGCCAAGATCTGAGTGCAATGGCCATAGACTTAAGCGGAGACCGAGTGTGATAGCTAGCTGCCAATTCCAAACACCTGTGAGAGAAAGGCTAACATGCGGCAACTGCTCCGCAGCCGTTTAGTACACGGAACCGCAGTTGTAGGAGTTGGGGCCTCCCCAGCAACAGCTGGGCGGGGTGGCTGCTGGTGCTTCCACATCAGGTCCAGGCAGCAAACAGGGCCTTTTCAGTGACGAAGTCGTAAAGAGAGTTCCAACGAAGGTGCCATACGTTCTGGAAATGCGGCTGAACTACTGCTGGCTGCCGATTGCAAGCGTGACAACGCTCGAATTGTTTGTTCGATTTGACCTGTATGCGTTCAGGTTAAACCGCTGCCAACGTTCTTTTTTAACTGTAACAAGTATGCTCTTTAAGGGGTAGTTACTAGCAAAGAACTGGCACCAAGCATACTTGTGTTTCGTGAGCTGATGAAGGATCAGCGGTCTAGAAGAAGGTTTCGCTCCCTCTGAACGGTAGCTACAGCGAAACGTTCAGGCACTCCCTGAAAACTGGTACGCAAACAGGCAGAGGACAAAAGAGACTATAATTGATCCAACAACTTGAGGTCATTGCCGCTGACAGAGGGAACAGACCGACGATGAATAAAGTGCACTTGCATCGATGGAAAAAGGCCAAGAAAGTGGGAACGCGCTTGTAGAATGAGGAACCCTATAGCACATGGTACAAAAAGCTCAGGTCCGCCGAACGCTCTGTCGCCGCCCGTCGGACCCGCATTGACACCATAGTCGTCTCTAGTGACCCCAGAAGTTGAGCCATTGACGATACAATCCTGGGTCAACGTGGAAAAAACGACTGATTGGTTGCCAGCCAGTTTGCCAGCCAGCCACCCCAGCTGCCGCTGGCTGACAACAAGCTCAACCCCTTTGGTATCAGCACTGACTCCTCCACACGAACACACAGGCTGGACTGGGAGATGCGTGGGAGGCGGGAGTCGGGAGGGGAGACGGATCCGTTTAGGCGGATCCCAGCGGAGACGCGCAGCGCCCGACCCTCGCAAGGCGGGCGGTGCATGCCAGCGACGTAGTGTACGCCGGCGGCGGCCTCGGGGTGCCCCTCCGCGTACCGCGCCGGCGACGCCGCCGCGTCGTCGTCAAGTGGCTGGCCAGAAGCGCGCCGCCCGGGCGGCCGACACGCGAATCGCAGGAGGTAGAACATGGTTCATGGCATTAAGTTTGTAAGCACGAATCACAGGACGTGGAACACATGATTCGTAGGACCGCTGAGCACAAAGTTACCTGGTTTTCAAAACACCGCAACGGAGCAGGCGCCCGGCAGGCATTAGGCTCGGTCAGGACCCTCCGCGTCGTGGGGCTGGGAGGCGGCGTGCCGTTATCCACACAACAACGTCTACAGGAGGCCCACTGTTAGCGGTCCCTGATGGCTATAGAAATTGGACCATTGGCGATACAAACCTGGGCCAACGTGTAAGGAACGAGTGACCGACTGATTTTGGCTACGAGCCTGCCTGCTAAACAGCCACCCCAGCTGCCGCTGGCTGACAACGAGTTCGACCTCTTTAGTGGCAGCACTGACAGTTCCACACGAACACACCAACACCCACAGCCAGGACCGCGAAATACGTGGGAGGCGGGAGTTGGGAGGGGCGTGAAGGTGGATCCCAGCGGAGACGCGCAGCGCCCGACCCTCGCAGGACGGGCGGTGCATGCCCGCGACGTAGTGTACGCCGGCGGCAGCCTCGGGGCACCGCGCCGGCGACGCCGCCGCCCAGTACTCGCTGCAGGTCCGGTTGGTCGCCGTCAAGTGGCTGGCCGGAAGCGCGCCGCCCGGGCGGCCGACACGCGAATCGCAGGAGGTAGAACATGGTTCATGGCATTAAGTTTGTAAGTACGAATCACGGACGTGGAACACATGATTCGTAGTGATTTGTCAGGTTGATTCCGTTAACGAACGAGATCTCGACCCTTAAATAGGTGGGCGTGTCGTTGTAGGGGGTGTCTTTTGGCATCGGCGGCTTGCTGCTTACCCGAGACGCACACTACTTCTGAAGGGGACTGCGCGCGACTTATAGCGCGCGGAAGAGCGAGCCAATAGCAGGTCTGTGATTCGTAGGACCGCTGAGCACAAAGTTACCTAGTTTTCAAAACGGCTGACAACGAGTTCGACCCCTTTAGTAGCAGCACTGACAGTTCCCCACGAACACACCAACACCCACAGCCAGGACCGCGAAATACGTGGGAGGCGGGAGTTGGGAGGAGCGTGAAGGTGGATCCCAGCGGAGACGCGCAGCGCCCGACCCTCGCAGGACGGGCGGTGCATGCCCGCGACGTAGTGTACGCCGGCGGCAGCCTCGGGGTGCCCTCCGCGTACCGCGCCGGCGACGCCGCCGCCCAGTACTCGCTGCGGGTCCGGCTGGTCGCCGTCAAGTGGCTGGCCGGAAGCGTGCCGCCCGGGCGGCCGACCCTCCGCGTCGTGGGGCTGGGCGGCGCGAGCCTCGACTTCCGCCTGCCCCGAAAACGCCGCCGCAACCTCGGCTCGACGAACGGCAGCGGGCTGGCCACTCCCGGCTCCACCGTGCCGTCGCCGGCAGGGGTTGAATGGGACGACAAGCCGGGGTGGCTGGGCACGGGCGTCCAAGAAACAGGGTTCGAACTCTTGGTTTCCGAGGGGGAGTACAAGCTGCCGGTAGCGTTGCTGGTGGAGCTGCACGCGGCGCGGGCCGTCGGCAAGGGAGTCGGCGGGTTGCTGGGGGTGACGTCCGTGCTGGCGGATGCGACGGGTGGGGACTTCGTGCGACGGGAAGCCATGCTTTGCGACGTGCGGGGCGAGCCGCTGTGCCGCGCTTCGTTCGACGTGGCCATCGAGCAGACGAGGAGCACCGTCTCCCGGCCAAAGAGCTCCGGGTCCCTGGCGCCCACCTTCTCCCCGGCGTACTCGGCTTCCTCGGCCACCTCCTCCCGCCGGCGGCCCGGCAGGCGCCGCGCCCCGAGGTCTCCGTCGTGGAGCGAGTCCACGCTGGCGTCCCGCGGCACCGGGTGCCTCTTCGGCACGTTCGGGCAGCACCTCCCGCCGCAGACCCCCCCGCCGCCGGGGCTGACCGCCGGGGAACCCGCGCCGTGCCACCAGGGGGAGGGGGAGGGGCGGCCGGCGGCGCTCGTCGAAGCGGCGACGATCGTCAGCGAGCTGGGGATGTGCTGCAAGGAAGCGCACTTCTACCTGACCAGCAGCGGCCTGCGCGGAGACCCGTGCGTGAAGCAAGTGTGCACCGTCCTCGAGCACGTCGACGCACTGCAGGACGTGCTGGCGGCGGTGTTAGAAAAGCTTGCGGATCACGTCGACGGCGTCGAGGACGAGAATAGGCTGCTGCTGTCCGAGAAGGCGGCGAAGCGAGGCGCCGCGGAAAGTCCGGCTGCGGCTGAGAAAGCGGCGGAGAAGCCGTACGTGGTGACCAACGACGAGGTGCGGGTCGTTTTGATGGAGGAGCGGCGGTTCTTGGAAACCAAAGCGAACGAGCTCGGCGCGCTGGAGACGGCGCTGCTGGCGCGCGAGCGCGCGGTGGCGAAGCGGGAAGAGCTGCTGCGGCGCAGGCTGCCGACTTCGATCACGGGGGCGAGCTTCATCGACCAACAACTCGCGCACATGGACTCCGTGCACACGTGGCAGGCGCTGTGCCAGCAGAGCATGGCGCAAACCGTCGGCAGCTGCATGCCGCCGGCGTACCACCCAAAACCCGGGTTGACAACGCGCCACCAACAAGCGGCGCACCTCTCGTCCACAACCACCGCCCAACCAGACGCTCAATCACAGCTCAGCGAATCGGACGTGTTCGCATCCTTGCAAAGGCGGCTCGCGCAGCCGCCCGTACCGGGCCCGTCTTCAACGCCGACGAAGGTCGCCGGCGGAAGCGAGAGTAGAGGTGACAGCGGACGGTCGGCCTTCGGCCAGCCGACGACGCCGAAGCCTGCTGCCGCGGCGCGCCGCGGCGGCGAGCGAGAAGCGGCGGCGGGCGGGTCTCCTGACGGGCGGCGGCCGAAGTCACCGCGGTACGACGCCGGCCGGGACGAGCCGCAGCCCGCCGCGCAGGACTTCGAGATCGACGACGACTCGATCGCCGACGACGTCGTTCTCGAAGAGCCGGCGCTGGCCGCAGACGAGCACGTCCTGCGGGGCAGCCCGGTGCAAGCCCGCACTCGCGCATCGAACGGCTCGAGCGTCGCCACCGAAGGCAACCCGCCGTCCGGCGAGCTCCGGCACGATAGCCAGCGGGACAGCTCAGCACCCCGCACGAGTCACCCGGCTGACCTGGGGGAGGGACACCACCCTGCTCCAACTCGGATGGGAGACAGTTTGCGGGAAGCGAGCAGCTCCAGCATATATATAGCAGACCCGGCCTCGGCGGACCAGCGGCACTGCCCGCAGTCAAACGGGCTGCAAGATAGCCTGCGAGACAGCACATCAGCGCACGCGCCTCAACAGCAGGGCAGTGCAGGAACCGACCCCCACGAAGGGTCGCAGGAGAAGCCCGACGCCGCACCGCCGCCTCCCGTTCGTAGGAGCAGCTCGACGCAGGAGAACGCGCCCGCCCCGGCTCCAATGGAAGCCGACGAGAAAGGCGACGCCTTGGCCCAGAGTCTCGAGACCAGCGACAGCCAGGATATGCGCCGCGCCGGGACGGCACCTGCCCGCGAGGAGAACAGCAGCGGGTTCGTCGGAGACGGCAGCTGCTCGACGGTTCATACGAGCGACGAAACAGCGCCAGAGACGAAAGGAGACGGAACCCACAAACCGCGCAGCCCCTGCTCATCACGAAGTGCGTCTGATGTAGAAGACGAGTCGAGCGTGCCCGGGACGCCATTAGGCTCTGGGATGGACACAGCGCAGGCACGGACCGTTTCAATGGAAATCGACGCAACTTTCATGCGGGATCCAGATTGTCTGACAGCCCCGCCGGGCTCCCGAGGTGAAGGGAGCTCGACATCGCAAAAGTCGCCGGTGAAAGCAGCCGGCCGGAAGGTGAGGGTTGCCAGTAAAGTCGAGGAGATTCCCCCGGACACCGGCTCGAAATGAGGCTTGAAGTGCGACTGACGAAGGGAAAGTGGTTTGCGGCTCTGCTGTGATGTGCACCATTTCTTTCAACCAGCTGGGTCACGCGCTTGCACACGCAGCAGGTGTGTGATGTCATCAGTCGCAGTCTAACACGTCTTTGTGTTGTGTGTTCTTTACCATGCACAAGCTGTAGCACAGCAACTGAGATATCCAGGCCAGAAAAGCCCATGTTTTTGTGCTGTTCTTCCTCATGCACGACCTATGTATACCGCGTCAGGGTTACTAAGGAAGTTCCAGCACACACACTCACTCACCCACACACATGCAAACACGAACTCTTTTTGTACCTTAGGAGAGCAAGGCTACCGAGCGATGATCTCATATAGAGCGGCTGCCACTTAGTATCGTTTCTGCGTTTACAAAACCCTGTTTGCGGGTAGCCGACACCAGAGGTGGGGCGCACGGCCTTTCCGCGCAATCTTGCCTTGCTGCTGTAGCCTCTGCCATTTTGTTGCTGTTGCTGTATATTCTTTGTAGTTCCGTTGTGAAGAAGGGACAAAATACGCCGCCCCTGATGTTTCTGCGTTTCTTTACTTCTGAAAGTGGCCTCAGCCACTCTTTGCGAAGTACTGCGAAGTTCTACGTGTTGGAAGTCCGAGCATTCTCAGATCGCTGGCTGTGCAGCCTGCGAGTAAATGAGTCACCTCCTCAACACGTTTCCATCCCCAACAAGCCGAGGCATCAAAAGCCAAGGGTGCCACACCTCACGTGGCGGCACGACGACACCGTCCAAGCGTCGTGGACCCGCGCCTTGCACCTTACGAAACCGTCCTGGAGAAGATCCAGGACGTCATGCAGGCAAGGGGGGAGCTCACGCGGCGGTCTCACAGATCGAATCAAACGATAGGCTTCCATCTCCTGTGGGCCATACACAATGATAGCTGAGTTTTGTTCCTCTCTTCAGGCCACTAGGCTCCTCACGAAAGGGAGGTCGGTCCTGTATTCGGTTACATCAGGCTTTCCGGTTCGCAACCGCGAGCAGCACAAAATCAAGGGGTCTATTCAATTATTCCTTGCAGTACTTCAGCCTCACCCTCGCGGCACACAACTGCACGGAAGAGCTCTCAAGGACTCTACAAAGAAAGGGCATGCTGCTTGCCAGCAGCCCGGGAAGATGACCGACACGCGCGCTTCGTTCGCCGAGGTGTCGGGGGGTCACGGTGACGACAATGCCGGCCACAATGCGATAGACGCCTTTTCGAACCCGCAGACGAGCGAACCTGGATGGGTGGTGACGATACGGAAGAAACCCCGTGAGAAGCTGGGGCTGCAGATCTCGCAAGAGTCGCTTGTCATCATCGCGGTGGAAACAGACAGCCCGGCGTCTCGAGCTGGAGTCCGACACGTCATCGGACGCGCGATCACTCACGTTGACGAGCACCCCGTGCAGAACCTTCCACAGGTGTGCCTGTTTCTGGTACTTGCTCCCGACAGGCTGTGCAAACGACTGTGCATCATAAAGATACTTGGCAAGGGGGGGCAATAATACACGACCCACTTGTCATGGGTTTCACACGTGGTTTACAACATACGGGTTGCCGAGAAACACAACATCGCCCCCTCTTGAGCATCTATAAACGAACTAGTTCTAGTTGCAACCACAGCACACTTGTGGGTTTGACCTCAGACATGAACGTGGTCCGTAGGGGCAGGCACATGACACGATCCAGCGTCGTCCTCTGTGAAACGTACCTTTTTTGCGTTCTTTTTACCCGCTGAGTTGGCACATCTTGCCACCTGTTGAGGCAGTCTTCCCAGCGCGAGCTGCAGGTGAACGCAACTGGGAAAAACACACCGAAAAAGACAGGTGCTTCGTTTTGTTTGTGCGTGCCGGTCGTTTCCCCTCTTGTGTTTACCCTGTATCATGTTCAGGTTAGGAATTCTGCCCAAAACACGCTGCCTACGTCTTTTTAGCCTCCACAATACATTGAAGGGGAACCCCACGCAAGATTGTTAGCACAAAAAAGGGTCACCCGCAGACTCTAAGTCCCGGAATCTCAGGCGAAACTTTCAAGCTTCAAGAACACCGCCCCGCTCTCCACATTGCATCATTTGCTTTATAAGAACCGAGTTACGAAGGTCGGGAAACCTTCAATCTCTGAAACAAACGCAGCTTTTGGCCCTCACCGCGGATAAGGCCGTCGTCTCGTTTTACGTCGTGGACGCAGCCAGAATTCCGGCTCGCATCCCAATCAACAACGCTGACAACCTGTCTCCGAGTCCTCATCGCCACCCGGTCGTGCAAAATGGAGATTCAAGCAGTCGAACGCTTGGCGGCGCTGCGGACCCGCGCATCAGCGTGCTGGAAGAGCGGAGGCACGCCGCCGCCGCCCGCGAGGATTACAGGGAGGTGAATCAGCTGACGAACATGATCGACCAGCTTCGGCAGCGGGAAAGGTTCCAAGCCGACCCCTCGGCCCTGGCGACCCCCATGGGGCAGCGTGTGCAGTCGTTGGAGAAGAGGCTCGCCGACACCGAAGCCGCGCTGCTGGCCACGGAGTTCGAGTTGGACCACTACAAGAAACAGTCCCCTGCTCGCCACGACACTTCTTCCCCACTCAGCCGGGTCTACTCGGCTGCCGGAGCACGCGAGAGTTGTCACGCAAGCCCTGCCCCCTCTCGAGCATCTATACGAAACTCAGAATGGGATCCTCAATTGACGCAAGACCGTGGGTTGGATCTTCGCATCGGACCTTCATTCACAAGCCGCGAATACCCGTACATCGGAAGGGGTTATCAGCCAACCGGTTTCGTGCAGGTGTGCGTTCTTTACGGTTCAAGCACCTGCTGTTCGCGGGGAGTACTAGCGATCTGTAAGTCTAGCCCGAAGGTTTTCGACGGAGAATCCACCCAAAAAACCCCGAAAGCCATTGTGTCACTCGCAGTACCGCGGCTGATACATCCCTGATGATGACGATGGTAGAGAGTGTTGTTTTCATTCGGTTCAGAACGCAAGTCAAACCGCCAAGGTTTGCGGTGACGAGCTTCTCATTTCCTCTAACATTTTACGGTAAAGAACAACAACAAGAACCTTAAGTCAAAATATGTTCCAAAGGAGGTAAATGTGCTGAAGCCCACACGAAGCACAGGTGAATCTGGGTTCAGTGGCAGGCGTAAGCGTTCAACAACAAAGACCCACTTTGTTGGTGTGGTCGGTATAGCCAGGGGGAACTACGGGGGAACTACGGGGAACTGACCTTGGGGTGTCTTTTTTTTTTTTTTGTAGTGGATTTTTTCAAACGCCACGCACCGGCGCCAAACCGGGAGCTTTGGAGTGAGCAAAACGGTTCCTCTTGCTTGGGCTTTCCACAGAAGGGCCAAGCCTTTTGAAAAATGGAGCCTTCGGGGTGTCGGGGGTGGTGCTTTCGTGACGCCGTAGCATGAAGGATTCGTTGGAAAGTAGACTCGAACGCTATCGCAGGACTCGCAGAAGTCGGTTGGCTCACGCTTGCAGGAACCTAAGTAAAGCTCGCTACCGGGCCCCCTTCAACGTTCCCCAAGCAGGACTGTAGGAAAAGCACAGTTGCCACCATTGCGTGCTTGTACTGGTCCTTGAAAATAATCGCGTAATCGTGACGGGTGGCAGAGGCCTGACCGATCGAGATCTGCAGAATATCTTGGACAGCCCACAGATAAAATTGGCTCGCAATCAAGAGTCCGGTGATAGACGAAAATATGTGCTTGAGTCCAACTTGTCTGCATGGAAGGGAAGCTGATAAGAAAAGAAAAGTTACTGTCTGCATGGAAGGGAAGCTGACAAGAAGTTACTTCTTGATAAACTGCATGCCCTCACCCGAAGCGTGCCATTCAAGGCTAACGTTGTTGTCGGCAAACTGTTCTACGATCTCTGGAACAGAAGGATGCAGAGCCCGAAGAACCCAAGGCTTGCCGTGTCCGAAGTCTCCCTCTCGCCAGCGAAAGAAGCAAACAAGCCAGAGCCTCTCCTTGTGCGCCATTCCGACACTCCAATCCCTCTTGGGTTTGGGCAAGAAGGTGATCTGCAATCACGTTCAGAAGCCCAGGTGGCGTTTGCATCAGCTCCTCTACTCTGCGAGACACCGGAAGCTCTCCGGAGATGGTACCTGCATTCCAACTCGTCCTCTTGGGAAAGGCCAGTCGACGGCTGTATGCAAGTGGGCGGAGGTCCTGGGACTGCGAAGGCGTGACTACCCCACAAGAAGGACTCTGTTCTGCCCCTGCCGCCATAGCCATCTTATCCTCGGCCAAGCACAAGTTTCTCCTCCTGCAACGCAACCTTGCCTTCAGCATGGCCATTATGACTGTCATTCTGGTTATCAACCTTGCTCCTCGCTCGGGTTGCCGTCTTCGACCGCGACCGCCTCTGATAGTTTGGGTTATAATGCAAATCATCTGTGGCGACTTGCGGTGTCGCGGTTACCTCTTCGTACGTGATGTGTCATTATTTCGCCTCTTTAGCTCGACTTGATTGTCGCGCTCAGGCGCGTTTGGTGCCTCGCTTCTTCTTCGTTTGCTCGTCTAGGTTGCACCGGCGCTTTCACACGCCGCACTTCACTTTCTGGTGCTCGTGGCACACCCGCTCACTCCACTTTTCGTGTTCCGTAGCGTTGAACACCGCCCATCTTGCCGCACGCTCTGCCCTTCCACCTCCACACGTAGGGAAAATATCCATCCCCCACGCCTCGTCGCTGAACTCGTGCCGTCGTCAGCTGTGTCTCGAGCACTTCCATCGTCTCCGTACCACCACGGAAGATCGGCCTTATCTCGTACCCCGTGAGGCACGGCTCCCACCGTTCTCAGCGACCCTATCTTCCCCAGTTTCCTGTCTGGCAGAAGCGGTCCGTCGCCGTTTCGCTCCAGCGCATCCCCGACGGGTTTTAAAAGTTTTGCGAGTACCCTCGCACGCATGCTCAACGGTGTCCCGTCCGTCGTCGCTACGACACTGCCCGGAAGATCTAGTTTGGTGCACACTTCAAAGTCGACGGCGAGCTCTGCCATCGAGACGTCACCCACCACGACCAGCACATCCCTTCCAGCCAATACTGCAGCGCCCGGAACCACCTCTCTCCTCCGACCGCCGCGAAGGTCTGCGGTCCCGCGATCGCTTCGAAACCCGGCCGGCGCGGGGCCTCTGGTAGAACATTTCCTGCTCTCCTTACCGCAGCTGATCCTGTCACTACCGTCACCGTGACTCGCAGTCTGTCCTTCCTTCTCATCCTATTCCTTCCTCTTCGGGGCACGCATAGCACATGGCCGCGCAAGTTGGGGCCGTAATACTGCACCTTTGTAGCTCTTCCGCCCCACCTTCGCCAGGGCCGACTGCAGAAAGTGGTCGCCACAAAGGAATTACCCCCGAAATTCACCGATTTTGGCCTGGACTAGGTGGCTTGTCTCCTGGGGTCTTTGATCTTTATACGCTCGGATTACCCGAAACTGTCCTTATTTTGTGACGAAAAAGTGCAAAGTAGCTTAGAAATGCTCTCCAGGACCCAAGGCTGCATTCCTGAAGCACTCAGCAAAAAAACAAGAAACGAAAAAAAAAAAAAGACACCCCCCCCCATGTTGAACTACGGGGGAACTACGGGGAACTGGCCCACCGACCACACCACTTTGTAGTTGTATTGTTTCCCCCGTCTCTTTTCCGTTCTTGCATATCAGGCCTGCATGCCCCATCAAAAGCAATCGAAAAGAAAGCAAAAGAGCGTTTTACCGCCTTGCGCGGTGTCACGGCATGTTTGGCAGCCGCTAAACAAACATACAGTGCATGCTAATCCATGTGGTTCATGTACTTAAAAGAACTCAATGCTAAACGAAGAAGAAAGAAGAAGGTACCGAGGGCAAGCAGCTCTCAGAAACGACCGGGGACCACGGACACACCAATGCCCTCGAAAGTGGAAAACGGGCACACCTGCCCGCCCTCGTACTCGCCGACTCAGTCTTTGGAATCGCAAGAAAGCCAAATCCCGCTAGCGCCACAAATGCTCGACCTTGACGACGCAATTGCAGGTGACAACGTCATCCGATAACCTGGCTATCGAGGCAGTGCATGCTAATCCGTGTGGTTCATGTACTTAAAAGAACTCAATGCGAAACGAACATATAGTGGCCGGCGCCGAAGCTTCACCAGCTTCGGCTGACACCATTTGCGCACTTAACCATGGTTAAGAAGACAACTGAAAGCATAGACACAAAAGATAGCTCAAAGCATCTGCAGAATAACACGAAAAGCCTCAAGGCAAAAACCCGTTTTCACAGATCTTCTGAGAGTTACCCCGGAGGCTATAGAACCCGGGGGTTTCAAGCGAACCAGCCACCCTACGTAGTCCCCCAACGCGAACAACACTTCGTTGCCCTAACTTCCTCCTGCGGGGCAGCCGGACTTCTGGTCCCCTCGTAATGATTCTTGAACGAGATTTGCTGAAGACCAGAGCCGGCCGCTCTCTTTCAGTTTGAATGCCGAAGCCAAATCAAATATGCAGGCGCATCACATGCTTCCTAACCAGGCTCCGAATACCAGACCAGCACCGACGTCAGTTTCGTTGTGAAGAATTGCGCAGACCGGCGGCGTACTCGGCGTCCGCGCACGTCTCATCGTGTGGATGCAGCTACCCCGACGTGGTCGGCATCGCCGTCCACTATCAAGAGTCCCATTGATGGCAGTCCCAACCAAAGCCACGGGATTGCTCGAATCAATGCACCCTGAACCGGAAAAGTCCCGGATGGCCCTGTATTCTGGAGGCTTCTCACGTAAAAGCCATTACGGGCTGCATTCAACTCAACAGCTGGAGGACACCCAGTTGGCGTAGCTTTTATGAAGTCTACCCCGAATCGCGGGAACCCCACCCTACACACTGCACCACGCATACCGTTGTAGTATGCTGTTGAGCTAAGTCTTGTGTTAAAAAAGCGGGTGTCGTCAGATCCGCTGCTAAGACATTCACACGCGTATTCGTGGGTGCGGCACACCCGCTGTCGTGACTCGGGCACGTCCGGCTGGACCTCCACCGTGTACTAGAAACCTGAATCTTGGTCATCGGCCCGAGTCAGGGTCATACGACCGCCATCTGCCGCGCATATTTCCACCTTCGGTAAATGTTCGCCAGAGTTCTAGCAGACAACTGCCAGCAGAAAGCTTGGCCTGGTGTCACTATCCTTCGCCTCCTCGTCCCTCCTTCGGCAGGTTTCCAAATTCGCTCCGCGCGCATAAGAATTCGCAAAAGAAAGGCGGCGAGCGTCACTCGGAGGGTGCAACGTTACACACGGCGGAGACACAATATGTCTCCGTTTTCTCCTTTGCCTCTGGTCGCAGGCGAGCCTGTCTTTTTTGTATGATCCCTTGTAGATATTTGTTATTTCGTTTCGGAAGGAGTACCATTTGCGTTTCTTTCTTCTTGACGCCCGAACCAGCCCTGCAGGAGTATTTGTGGACCGAACTACACTGGACCTAAATTCATGGACGTGGTTGCTGCCCAGAGAGAGCTTCACTCGGGCGGCTCAGTTTTTTCGCGGATTCTGGCTACAAACCTGCGAGCCGGCCTTACATGACTGGAGAAACACACCTCAGCGAATGATTGGAAAGGGGCTCCGTAGACCACCACCCGGTGCGAGAATCCGCAGACCCACCACCAGGTTCGCTTTGGAGAATGCGGGTGTGGGTGGACCATGATGGAGGCGTCGACGACCTTCTGGCGACGATGATCGCAGCGCGGAGCGGTGACCTCGTGGGGGTGTCGGTGACCGGCGGCACCTGCTTTGCCGACTTCGGCGCGCGTGCGACCGCGAAGATGCTGGCGGGGATGGGCCACACAGCGGCGACCGTCGTCGTCGCTCGGTGCGCCGCCCGCGGCGTCAACCCGTTTCCCCGGACCTGGCGCGGCCACGCCACCACCATCGACGACTTCCCGTTCCTGAACACGGCCGACATCCAAGCCGAAGCTGCGCGGATGCTCTCACCGCTCCCGGGCGAAGAGGCCCTGGCAGACGCGCTGGAGCGGCAGGATGAGCCGCTGACCATCGTCGCGACGGGTCCGCTCAGCGCGGTGGCGTGGGTCCTCGAAAACAGGCCTGCCGCCGCCAAAAACATTGCGAGCGTGCTGGTCATGGGCGGCGCCGTCCGCGCGCCGGGCAACGTCGAGCAGCCCGGCCACGACGGCTCCGCCGAGTGGAACTTCTACTGGGACCCCCCCGCCGCCAGAGCGGTCTTCGAGTCGGGCGTCCCAGTCGTGCTCTTCCCGCTCGACGTGACGAACCGCGTGCCCATCACGCACGAGTTCGTCCAGCGATTCGCGGCCCGGTGGAAGTCGTCGTTCTGCAGCCTCTTCGCCGGCACCGCCTGGTCCCTCACCACCGCGAAGGCGCACACCTGCGAAGGCTCGCAGTACTACGCGTGGGACGCCTTGACGGCGCTGTACTTATCGGACCCCTCGAAATTCACCACCGAAAAAGTTTCCATAGCCGTCGTTGCCTCGGGCGACTCACAAGGTCGCTCCGTCGTGCGGAGCAGCGGGGAAGGGTCCCCCGAGTGTCTTGTGGCATTCGACGTGGACAAAAATGCGTTTTACGACGGAGTAGTCAGGTTGCTGAGCTGATGCGCAAGGCCGCAACCGGGTTGGCAAATCAGCTTACGTGCAAACCATCAACAGACACAGGTACCCACCGCCCGGCAGTCTTCGAGTCAGGCGTCCCAGTCGTGCTCTTCCCGCTCGACATGACGAACCGCGTGCCCATCACGGACGAGTTCATCCAGCGGTTTGCGGCCCGGTGGAAGTCGTTCTGCAGCCTCTTCGCCGGCACCGCCTGGTCCCTCACCACCGCGAAGGCGCACACCTGCGAAGGCTCGCAGTACTACGCGTGGGACGCCTTGACGGCGCTGTTCTTGTCCAACGCCTCGAAATTCACCACAGAAAAGTCTTGATAGCCGTCGTTGCCTCAGGCAGCTCGCAAGGTCGCTCCGTCGTGCGGAGCAGCGGGGGAGGGCCCTCCGAGTGTCTTGTGGCATTCGACATGGACAAAAACGCGTTTTTAGTCAGGCTGCTGAGCTGAGGCGCAGGCCCGCAACCGGGTTGGCAAATCAGCTTACGTACAAACCATCAACAGACACAGGAAGTTGTGTACCCGCCGCCCGGGCAGTCCTCGAGCAAGGCCCGCGACCCTAGGCCAGGCTACAGGCCGGCGATTGGCTGAGGATGCCCTTCCACTCAATGATGCGCGTGGTTTTCCGAAAGCGGTTATTCTATTGTAGGGCGGCGTCGAGGCCCAGCTTCGGCTGACACCATTTGCGCACGTAACCGTGGTCAAGAAGACGAATGAAACACTAGACACAAATATATATAGCTCAAAAGCATCTGCGGAATAACACGACAAGCCTCCAGGCAAAACCCCCCGTTTTCACAGTTCTTCTTGTTGACGCAAGGTCCTAGAGAAGTGGAGGCGGGGCAGGTCTTTATCGTGCGAAAACCGACAACGACATCCGAAAGCGAGCGAAAAAGCGGAGGTCGGCTCAATCATCGATACCCGAGCCGAGGAGGCACCAACTTGACGGAACCCGTCGGATCAGGCCAACGAACGGGGTGGAAAAAAACAAGCGTGTGCTTGACCCCGATCGCGGACGAGCGCGGCACAGCGAAACATGAAACAGGTCTGAGCAGAGACGGTTTGCAGGACAGCGATGCTGGTGTCCGCCGCAGCTTATCCGCCTTCCCACCCACGTCCATCCGTTCAACCCTTTTCCACTACACTCGATACTGCTCGACGCTCGAGTGCGTTCTTCTCAAATGAGCTCCATTCATTCTTCCGCGCCGTCGGACCAGCACTCCTACTCGCGCGAATTTATATCACGCGGCCACGGAAAGTTGACCGTGGCAGATTGCCACCGGAGAACACAAGTTAAAGTGCGTTTCGGAGACCTTGTATCACAGTCAGGTGGCTTGAAGGACCGAAGCATGGTGTAGAATCTCAAAGCATTCCCCCTCCGCAGCGACCGGCAAAAATATAACGAAAAAAAGGCGTGCGGACAGCTATTCAGCCGTTCCGCCAGCCAGAAAAGTCACCTCAAGCCCACACACAGCAGCAGGAGAAACCAAATCGGGCAAAAGGACCGAAATCGTGCGGAAAAAGCTGCCGCCCCGCTGTGGGGCGGGGCCTCCAAGTAGCTTTGGCGGACTTGCGACGGCGACGCTGTGCAAGCAGGGCCCCCCTCGATGACCCACTACGACGAGTGTTACTTCGGCGCATGCGGGTCGACGGAGCAGACGTGCGACGATCCGGTCCAGACGCTCGCTTCGACGGGCGACTTCGTGTGCACGTGCATCTCGAACGCTACGTTGACGGCAGTCGGGCAGCTGGCTACTTGCTCTTTGGACGAAGGCGATGCGGAAGGGGACGACCGGGGGCTTCGGAAGGCAACCATCGCTATTGTAGTCATCATGCCGCTGCTGGCGTGCGCCGCGATGATCTACGGAGTGTATGCCTGCGTGAACAGGAAGCAGAGCGGGACTGGACCTGGCGCGGATCCATTCAACCGGGACCCTAATTTGGCGGACGAGCCGAACGGATTGGCTGAGCCGCTGGTGGGGACAGACCCGCGGGTGGAGGTTTTCGAGGTTGCCAGGAAGGACGACGAGAAGGTCGGCGTCCGGTGCGACGATGAGATGCACATCGTGGCCGTGAAGAAGAGCGGGCCGCTCGGTCGCGCGAACATACGGACGGGGGCGAAGATTCTCGAAGTCGACGGCAAGCGCGTCAAGACGCGCGCCGACCTGGCGAAGGCGACGAAGGGCAAAGCTTGGTTCAAGATGACCCTCTTCATGCCCGAGGAGCAAGAGTTCGCCCCGATCAGAGTCGGCCCGGCGTCGTCCGATGAAGGCAGCCTCTTCACGGACGAAAGCGGCGACGAGGCCGGGACGGTGCGCGCCCCCGGCAAGGACGCAGGCCCGCCGCTCAAGCGGATCCCGTCGAAGGGGCGCAAGTCATTCGCCAAAACCGGCCACGCCCTCGCAGAGCTCGAACGGGTGACTGCCGAAAGAGACGCGTTGGCGACCCAGCTCGGCGACATCAACACCCTGCTGCACCCTCCAAGCTGCACGTTCTGCAGCGGAAAAGAGATGTGGGGGCTGAGTGAACCGCAAGCCGGCACGTCAACGTTTGCCTTGTCTGACGGCTCCGCGTGTCTTCCGCTTGAAGCCATGGAGCCCGCTGAACCCAAGCTTCCGCCGCCGCCGCCGCCTGCTAGCAGTACCAAGTGGCTTTCCATCAAAGGCCGGTCCATTCTCAACCAGCAGATTGATCTCCTGTCCATGAGGCAGAACACCTTTGATCACACTTCCCTTTAACGAAACAGCTTTTTGATGGCCTCTGGTCATTGTGATCTAGCTTCATCGTCCCATGTGGACAGAAGGTCTTGGAAGAGGAGCTTCAGTACCCGAAATTGCCGCCAGACGCATTGGTTTTCGTCGCTAGAGAAAACGGGAAGCCCCGTGTCGCCACGGGGCGTCTGGCCTCTCCGCGACTTATCTAGTGAATTGCCATGGAGGCAAAACCCGTTAGTACCTGCGGAGAGCTATGTGCTAGCTGCCAACTATTCGAATGAAGAAACAGCAACCCACAACCTGCAAAATGCGGCTCTCGGAGAGTTGTTACGTTAAGAACCTCCTGTTCTCCATGAGCGCGCGGTGGTACGCATGGCTCCTGGTTGATGCCCGGGCTGTTGCGACTGGCACCATCAACCAACGAGCGATCTTCTGTCTTGTACTCTGCGTACGGGGAAGTACACGAGTTTCCTGTACTCGCGTGAGCGACCTTGAAATACTACGAAGTATCCAGTAGCAGGAAGGCTGACTGTCCTCGACAACGGCCGTACGCGTATACACTGAAGAGGAGTTGTCGTCGTGTCTGCACGCAGAATTCGGCATCCCCGTCCACGCTACCACGTCGCCTTTAAATGCACGGGGCTCCGTGGCAACCCTGAGCCCTTCCGGAAAAAGTTGCTGGGCAGCAGCCTGCGGCGCCAGTTGCAACAAGATCGCGCTGCAGTTTTTGTATGGTACCGCCCTAGCCCCGTGTTCGTTGCGAACACACCGTAGATATTCTTGTTTCAGTCTTGCATGTTGATACGTTGTGCTTGTCACCATGCTTCCCCCTTTCGCGTTTACTGAGTCGGCAAATCACAGCAAGCCTGTTCTGGAAACTATCAATCAAGCATCGGTGAGTAGGGGGCGGGATTGTAGAAAGGGGTAAACTGCCAGCTTCATCACATCGAGATCGTCTTCGGACGACGTGATCAAGCAACCCTAGCCTTCGACAGTGCAAGCCTACCCCTGCATTTCAAGGTCAAACTGCTTCCCACACAAGAGGTTGTGGCGGTGCGGCCCTAAGTCACGTTTCGCTTTTTTGGTCCTTTTGCGCAGAAGCTGGAACCGAGATGTGTCGCCTGTGCAAGGACAAAACGGCCGTTTGTGACGAGAAGCCTTGAGCTGAAGGCTGGACGAGGGACGAAGTTGAGGTCGGGCTGGTGATATCCAGCCTCCATTCTCGGAATGCTGCGCTTTCACCCGCTTTTTCTTGGGGGTTCCCGCCGGCAGTTCTGCCGAGGCAGTCGCTCGGGGGGGCCCTCGTGCTTGCTTGGCGGCTTCGGCGTCCTTCCCTGTTTTCCCGTCGAATCAGTCGCATCGGTGTCGTGAGGTGGATTCTTTTTGGTCCCTTCCATGGCGGTGTCGCTCTTCCTATGTGTGAGAAGCAGGATTTGCTCCCCAAACACTGAACTATGATTTCCTCCAATGAATGACTGGGCGGGGTACTGCCCGACAGCTCGCCGTCTGTATGAATTTCAGACGGAAATACTACTTACCATAGGGGTTCTAAGTACAGGCGGTCAGAAAATTTGCTCCACACGCATTTGCTCCAACATCTGGTCCTAGGAGGTAGCAGGAAAAAGTTGTATACATGGGCTGGGGAGGTTGATTTCCTAGCTGGCCGATCTTGGGGGAATAGACCGACTCTAAATGTAATGACGCTAGTCTAGTAGAACAATCAGTGTGGCCGCTGATGTGATCCAACCATGAGGGAAGAACCGGGGACAAACCGAGTAAACCTTTTGTGGCGCATAATTGGTTGGCGGCGCTTCGAGCTCACAGCGCACGCCGGAGCAGTGTTGCCGGGACCACCACGAGCCCGGTGACGGTGTCCTCAGGCACGCGTTGCGGCGGCTGCGCCAATGCCTCCGTGTGCTGCCGGAGTGGCTACCACCGGGCGGGAGACCGACCAGACGACGCCGACGACGAGAACGAGGCACCTGCGCCGCAACCGGCACCGGCAGCGTCCCGACGCGGGCTCCGACGCAAACGCGGGGAGACGAGCGAGGAGTCCTCCGGCTCCGGCCTGGGAGACTCACCAACAATCGATCGCGCGGCGCCGCTGCGGCGGCGTGCTGCGAAGGACCCTTCCGTCCCACGCACCCCCCCCAGCGCGGCGGCGCCGACGCACTCAACTGCCAACGCCGCAACTCGGGGCCAACACCCCCGCCCGACCCCGACTGCGTCCATCCGCGCGCGCGAACCGACGCAAACGCGAAGAAACGAGCGAAGGGTCATCCAACGATGGCTCCGGCCGGGAGGCCACAACGACACCCACTCGTAGGCCGCCTCCGCGGCGGCGCAACAAACGCGTTCCATCTGCTGTGACGTAGACACGGAGTGTGCTTAGTGCGTTGCTCAGGGTAGTCGAAGGCCTGACAATCACACGAATGCAACAAATTTACGGTTGGCGGCGGCCAGCAACGATACAGGCGTACTGGGTAAAAGGAATCCAAAAACGGTACAGCTGCAAACTACAACCAAACGCCCGAAGCCCATTTGCATGTAGTAATGCTGCCAACTATTAATCCTAAGTACTAACAATCCATTGCTACCACAAAGACGTAAAAACGTAAAAGTGAAAGGGCAGGCACACAAATCGGCAAGCGAAAAGGAAGGCGTTCTAACCAGAAATAAACGTGAGAACGAACTTTTCAAGATGACGAAGCTGTTTGTCGGTCAAGTGCCTGCCATCTGCAGCGAAGAGCAGCTCAGTGCGATATTCGGCCAATTCGGGGAGCTTACCGATATCAGCATCATGAGGGACAGGGCCACCGGACGTAGTAAAGGCAGCGCGTGGGTGGTGTTTAAAGATGCTGGTGCTGCTGAGGAAGCCATTGCCACGCTGCACGACAAGCACAGCATTCCCCCTCAGAGTAACTCGCTCCAAATCAGGCATGCGGGGAAGGCATCCGGTTCCGGTATGTTACCCGGCACTGAGCAGGTTTCACCTGTTCTCATGCCGACACCGCAGTCTCCACCGCAGCAGCCACCGTTGACCATGCCGCCGATGCCGCAACAGGCAGACCAGATGATGACCCAGCACATGCAGATGCAGGTGCCGCAATCCCGCTACTTCGTCGGACAGCCTACTTGGCAAGGCCAGCAGCCGCAGCAGCAGCAGCAGCAGCAGCAGCAGCAACAGCAGCAGCAGCACCAGCCTCATCAGCAGCTGCAGCAGCCGATGACGATGCCGAATGTGCCGCAGATGCTCCCCCAAATGCACCAGATGGCAGTCGACGCGCAGATGTCGGTCTCCCCGCCGCTGACACACCAGATGATGCCGCCGGCCCCGCCGATGCACTCTTGGCAGCAGCAGGTCGATCAAAGCCAACACATTGTCGACGCACCGCCACACATTCCCCCTCCGCCATCAATGGGAATGTCCGACGACGATCTGAAGCCGAAGCACGACAAGAAGTTCCCACCTTGCGGCGGACGAAAGCTGTTTGTAGGACAAGTATGCTGCACCCCTCTTCAATACAGTGAGTCAGGCCTCTCTGAATGAGCTAAGTCGCTGAAACTCTGCCTTTCTTATTCGCCCCTACAATCGCATATTGAGCGCACAAACCAACCGACGAGCCGCCAGCAAACAAGCATGCGTGGTTAAAAAATTATTCAGGGGATTAGTTTCCGTTGCAGATTTAGACCGTCGGTCTAAATCTGCAAACCGGACTTGGCCGGGGAAAAAAAAAATAGGGTAAAGTCCCTTGTATGGACACCTGACTTTGAAAAAGTCCCTTGTATGGACAGCAAACTTTCGAAATTCCCTTGTATGGACACCTGACTTTGAAAAAGTCCCTTATATGGACACCTGATTTTGGAAAAGTCCCTTGCACGGTGTAGTGAGACCTGCTTGCTGCACGTCGACCCGTGGAATGATCTGATGTTGGGGTTCACCCATGTGCACATTAGCAAAGCTGCGGTGAAATTGGAGCCTTCACATTCTGAGTGGAAAGGGTATGAAAAGGCATCAAAGAGCGACATCATGCCGTGTCAGAACAATCCAGAGAAGAAACCACGTTCCGCTTTATGTGTTCCCGGCAAAGTAAGTTCGGTGTCCTGGGGAGAACCCCTTCCACAGCAGCCTCGAGTCCTTTGTCCCTGTCAGAAATGAGGCCAAAGTTGCTGCCAGCGTGTATTTCGCTCAGATTTTGAAGGAATCGAGACCATGACTCTGTATCTTCCGTGGTTCCCAAAGCGTAATGGGAATTGTGCCGAGGTTGGCGTCGATGCCAACAGCACTGAAAAGCACCCCCCTTTCCATGTGCGCGGCGTCAATGCTTATCAGTGGGACCACGTGGGCGGTCGCACGGATCGCGGCCCCGAAGGCCAGGAAACAAAATGTAAACCGCCTGCCTTCTTCATCGCGCTTGGTGTACACCCGACTACGCGAGTCCGGATCTACTGCTCTGATGGCAGCAAAATACGGGTTGCTCTCTGTGAACGCCGGAGCTTCGTCGCTGAAGGTAACAGACCGTTAGCACCCGTTCAAAAAAACTGTCGGCCGATGGAAAAAGTGCACCCACCACTGGCAACACAGAAGTTGTGTCCGGTGACACAGGGGCAGTCCCAACAGCTTCGTCTTCGTCTTCATCTTCGTCTTCGTCTTCGTTGTCTGATGCATTCCCGGAGTCCGTCTCGTTCGTCTCAGACGCCAAAGACCCGGTTTTGCCAACAGAGTTTACGCAATGCAGCTCACAATAGTGCACAGGGGTATTCGAGTACGTCGTCCACACAAGTTTGCAATGGAGAGCAGGCTTCCAGACACAATAGTGCACCAGGGTATTCGAAAATACGTCGTCCATACAAGGGTCTTTTCAAAAGTCAGGTGTCCATACAAGGGTCTTTGCAAAAGTATGCCGTCCATACAAGGGACTTTTCAAAAGTCAGGTGTCCATACAAGGGACTTTCCAAAAGTCAGGTGTCCATACAAGGGACTTTTCAAAAGTCAGGTGTCCATACAAGACCTTTCAAAAGTATGTCGTCCATACAAGGGACTTTTCGAAAGTACGGCGTCCATATAAGGGTAGGTTCTCCATACAAGGGTATTTTTGATTATCTGCCGTCCATATAAGGGACCAAAATAGTCTGTCCATACAAGGTCCCTTTTGAGAATGTGTGTGTCCATACAAGGGTATTTATTCAGAATCTTCTGTCCATACAAGGGTATTTTGCAAACCTTGTGTCCATACAAGGGTATATTGCAAAACTCTGCTGTCCATACAAAGGCCCTTTTAGAAACTAGTGAGCCCATACAAAGGTTTATTCCAAAACTTCGGCTCCGGATAAGGAACTTTGTCCAAAATGATTCAAAAAACGGTGTTCGAAGTAAATAGAGGCGGGGGTGTGGTGTTTGTAGCAGTGCTGAAGGTGCTGGAAGGCTGCTGAGCCTCCGCTGCTGGGACCCAGCCGCTGCCGTTCAATTGTATTCAGCTTCGGGTCGGCAGGTTGCAGCTACCACCGTGCTTCATTACTGGGCCAAGGTCCTGTTTGACAGTTGAGTAACCCACACGAGCTAAGAATGGCCCACACATGATAAAGGGGGGGCGGAATTATTTTTGCCCAAATTTTCCGTCGCGCCTTCGGCGCGATGTTGCTAAAAAAACGCTAAAAATTGTTGTTGTAAGCACGGCGGTGCAGGTGCAGATACACCAAAACCGTGGACCTATTATCATAGGAAAATAGGTCCCCAGGTCCACCCCTTCAGCTGCCTGACGAGACTGTCTGTTTACGTGTTTTGACTGTTTTTGGAGCGCGTCCCCATAATATATCGTCCAATAATATTAGTCGTATAAGATCGAAGATCTTAGAAGATTAATACTATTCCGACGAGAACTAACACTTAGGTCTCAGAAAGGACCCAAGAAGACTCCTCTTTTGCCGAGCGAAGTTGTGAAGATGTGTCGGCTCCGCCCCAAGATGCCGTACATCGGCGAAAACGGCACCGAAACACCGCCCAAAACCACCCCATAGTAACAGTCTAAATCTGCAAACCCCGGAAGCCTTCAAACTAATACCCTGTAAATTATTTCTTCACAAAAAAATACTCGAGGGGCTGCCTTGTGCTTACTTCGAAGGAGGCTAGAGGGGGAGAAACAATACAACTACAAAATGGGTCTTTTTTGTTGAACGCTTACGCCCGCCACTAAACCCAGATTCACCTGTGTTTCGTGTGGGCTACAGCACATTTACCTCCTTTGATCTTTGCAACTGGCAGCCTCCTCAAGTATTTTGAGCCAATTCACCTAGCCCCCCTGAAAGTGACTTTAGCTCGATTACGCGTCGATTACACTCGATTACACTCGATTACGCTCGATTACGCTCGATTACACTCGATCAACATTTGGGTGAATTGGGGGGGTACTGCAGTAATTGATTAAAGGCGTGACACTCAGCCAATCTTGATAGGCCGGTTCAACGGGCCCACTAACGCACCTTCTTCCGGGGCTAAAAAGGTGCTGATGACAGGATATTGAAATTGGAATAAAAACAAGAATATTAGTCTGAAAAAATGACCGCGACAGGCAGTGTAGCTGGAGACCAGGAAGCTCGGGCTGACTCACGGAAGCAGGTTGTCGAGTGCGTACGGGCTCGGGTACCACTATCTCGCATTAGCTCGTCTTCTTGTTGCGTTAGTATAGTCCTTTGACAGAGTGAGCCGGTGCCTCTCATCTCACCTTTAAAACACGGCTGAGTCACGCATGCTCTTGACAGACGCTAGCGTCCGACATTTCGCACGCGCGTCGCAGTCGTTGGGTGGTATTGACAAGGGGTTTCATCGGACACTCGGATGAGCTTCGTTACTTCACTGGAGGCCCGCTTGGCTGCCTTCGAGTTGCGTTTCCGCGTTGGTGTTGTTGCTTCGCTTTTGGACTCCTTCTTCGACTTCGCACGGTCCCAACGTCCTGGTCTGCCCTTGGTGCACGTCTTGCGCTCAGTCTGCGCAGTTCGTCTCTCCTGCTTGACTCCGTGATTCCATCGAGCCTGCTTGCGCTCCCATCCCGACGGGTAATGCGTCTGCGGTCGAAAACTGCCATTCAGTGTTGCAGCTTTGCGGAGCCCAGCCTGCGGTACGGCTCGCACCTTGTCGCCGGCCTACTTCGCCGTCTGCTCTCGTGCGGCGGCTTCGTAGGCGCGCATCACAGCTTCAAACGCCTGCTGGTTTGCTATTTGTGGTCTCTTGTTGAGTCCGGCCATGTTCCCGCCTCCGAGAGACGTCAGGACGTTGACTTGCATCTCAAGCGCCGGGTGAATCGGCGTCTGCACGATACTCGTCAGCCGTCGCATCGCGCTCTTCATCGCGTACGATTTCGCGGTCGCCGAGTCCCGATACTCGGCTGTCGCTCGTCTCTGAACCTCATCCATCGCGTGATTCGATAGAGCATCGGCGTCTTCTTGTTGCGTCAGTGGGGAGTCATTTGCATGCAAATGAGTACCACAATAGCTCGCATATATTAAATTTAGCGCAGTTAGTACTTGAGCCTTTAGGCATTCCGTGCGGGCCAGTTCCAGGCGATAGGGTGTTCGCCGAGCGCTCGGTAGGCACCTTGTCCTCGGTGACATGGAGTTTCTGCTCCGGCTTGGGGGTGGTGACTTCGTCATTGCCGGGGATGCAGGAGAGCTTCCGGGGAGCAAAGATATCCTCTGCCTGACGTTCTCGTACCTGGACACGATGGAGCAGAGATGGAGGATGCGGCTTGTGTTTGCAGCACTTGTGTGGCAGAAGGATCCAGCAACGACAACCAAGTATCTCCAGTACGTGCTGGATTACTTTCAGAAGCTGCAAGAGTCGCTCCTTGCCTTGGGGTTCGATCTCCCTGGCGATGCACTGCTCCCAAGGATGAAAAAGATGGTTACAGACAGAGGCCTCTTCACGACGGCTAGTGAGTGTACGCCTGTGGGGCCGTTGACGAGGTCATCATGGAGCCCGTGCATCGCCTGCACCTTGCTGACAAAAATGTCTGGCTACCGACCTTCCTTTCAAGGAAGGTCGGTCGCCAGACAAGGACCTTTGCGATCACTTAGCGCTTCTTCATCATTCATCATCCCGTCTTGCTAGGCTGCTCACAGTCGCTCGAAGATCTTTCTGTCCCTTTTCGCCACCAACCCGCCTGCAGTCCCCGTGCTTGCTGCCATGATTTAGAACATCTTCATCTCGAGAGCTTCCGGTCTCATATGCACATCGCCCACTTGCCTGCGGTTTCCGTCCCTCGTATGCTTATGCTTGGCACGTCTTGGGCCAGACAGTGGTCAACATGGTCGCCCATGGGCCAGTCAGGGGTCCACCAGTGGTCGAACCCAAAATACTAGTATCAATCTCGATCACACTCTACAACGCTCGACTACACTCTACTACACTCTATTACGCTCGATTACACTCGATTACACTCGATTACACTCGATTACGCTCGATTACACTCGATCAGGGGGTAGGTGAATTGGCTCATATTTCCTACAAAGCAGGTGCTTATACAAAAAAAAAAAAAAGATTCTCAAAACAGGCCGGTTAAAAAAGGGGTTTTAACCTCGGGAGTTTCTGGTGAAAACTTTTTGCGCTTGCAAGGCCAGTGATACGGAGGCTAGAGGACCCGCAAGACCCACAGTGGGGTCTACAACAAAGTGACAACGCCTACGAAGGTCGCATACCAGGCTTACAGGTCATTAACAAACCTAGCTCAACGTGGGAAAAAAAAGTCTTTCCGGCCATGCCACAGACTTCTTTGCCATGATTTTCCCGAATTTCGGGGATTAGAATGAGATAAACTTCCCTTATATCCCGCCCCTAACAAATATGTGCCCTTATATCCCGGTTCAGAACAAATTTGGTGCCCTTATATCCCGGTTCAAAACAAATAGGTGTAATTCCCTTACATCCCAATCCCATTGGGATGTAAGGGAACAAAATTTGTTGGTTGGGATATAAGGGAACAAAATTTGTTGTCCCATTGGGATATAGGGGAACAAAATTTGTTGACCACAGAACCTGGCCAGACCAGTCAGCCTGGACAGCCTGGACACCGGTCAGTCCGACCAGCCCGGACTGACCAGACAGTCCGACCAGCCTGGACAAACCAGACAGCCTGGACAGCCTGACCAGACCAGTCAGTCCGACCAGCCCGGACTGACCAGACAGCCCGGACAGCCTGGACAGACCCGACAGTCCGACAAGCCTGGCAGGCTGGAGGCTGGAGCCCGACCAGTCTAGTCCGGCTGACCCAGAGTCCGACCAGCCTGGACTGCCTGACCAGACCAAGCCCTGGCGGTTGGTGCTGCAAGATCAACAGGAAGGGTGGGTCTGGGTCCTTGGTTTCTTTCAATGGGAAGAACGGGAACAAAATTAGTTACCCAATAATCAGATGCAGAACCTGTCCTGCTGTAGGAAGGTACAAGGTTGTTAAAAGTCCACACGAATCACAGGAGGTAGAACATGATTCATGGATTAAGTTTGAAAGTGCGAATCTCAGGACGTGGAACATGATTCGTAGGACCGCTGAGCACAAAGTTACCAAGTTTTCAAAACACCGCAACGGAGCAGGCGCCCGGCAGGCAATAGGCTCGGTCAGGACTGATCCCTCACACCGAAGTGATCACGGGTTGTGAGCGTAGATGCGCGGGGCTGAACTCAGGCTGCATGAGTGGGTTTTGTCAGGTAACAATGGCCCTCCACACCGGATCTCAAGAGTAAGCTTCGTTTCCAAAAGTCGTGATCAAGTCTGTATACCCACAGAAGGCGCGAACTTAACGCAAGGACCCTTCAGACGTGGAACGCATTGGTCAGAAAAGCAAACACCGCAACGGAGCAGGCGCCCGGCAGGCATTAGGCTCGGTCAGGACTGATCCCTCACACCGAAGTGATCATGGGTTGCCTTGTGAGCGTAGATGCGCGGGGCTGAACTCAGGCTGCATAGTGGGTTTGCGGAACTGCCGTAGCATCGATCAGCGAGTAAACGTATCCATCCCTGGCCGTGGCGCTCGATGGCTTCGGTAAACCGCATCGCGTATACAGACGAGACTTGACTCCGTACTTAGAGAGCGAATTCCGTCGATCATGGTGCAGATGACTTTACGCAGGACGATGCAATATTACCCCTCCCTTCCCTCTTTGCCCTCCCGAAAAGAAAAGGCGTCGTTGAGCAGAGTGTAAAAAAGGATACGGGTGCACGAGCACGCGGGGCTCATGCAGATGGAAAAAATCGGCCAATTTATCCGTAACGTAAAACACGCAAACATGCAAGAAGCTGCAGCGCAACCGGATGCGAAGTAGGGCAGTGCTAAACATGTGCTGACTGCTTCCAGAATTAAAATTGCTGGTGCTGCGGTCCTGCTGCCAATCTTGTTACGACGGTTGCTTCCTCTTCCTCTGGCCGCATGACCACAAGGGCCGAAGTGGCAGTGAAATCTGAGAAATTGAAACCTCATTTTGGAGGTAAACGCAGCCTCAGATTTGGAATTCTTTTGTTTCAACGGCACCAAACGTCCCCGAATAGTCACTTTGACGCCCCCCCAAAAATCGTCATGACCACAAATTTTTGTTCCCTTATATCCCAATGGGACAACATATTTTGTTCCCTTATATCCCAACCAACAAATTTTGTTCCCTTATATCCCAATGGGATTGCCTTGCCCAAGAATAATCCCTGGCAGTGTCAGGAAAAAAGAACAGGTCGAGTCGGTCGCTGATGGGCTGCCGCTGGACACTCCTTCGCGCAGTCTTCCCCCGCGCGTCTGTCGAGCCTCTCACGGTTTTGGGTATAACAAGTGCGATTTGTTAAGAGCAAAAGACGATCAGTGGCAGCGTACTATCCTCACTCCAGAAGACATGTTGAAGGAAGTGCGCACATGGAAACAATCTGACAGCCACTTGCCGCAGGCTCGTGCCTCTGCAGTGCCGCTGGGCACCCCTTTAGCAGTCCTTTCCGATACACCTGATGCACAAAGCAAGAAACCCTTGACCCCACAAAAGGAATGATCCACGCGCGAGAGTTGCTCTCGCTCTTGGCGGCTGCTGGGACTTCTGCCCAGTGGGCACGGCACCGAAAATCGAGTAGACCCTTGCATGCGCAAATGGGTTCAGTGTCGAAAACGCAATGAACAAATTTCATCATCAGGATGATAATGCAAGCAACATGATTCACACAGCTTCCGAAAGACATGTCGCGTACAGACGTTCAGAACATGATGAGCATGCACGGAGCGATCGAGGAGCTGCATGTCATGACCGACAAGAAAACAGGCCAAGGCACAGGAGCGGCGTTCGTTATCTTCGAAAGACGGGAAGACGCAGTACGGGCGATCCTCATTTTGAATGGAAACGTCACCATTCCCGGAATGAAGTGCCCCCTCCAAGTATGGCGCTTTCTTTTTTTTTTTTTGCGATGGACCAAATTGTTAGGCACATTTGTTGGCCGGCGTCTGGACCGGATCGTCGCACGTCTGCTCCGTCGACTCGCATGCGCCGAAGTAACACTCGTCGTAGTGGGTCATCGAGGGGGGCCCTGCTTGCACAGCGTCGCCGTCGCAAGTCCGCCAAAGCTACTTGGAGGCCCCGCCCCACAGCGGGGCGGCAGCTTTTTCCGCACGATTTCGGTCCTTTTGCCCGATTTGGTTTCTCCTGCTGCTGTGTGTGGGCTTGAGGTGACTTTTCTGGCTGCTGAATAGCTGTCCGCACGCCTTTTTTTCGTTATATTTTTGCCTTTCGCTGCGGAGGGGGAATGCTTTGAGATTCTACACCATGCTTCGGTCCTTCAAGCCACCTGACTGTGATACAAGGTCTCCGAAACGCACTTTAAAGGATCGAAACACGGCGCAGACGGGACCAGTGCGGTGTTGAGCACATACCCATTCCAAGCACGTTCTTGCAATCCCCCCATTCCAGTAGGGTACTTCGCGTAACGCGACTTGCTGCCCTCAGCATGCAGGATTACTTACTCGCACTCTTTTTCCGGTACTTCAACCATTGGTTCTGCACACGGCAACCCCATGTCCACTGTGCTCTGCGGAGTTTACTTCGCAGATTGCCACCGTAAAAAGACGACAAGTCAGTGCTGCCTAGCGAGTCGCAGTCACAATCAGGGCGAGTGCCCTGAGTTTTTTAACTGATTGCTCAGACACGGTTGTAGGGGCCTTCTCCCCGTGACGGATTCGCCTGTGCTCTAGTAGCACGGGTGGTCCTGGCTGTGACGAGCTACGAACAGCTGCCTGACAAACCAGACTCACACCGCAGTCCTGTCTGCAGACACTCAGGTTCCGCGCTGATGATGGTCCGCCTTATGTGTCCGTGGCTTAAAGGACCGAAACACGGCGCAGATGGGACCAGTGCGGCGTTGAGCACATACCCATTCCAAGCACGTTCTTGCAATCCCCCCACTGCAACGAACAACGAAACACAGGTTCGCTTCGCTGAGGGTGAGTTGGACAAGAACCAAGACGGAAAGTTGTTCGTCGGCCAGGTGCCTTACTCTGCAAATGAAGAAGACCTGAAGCGGCTGTTCGGTCCGTTCGGAAGCCTGAGCGAAGTTGCTCTCGTCAGGAAGGGAGGCCAAAGTAAAGGCTGCGGCTTCGTCAGATTTACAGACCGCCGACACGCCGAAGATGCTATTGAAGCTCTGAACGGTCGTCACACGATGCCTGGTGGACACAGTCCGTTGACGGTATATCTTCTACTTCTGTGCAAATACGCAGGTCATGGCACAAGTGCAACGCGGGAGCCAGGCTTTGCGTGTTCGGCGGCATTGCAGGACCACGGCCTAGGGGTCAACTGGTTACCGATTTCTCAAACCAAAGGAATAAGTACTATGGCGGGTTTTGGCTCTTGAATATGTGTCCATGGAGAGGCAGAGCGTGCGGTAAAGTGCACTGCATCGTGCAAACAAACTCTGACTCAAGCTTTGCAGGCTGCTGTAGGAGTTTGCACTTTGGTTCTGGAGTGAGCTTCTTCTTCTACTTCTTCTTCAAGATCGCGTTGGTAAAAGCGGTGAAGTTAATGCTTGTTGCAGGATGAAGAAATTAAAGTAGAGAGGTCGAACAATGTGAAGCTCAGAAGAGCTGAAAAGACCCCGCTGCTTAAGCCGAAGAAGGCATTTGAAGTCTAATAGGCTGACAGGCTGACATTGCTCTTACATCCCGCATGTCCCTAGAACAAGCGCTGTGCCTAAGAACAACAGCTTTCACCGAAAGTAACCCGAGACATCACTCTGAAACACAGGTCCGGTTTGCTGATTCGGAGGAGGAGAAGCGAAAGCGCCGTGAGGACCGTCAGACGCAGCAGATGCAGAGCATCTTCACGCAAATGCAGCAGCCGCAGCAGCAGCCTGTGCCGCAGCCTCGCCAAGTGATGCCGCAGCATCACAACCCGCATCACCAGAACCCTGGACAACACATCATGAATCCAATGATGGGCCTGGGTCTGGGAGGCTTGAGCGGGCTTGGTACACACGGCCCGTTTCCCAACATGATGGGTGTTCCCATGTATTCCCCTGTGATGACCCAGTAAAATGCGTTTCCCACCACTTCCCATCCCCGTTCCGAGCTTCTCAACCCCTTTTCCGAAAAATACTCTCCTCTCACATTCTTTCGATTCCCCCCCCCCCCCCCCCCCTTTTTCTTTTTTCTCGGTTTTTGCTTCACTTTTTTCTTCGTTTCTTTTTTCACCCAACTTCCGTCCTACAACCCGTTGGAAGCACAACACACAATTCACAGGAAAAATTGGATTCGAAGCGACGGGCAAGGGCTTCCTCAGAGCCAGACTCGCTTCCTCCCACCCATTTCCCCGTTCCCCATTCGGTGCGATCCGCTTGTCTAGTAGGTCTTTGGAAAAAGCACGAGAGAGAAGTTTTCAGTTTCAAACCGTAGGAATCTGCCATACAGTGGGGACAATTCCTCATGAAGCCTCTCCCACCCAGCATTAAACTAAGAATTTTAGCCACATGCAATGTGTGAGGAAACTGAACCGCCCAAGTAGGACCTTCTGATCATGATCATTTGCCAAAATTGCCACCTGAAACCACGCTCAGGGTAGTGTGGAACGAAAAAAAAATTCCCTTTCTATTATCTTTAGCCATACTTCAACCTACTTTCTCCTACTCTCGCGGTGTACGGTTTCCCCCCGACTTTCGTGGTTGAGGAGGTTGCAAACACGGAAACTGCGGCAGCAATCTGAAGTTCCGACGGAAAACTGGAAGCGGGTCGTACCACCTCCTTTTTACGTTTTTCCGCACTTGAAAGAAAAATAGGAAAAGTATACATGAAACAAAACAAAAAGAAAGAAAACGAATTGCAAAAAGAAATACCCCCCCCCCACCCGACGACTGACAAACCGTGATGCTGGCTTCGAAAAAGAAAGTCACCGATCAAACGAATGCAGAACGAAACTAGACTGGCAGCATTCTTCCTGCACAAACTAGACGTCTTGATATACACAGGCGCTTCGCACTCTAAAAGAGATCTATGAAGCACGGTCGGTAGCCAGACTGGGGTTGCTAGTGCCGGCTTCAATTGTAGAGCCAATCTGTATTGGTGTTGTGATCTCTGTGAATGCGACGTTCTCGAGACCAGCTGTGCGTATCACGCTTCGTTACAGTGTTGACCAAATCCCGCTTTCCAACCTTGTGTTGAGGGAAGGCCGGCTACCATCAACGAAGGGGCGCTTTTCAGAAAAGCGAGCCAGGAAAAAGGCATCCGTAATCGACTCCTGCGTGCGAGACTGGAGCCGTTGAATGAGAGCCAGAACTTGGCATCGTACCTTAACGGATATGAATCAGTTCGCTCATTCAGCGGAGAACCCAAATTGTTGCGTAGTGACTTTACAGCAATCACCACACCCCGCTTCCATTCCTCATGGTTAGCATGTGTCGTTGAACCGCCTGTTGCAAATTCAATGCGTGCTTAGCGAGTAATTTGCTCACGAAGAGCCCAAGTGGGACTTTACGTCAGCAATCGCCACACTCCGCTTTCATTCCACATCGTTAGCACGTGTCGTTGAACCCGCCTGTAGCACGGTTTTTGGGGACCAACGAACCGACATTACAAGTGCGTGCGTAGACCCGCAGCCCCGGCCTGGAAGTTTTCCAGGTAGATCTGTCAGACAATAATAAATTGCACTCGACCCACCCTCCAGCCTTTCCTCCCACGCTGCGGGCTCATTCCGTCCTGATTGCTTTTCTAAGAAATCGGCGACGTGCATTTGCCAGCCAGGTGAGAACACGAGAAAGAACATCCATCAATAGAAGATATTGAGAACGCGAATCATCTGAGAGATAGAATCTGCCCACTGTGTCTTCTGTGTTATCGACAATACTGGTTGCGACATGTCGTGTTTGTGGTTCATATCATAAGTCAAGTCACCCGCAAACGCACCCAGAGCTTACTGGCGGTTTTCCACCCGACAGAGCTGCTAGCTTGTTAGTATCCGGCTCGAAACTACGACATTTACACACGAGAGATATTAGCTTGATCAAATCATGCGACAGAGAAAACCACATCCCAAGTAGTCAAATTTTGCAGGCTCACACCGTGGGTAAGCAACTCGAGACACACAGTGGACACTGTATCGGTGTCATTGAGATTCTGCTTCTTTCATGCGCGCTTGCTAACGCGCGGGGTATCGAGATCTTGTGCTACCCACATTCACTTCATTGTGTTCACAACCCTCCCCTGAGATTGAATTCAGGTATGAACTGGAAGTACTGATGCTACAGTATTAGTGAAGGCACTCGGAAAGGACCTTTCCAGCCAATCGTAGAAGGCAAACAAACGACCAACCAACTCTAAAACCATCTCACACTGGCGGCACAAATATTTTGTTAGGCTGTGGCTTGATGGCAGACAACTCGAATGACAGTTTCCACGTCATGCAAACTACACCATCTGCAGGGGAAGCCCACCTTTGATCTACCCTCGATCTGAGGCGGTACACGAAATGGGTGCGCAGTCAGCATTTGGCCGACATGAGATTTCTCACCGGCGGGGAGGGGGGGGGTACAAAAACAATTACAGCAACAGTTTGTTGCCAACCACTTGTTACACGATGCGATGTTTTAGCGGCCCCGCGGGCGACTTTCTGACGGCACCGCAACATTTACGCAAGCAAAACGCGGGATACCCTTTTTTGTGTGTGTTTTCTGGGCAAGGTCACTGTTTTCCTACAGCGAAAAGCTTCTTGCCTTTGGTCGTGATTTTTTGCGACTTCGGTACCTCTGGCTTCCGAGAGAGCTTGTTCCCGGTAAGGAACATTGGCAGCGGGTTCACCCGAGGAGCACTGACCAAAAAATATTTTTTTGTATAAGCACCTGCTTTGTAGGAAATGCTTGAGGAGACTGCCAGTTGCGATAGATCAAAGGAGGTAAATGTGCTGTAGCCCACACGAAACACAGGTAAATCTGGGTTCTGTGGCGAGCGTAAGCGTTCAACAAAAAAGACCCACTTTGTAGTTGTATTGTTTTCTCCCCCTCTAGCCTCCTTCGAAATGAGCACAAGGCAGTTCCTCGAGTATTTTTCGCCTAAAAAACATTTTTTCCACGAAAATGGGGTTGGCTAAAAAACTTTTTTTTGCCACAGGAATTCCATCTAAGCCGGAAGCCACAACCTGCCGACCCTCCTAACCCCATCGGTCGAGTGACCTCTTTTTGTGAACCGTGAAATTTTTTGCCAAACATGAAATGTTGGAGGAAATGAGAAGCTCGTCGCCGCAAACCGTGGCGTTTTCACTTGCGTCCCTGGATCCAGCTTTACGTAAAAAAGGATCAGGCACTGCATTCAACGAAAACAACTCTCTCTTCCCGTCATCATCATCTTTAGTTTTGTATCAGCCGCGGTTGTGCGAGTGACGAGCTCGTATTTTTTAGCCAACCAATTTCATTTTGTTGGCTAAGCGGAAAAACACTGACCATCGCAAACAAAAAAAAGCTGCGTTGACCAAATGCCGGCGGCTGCCCAACCAGATTTTTTGCTCGCGGAGCTCAGGTGGCAATTCCCCTTCTGTTTACCTCCCGCATGCTCACCTTTTTTTAATTATGTTTCCTTTTTTCCGTTTGCACAGCCCCCTCCGACCAGCACGCTTGCGAAAAGATCAGCACCGCACACATACCGAACTGCTTGGTTTGTGCAACGGCAGTTTTTTAATGACACCGATGACGCCGCAAGTTAAATGGAGGAGCCCCATTGGCACTGTTTCAAACCACCACCTGTGTTGTCCCTTCGAACTGTGTCCCACCTCCCTTCGGACAAACCTATGCTTTTGCAGGACACGCCACCATTGCTGTCCCGGGAAACTGCGGACACGGTTGTGGATGCAGGGCTGGCATCCGACGCTCTTTCTTTGTGCTTCCAGTTTAATTGCTTTCCCTTGCGGCAAATGAAAGCATTGCTCCGACCTTTCGACGATGCCTGCACGACTCAAATCCCGCGGACTTTACGTGGATAGGACGCGGTGATGGTCAGCCCTCCTGAGAAGGGAGAGACGAAGCAACAAGCAACAAGCAAAAAGCAACAAGGGAAGAAAGCAGCTAATGTTAGCTGAAAAAACGGAAGTCAGCGCGGAGAAGAAAGCGTGTCGAAGGGTGGTGCGTCTGGTGGCAGAATTGGCGATATTCAGTGGCTTCCTCTACCGTACCACTTGAGAAATGACGCCTACCCAGCCGATTATCCTTCTGGCCTTCGTTTCACGTCCTTGAAGGGGGGAAACAATCGAGGGGTCTAACCGTGTTGCTTCATTGGTATTGCTCGCACGAAATCACATGGTCTCGTCCGTCAGTCAGAACGCCCCCGGCTGCGCCACCATCGGTGCAACAATCATTCTTTGACTGGGCCGCGGCTCGCTCCGCGCCCGCGGCGCAACGACTTACGCCCGCCGTAGTAGTACGGGACAGTAGTGGGGCGACCGGATACTCCTCGGAGAGATGGTCCCTGCACTCTAACTCGTCTCTCTCTCTCTCTCTCTCTCTCTCTCTCTCTCTCTCTCTCTCTCTCTCTCTCTCTCTCTCTCTCTCTCTCTCTCTCTCTCTCTCTCTCTCTCTCTCTCTCTCTCTCTCTCTCTCTCTCTCTCTCTGAACTTCTTACCTCGGGCTTATTTCGGACCGGCCGCGTTGCTGCCCTCAAACCTCGCACTCGTGTGCTTGCTAACAAGAAAGATAAACGGCAAACCAAGCTAGACCACTAAACTGCACTACTTGTGCCACGAAAGATACAAATCCCGATACCATGCCGCATAAAGAACATGAGTCTGCAAAATAAAACCGCCCGAACAGTACAGTTTTTCGGGAGGGGAGTTGCACCCGGGGCCCCCTCGGGGGTGCCGTTGGCAACACTCGTAACGGTCACGAAAAGATTCTGCTCGGAGCGTCAGCTAGGTTGGTGTCGGTTGGCACCCACTCAACCGACCAGTCCACACCCCGCAGCTCGGTCACAATCGCTGCTATGGCCTGCGAGAACACGTACCCTGTCGCCTTCGTCGTCGTCAGCGCATAATACACCAAAGCGTTATCCGTCTTGAGCAGAACACCGGCGCTTCCTTCCCTTGTCGCCATCCACCTGCGGACGGACCTTAGCGTGGCCCACGCTTCCAGCACGTGTATCGGTTGCCGTTGCTGCTCCGGCGTCCACTTCCATCCCTTCACTTCGCCCGTCTCTTGCAACACGTAACCCCCTCCGGTCTTCGATGCGTCCGCCCACACCGTGTCGATCCAGTCGCTCGGTGGTCGAAGAACCGACACCGGCTCATTCGCCAAAACGTGCTGCACCAGTTTCACGACATCCAACCACGCCCGTCTCCACCACACTGTCCGGTGCGTCCATCCCCTCTTCTGAGCGGCGAGCTCTCTCGCCCTGCGTGACACGAACTGCTTCAGCGACGGGTAGTCGTACTGCGGCACGTTCAACACCCTCATCGCCCAGAACAACGCTCCGAGCAGCTTCCAGGTCGTCTTCAACGTCTGCGTTGCCGGGTCCGCCTTGTACACCCGCCAGAACACTGCCAATTTTCCGATGAACCCTCTCACCAGACACACTGTCTTCGCCGCTAAATCGACACGCATGCCCAACACGTCCGTTTGCTCCGCAGGTTGGTGATCTTCCTCCTTAAAGACCGCCCTGCATTCCCCTGCCTTCCGCTTCAGTACCGCAACGGCATTCGTCACCGTCCGCGCATCCGCCCCGAAAATCAGGAAATTGTCGATGTAAACCATTCCTGACGCTTGCCCAACAAAGGCCTTCATCGCCTGTGTCATGATGACACTCGCTGTCGTTTGCGCCACATACACGCTCCACGCCCACCCCATTGCTAGAACGACGAGCTGGAACACTCCCACCACCGTCCTGATGACGAAGTAGTCTTGCAGCTGAGGCGCTGCAATCTGGAAAAACCAACTGCGGCCGTCCAACTGCGCAACGTACGCGTTCTTGGCAACTGCCTCTTTCACGTCCTTGACCGCCGGCAGCTTCACCTGCGGCGGCTCCTGCATCGCTTCGCCATACACCGACGCATCGACGATCAGGCGGTTCTTGCCGTTTGGCTTCGGCACTGTAAATGCCTTGCATACGTGCCTGACCGCGTTCTCCGTTCGCCGCCTCGCCCTGATGACCCCCATTTCCTCGAGCTGCCGGACCTGTTCTGCTGTCAGCGTCGACTTCGGGCCCGGCAACCTCCTCAACCTTCTTGTGTAAACCTGAAAAAGACGAGTGTCTAACGATGCCGTGTGGACCTGGGCAGTCGTGTGCAGACCCAAGCAACGTAACTTACAGCGACTACGAGTGTGTGTGCGACTCTGACGACACGATCAAGGCCACAGGCGGACCGGCTGTCTGCACTGCTGAAGTGGACGAGTGTGCGTCAAAACCATGTGGAGCTGGACAGACATGTGCTGAGAACAGTAAACAAGTGGACAAAGACTTTACGTGCACATGCGACACCGACTCGAAGGTGAAAGCGACAGGTGCACCTGCAAGTTGTTCTTTGGACGAATGCCTGGCCAAGCCTTGCGGCGATGACCAGACTTGTAAAGACAAGAACACCGACGCCTCGAGTGTGAACGACTACGAGTGCGCATGCGAGGCTGACAAAACTGTTAAAGCAACCGGTTCTCCTGCAACTTGTACTCTCGACGAGTGTGCAGCGAAACCATGCGGTGCCGGACAGTCTTGTTCAGACCCGAGCACCAAATACAGTAGGCAGCATGACTTTGTGTGCACTTGTGATGCCGACAACTCCATCACGAAAACAGACGGGCCTGCGACGTGCTCGAAGGATGAGTGTGCAGCAAAGCCGTGTGGTGACAAGCAGACATGTGCTGACCCGAAGCAGACACTTGACAGCCTGAAGGACTTTACATGCACTTGTGACGAGGACTCGTCAACGAAAGCAACCGGCACTTCTGCAACGTGCACTGTGGACGAGTGTGTAGCGAAACCTTGTGGTGCCGGACAGTCTTGTTCAGACCCGAGCACCAAATACAGCAGCCAGCATGACTTTGTGTGCACTTGTGATGCTGACAGCTCCATCACGAAAACAGACGGGCCTGCGACTTGCTCGAAGGATGAGTGTGCCGGAAAGCCGTGTGGTGACAAGCAGACATGTGTTGACCCGAAGCAGACACTTGACAGCCTGAAGGACTTTACATGCACTTGTGACGAGGACTCGTCAACGAAAGCAACCGGCACTCCCGCAACGTGCACTGTGGACGAGTGTGTGGCGAAACCTTGTGGTGCCGGGCAGTCTTGTTCAGACCCGAGCACCAAGTACAGTAGCCAGCATGACTTTGTGTGCACTTGTGATGCCGACAACTCCATCACGAAAACGGACGGGCCTGCGACGTGCTCGAAGGACGAGTGTGCTGGAAAGCCGTGTGGTGACAAGCAGACATGTGTTGACCCGAAGCAGACCCTTGACAGCCTGAACGACTTCACCTGCACGTGCGAGAACGGAGTTGTTGCAACCGGCGGATCCGCGACTTGCGAAATTAACGAGTGCGACGCTAAACCCTGTGGTGCAGGGCAAACATGCTCTGATCCGGACAAGAGCTACCTTGTACAAGACGACTTCGTGTGCTACTGTGATGCTGACAATTCGTTGAAGAAGACTGGCGGCCCTGCAACATGCACGAAGGATGAGTGTGCCACAAAGCCGTGCGGTGACAAGCAGACATGCGACGACCCGAAGCAGACCCTCGACAGCCTGAAGGACTTTACGTGCACCTGCGACGAGGACTCGGCAACAAAGACAACTGGCGCACCGGCCACATGCGTGCTGGACGAGTGTACAGCGCAACCTTGTGGTGCCGAACAGTCATGCTCAGACCCGAGCACGAAGTTCAGCAGCCAACATGATTTTGTGTGCACTTGTGACGGTGACTCGTCCCTGAAGAAGACTGACGGACCAGCCACCTGCTCGAAGGATGAGTGCGCTGCGAAGCCTTGTGGCGACAAGCAGACCTGTCTCGACCCGAAGCAGACCCTTGACAGCCTGGAGGACTTCACGTGCACTTGTGAGCTCCGCTTGTGCTGGCTGCGCTGTCTCGCCGTGATCCGTGGCGGCGCGGTCGGCGGGCCGCCCCCCTCCGACCCGCCGACCCGCCGAGCGCAGAGGTCGCCCGCGTTTACTTGCACGACGCAGTGCGAGACTGCGAGTACGAGGCGTTCCGCAGGGCCTTCGAGGGGTTTATTCCCCGCCGCCAGATGGACCTGCGGGATGTGACCGGGAGAGAGCTACGGGATGTGCTCAACAAGCGGGAGACTACGGCGTGTGGGGTGGACGGCTGGCGCTTGGACGAGCTGAAGGCCCTGCCTGACGAGCTGCTGGACGGGTTCGCGACGCTCTTCAATCTGGTGGAGGAGCGAGGGGAGTGGCCGAGGGGTATGTTGACGTCGTTGGTGTCGCTCATCCCAAAGACCGATGACACCTCGCCAACGAACTTGCGGCCAATCACCGTGATGAGCTGCGTCTATCAGTTGTGGGCCTGCAGGCGTTTGCAAGACGTCGTGGAGTGTCAAGAGGGCTGGGTGCTACCGTCATAGCATGGCTTCCGCTCGGGGCACAGAACCGACGATGTCCTCATGGAGCTGACGACGTTGATCGAGGAGACGCTGCTGGACGAGACGAAATCGCTGTATGCATGGTCGCGCTGGACTTCGCGAAATGTTTCGACCGGGTTCCGCAGGGTATCGTTCTCAGTCTTGCAGAGGAGATGGGTCTCGACGAGCGCATCTTGCGCCCCTTGCGCGCCATGTACCGCGGCATGAAGCGACCGTTCAAGCTGTCGCTCGGCGTGGGCTCCGAGTTCGAGGTGACGAATGGCATTCTGCAGGGCTGCCCGCTGTTGGTCATACTGATCAACGCGCTTTTGTCGGTAGTGCTCCGCGCGGTTTCGGTGCGGGTGCCGGAGGTGTCTTCGGAGTCGTTGGCGGATGACGCCACGCTCCTTGCGGCGGCGGAAGCCGAGCTGCAGCGGGCGGTCGACATCGTCGCGCGGTTCTGTGCCCTGACACGGGATGCGCCTGAACAGGTCGAAAACCTTGGCGATGGGTATCCATGCGGGCTCGACGCAGCAGCGCAGGCGGCGTCCGTACGCCAGCGCGGTGAAGGTGGACGGCGAGGCCATAGCGACGGCGACGGCTGCGAAAATCCTCGGGGTGTGTGGAGAGCGTCCAAGCGAGTCGGGCCAACGATGCGCGTCTGAGCGCACATGACGTTCTGATAGACAGGCTGGGTACCTCGAAGCTTCCGTTCGATGCCCGCTGCGAGGTGGCGAGTTCGAACTGTCCTTGCGGGGTGCTCCTACGAGACGTACACGCAGACGCGCCTGAAGGGACTCCGGACGCGGATCGTAGGGGGCGCTTTTGGGAGCAAGCACCCGTCGAGAAGCGTGACGGCGTTGCTGTCGATCCTGGCGAAGGGTCACCGTCTTGATCCGGCGATCGCTCGGCCGTACAGCATTCTGTGCTCGTTTTTTGACGCGTGCGAGAAGTCCCCCGCGTGTATGCCCGCATGCTGAACATCGCCCGGCTTTACAGCCGGCACGGTGTGTTGTTGCCGAAGGCGCGGGTAGGACCTGTCGGGATCGCCATCTCTGACGGTTTCACGGTCGCGGGCATCGATTTCAAAGGCCACGACTTGCGACCGCGGCGCTCGAGGGCCGCCGGCTTCTCGACATGGAGAGGGACGAGAGGCACCACGCCATCCGGGCGCGGCTACGGCAGACGACCTGGGCGCAGCTTGCGAGGCAACGACCGTCTTATGACAGCGTGCAGGCAGGGGTGGACTGCAGGCGTACGAACGAACTGCGCCTAGCGACGGCTGACGCTGGCGAGAAACGTGCGCTGGCGGTGATTCTGTCCGGGGGTGTGTTCCTCGCAGCGCGGTGGGGACGGAATGCGCGTGCGAACGGAGGGGCGGCCGGGTCAGACGGGTCGCCGAGCTCCTCGGCGTCCGTGTCGTCGACCGCCTCTGATACGACCGGCAGCTTTGACGAGCACGCCTCCGAATCCCCCTCTTCGGAACCTCAGCGTCCGCCGCTGCAGGGGCGTCCAAGACACAGCCGATCACCTATGGGAGTGCCCTGCCTACGACGAGATTCGCGGCCGTCCTTGCTTCGCCGAACTCCTGCGGGCGGACCGGGCGAGGTGGCCGTCTTGCACGCGTGTGCATGGGGTTATTGTCGAAGGAATGCGGGTGGAGGTCGCGGTTGTCATGAGGCGGTGTACGCTGCACGCGTGGAGGCGGAGCGACGCCGCCTCTCCGCTGTGCAACCGATGCACCCCTGGCACGCAGCTGCGCCGCTGCCGGCGGTGCAACACCTGTTCGACTTCGACCGCCTTCCGGATGAGCCGCCGAGATGGCCGTACGGCGCGTGCGATGCGGGCGCTCAAGGGCTGGCTGTCGGCACTGAGGTCGACGAACGCGGGCGAGGTCGTGCGTTGAGCTGGCAGTGGACTTCGAGGGTCGACGTCCCTGCCCCCCCGGGAGTACGAAGGCTCGCCGCCAACCAGAGGGGGAAGACTCGACATTGTGCCGCCTGTGCCAAGACCTGCAGCTGCCGTCGCCGTTGCCTGCCGAGCGGAAGGTCCGGGTGGGCTCGATGAGGACCCTGGGGGCACCGATGCTGTGGGGGGGATGGACACCTCGCCCACGCATTGCCGGGGCGAGGAGACGCACGGGGTGCTGGAGACGAGCTTTCCGCGGGCAGCTGCTGGAGACGGGAATAACTGGGGCGGGTACGTGTTCCCGCAGTACGACGCGGCGCGGCGGGCACAGCGTTCGCTGTGCTGGGACGTGCCCACCCCTCTGCCGCAACGCCCGCGCCTTCCCGTGCTTGTACCGGCTGCGCAGGCGGACCCTCTGCTCCGCACGCAGTCGGTCTGCGATGCCTGCGCAAAGCAGAAGTGCGCGGTGTGCACTGGCATGCGAAGAAACTACAGCCTTGTAGTGGACCAGTGCTGCCAGGTGCACCTCCACCCGGACGACGACCTGCGCATTCAGTGCTGCCGGGCGCATCGGCTGACGCGATGCGGGACCTGCCCGAACGCCGACGCGTGCTGCGGACGGGGGTGGCGGTGGTCGTGGCGGCCGCTGCCGCGGCCGCGGCGGCCGGGGCGGCGGAGACAACAGTGGCGGAGACGGTGGCGGCGGCCGCAGCACTGGTCGGGGCCGCGCACGCGGCGGCAGTCGCGGTAGCGGTCGCGGCGGGGAACGCGGCGGCGGCGGTGGCGGTCGCAGCCTGGCGAGAGCGACGGCCTCACAGGCCGGAAGCGGCGCGCGCCGTCCCCACCGGGGACACCTACCAGCCGTGGCCGGAGGAGGCGGACGACGAAGTCACCCCCGAAGCGCGCCCCCCCGCCAGCAGGCAGGAAGCGACCCGCGCCATGCACCCCCACGGCCTCTCCCGCAGCCGCGCTGCGCGCACGACGACGACGCGCCGATCTCGGCGACGACGGCACTGGCCTCGCCGGCCCGAACACACCGCGCCCACCCGGCCCCGCCCGAGATGGCAGGCCCTGACTCGGGCCATGATTCTGATTCTGCTTGTATATCGCACTCCGATGGACTCGGACTTGGCTCGCGCCCACTGCGCCCTCCACGGGTCGCGCAACGATCGCGCCCTCCCGCCGGCTCTTCCCGGCTACTCGCGTCCTCCGCATCACGGGGTGCCTGTCGGCGCAAACGAGGTAGCGAAGATTCCGATTCCTTTTCGGATTATGAAATAGTCAGTAACTTCCAAGAACAGTTGCAACCGACTAGAGTTGCGCCGCGTCGAAAGCGCGGAAAAAGTATCCCTTCTGGAGTCACGTAGCGAAAAGCTGGCATAGTGTGGTACTCATTTGCATGCATATGACTCCCCACTAACGCAACAAGAAGACGAAAATAAATTAGGTGGATCCCCGCATCTGTGTGTTTTGAAGCTAATCTCTACTTGAAGTTCCTGAACAAGGCTGGTGAAAACTCGAACGAGACTACGCCCGCCTTGCTGAACTGCAGGTGTTCCCTCGTCCAGATAAGTCTAGCGCATTGCCCGCAGTGTCAACATGAAACACAAATCGCACGCAGCTACTCCTCCTGCAGGTATCCAGAAAGAAAATACACGGAAGACACCTGCAACTAAAGGAAGCCGGAATTGAAGAAAGGAGAAAAAAACTTTGGCAAAAAAAAAAAACAAAGCGAGGTTCGCGGCCATGCCGCAAAAGGCACTGGCGCTACTGTGCGCCTTCCTTATGGCGGGGAGGTGTGAAGGAGGGTGGATGGAGGAGGACGCGAAGAAGTGGTACAGCGAAATCGTCATAAACGGGAACCCGAACGATCCTATTACTGAGAACTTTGGCAGGGACAACGTTGCCTGGGGACACGTAAATGAGATGGGAGTATGCAACGGGACGGCGGGTGGGAAATCAAACAACCCGCGCCGTGTGCTTGCCGACGGTGCGTTCTCTGTGGACCCTGTGTGCTTGCCGCTGTCGTTGTCCCCTCCTGAGGGGGGTGTCATGGGTGACCAGACTGGGCGCATAATGTGGACGATGGCGCCCGAGAACGTGTGCACCGGATCCCCGTTCCGAATGGCAACCGCTGCGGTACCGAATGATCCAAACGGGGCGTTGATCGTATCGTGGGCGGAGGACTTTGATTACGTCAAGACTGGGGTAAAGAATGGTAGAACCCATCTGACGCGCTTCGACAGGGATGCAGATGGTGCGTATCAAATCACGAAAGACATCATGTTGAAAGGATGCGTACAGAACGGAGGGATCGTGTTCAACAAGCGCGGGGACATTGCGACGATGTGCATGAGTTGGTGTGAAAAGTGCGACCCTGCAGCGCTGCGGTTCGAGCCCTTCATTGCAGAGGTGAAACCCGACCTTTCGAAGGAGATAAGAAGAAAGAGTGTCATGCGTCCCGAGTGCATTACAGAAGACAAGCACTGCTACCCGATGTCAAAAGGAGCTGCCTTGCAGTGGCTTGAGTACGACCCCGTGAGAGACACTTATGCTGCATGGCACAGCGGAGGGTGGGGAATACACGTTGCCGACGTGCTGACTATTGTAGAAGCCGACCCAGCGCAGGAGATGCCGATTACATGCGGAGGGTGGGACTGGGCGTGCGCGGGTGGACACACGGAGGGGACGCGTTTTGCTTACCACCCTGAGTGGGAGAACTTTGGTGCGCTATGCACGACTGACATCACTTCCATGGGATTGACGTTTAAAAATGTGCTGGATGAGCAACTGGAAGTTATTGCACCGTCGGAGATAAACAACCGACAGTCCCAGACTACGTGGCCGGGAGCCATCGTGCCCTGTGGGTGCTATTTCTACGCCGTATGGCACGGTGTCAAGACAGAGGGTGACTACGCAGCGGGTAAAACAACGGACCTTGCCTTCGCCCGCATTGATCCGATCACGCGGAAAATCATCAAGCTGAAGTGGATCAAGGGTGACTCAAAGACAGGTGAGAAGTCGGCGCGTCTTGCAATTCTCGGCGACGGGAAGGGGTGCAACAGGTTTCTGCTCGGTTGGGGTGAGATGAACCCGTGGGACACATACCCTGTTCGCTACCTTATGGCAGAGATTGATTCTGAAGGTGAGTTCCTAACGGAAATACTCGACGTGACTGAGACGGCAGTGTGGGGTGAGGACGAACCTTGGGAGACGCTGGCGAACGGAGACGTGGCGTGGGGCACAACCTGGAGGCGGAACATCGACGGATCGCCAAGTAAGATTGGTCAGAAGGCTGACGGAAGCAGGCTTAGGTCTGATAAAGCGTGTGATTGCTCGTATAGAGGTTCGGGTACAGGGTACGGGTACAACATGATTGCTGCGGCTCTTGAAAAGCCGGAATGGGGCGAATGCAAAAACCAGCCTGGCGGTTGCCAAGTGAGAACCTGGGGCTCGTCCGGATTCAAGACGAACGAGTTCTTCATTAGCAGCATCAAGTCGTCAAAGAGAGTTGCCGCACTCACGAATGCCGGAAAGTCACAGAAAAGCCGCGAGAAGCACCCGGACTGCCCTGCAAAGATGGTACCGAGTGGCTTGTGTAAACCTGAAAAAGACGAGTGTCTAGCGATGCCGTGTGGACCTGGGCAGTCGTGTACAGACCCAAGCAAAGTAACTTACAGCGACTACGAGTGTGTGTGCGACTCCGACGACACGATCAAGGCCACAGGCGGACCGGCTGTCTGCACTGCTGAAGTGGACGAGTGTGCGTCAAAACCATGTGGAGCTGGACAGACATGTGCTGAGAACAGTAAACAAGTGGACAAAGACTTTACGTGCACATGCGACACCGACTCGAAGGTGAAAGCGACAGGTGCACCTGCAAGTTGTTCTTTGGACGAATGCCTGGCCAAGCCTTGCGGCGATGACCAGACTTGTAAAGACAAGAACACCGACGCCTCGAGTGTGAACGACTACGAGTGCGCATGCGAGGCTGACAAAACTGTTAAAGCAACCGGTTCTCCTGCAACTTGTACTCTCGACGAGTGTGCAGCGAAACCATGCGGTGCCGGACAGTCTTGTTCAGACCCGAGCACCAAATACAGTAGGCAGCATGACTTTGTGTGCACTTGTGATGCCGACAACTCCATCACGAAAACAGACGGGCCTGCGACGTGCTCGAAGGATGAGTGTGCAGCAAAGCCGTGTGGTGACAAGCAGACATGTGCTGACCCGAAGCAGACACTTGACAGCCTAAAGGACTTTACATGCACCTGTGACGAGGACTCGTCAACGAAAGCAACAGGTGCTTCTGCAACGTGCACTGTGGACGAGTGTGTGGCGAAACCTTGTGGTGCCGGACAGTCTTGTTCAGACCCGAGCACCAAATACAGCAGCCAGCATGACTTTGTGTGCACTTGTGATGCTGACAGCTCCATCACGAAAACAGACGGGCCTGCGACGTGCACGAAGGATGAGTGTGCCACAAAGCCGTGCGGTGACAAGCAGACATGCGACGACCCGAAGCAGACCCTCGACAGCCTGAAGGACTTTACGTGCACCTGCGACGAGGACTCGGCAACAAAGACAACTGGCGCACGGGCCACATGCGTGCTGGACGAGTGTACAGCGCAACCTTGTGGTGCCGAACAGTCATGCTCAGACCCGAGCACGAAGTTCAGCAGCCAACATGATTTTGTGTGCACTTGTGACGGTGACTCGTCCCTGAAGAAGACTGACGGACCAGCCACCTGCTCGAAGGATGAGTGCGCTGCGAAGCCTTGTGGCGACAAGCAGACCTGTCTCGACCCGAAGCAGACCCTTGACAGCCTGGAGGACTTCACGTGCACTTGTGATGAGGACACGTCAATCAAGGCGACTGGTACGAAAGTGGCCGCATGCACGCTTGACGAATGTGAGGCATTGCCTTGTGGAACAGGGCAGACGTGTGTGGATCCTCTGAAGACGATTGGGTCGAAGTTCGACTTCGTGTGCACTTGCGACGCAGACACGCAGACAAAGGAGACAGGGGGAGCTGCAACGTGCGAGGTGGACGAGTGTGCAGCCAAGCCGTGTGCCAACGGGCAGGTGTGCACCGACACTGACAAGAAAGCAAGCGTGACTGGGAACTTCGAGTGCGCCTGTCCGAACAACGGACCTAAGATGACAGGTGCTTCTGCGGTGTGCGCGGCAGGGAACACAGACGAGTGTGCTGCGACGCCGTGTCCAGGGCAGGACTGTGTGGACCCTGACACGACGCCAGCCAGTACCGGGGACTACGTGTGCACATGCAAGACCGGGACGGGGTCTGGAACTGGTACGGCTGCAACGTGTGCAGTGGACGAGTGCCAGGCGCGCCCCTGTGGGGCGGGGCAAACCTGCGTGGACGCGGACACGGCAATTGGTAGCAGCGGCGACTACACATGCACGTGCAGTTTGCCTGCGACAGGATCGAAGGTCGGTGGTGCTGCGACGTGTGAGGTGGATGAGTGCGCGGCGTCGCCGTGTGGGACCTCTGGGCAGACCTGTGAAGACAAGAACAAGGGTGCCCCTGCACTCGACTTCACGTGCACGTGCGGCAACGGCGCTGTTGCTACTGGCGGCGCAGCAACCTGCGAGTTGGACGAGTGCGCGACGAAGCCGTGTGGAGACGGACAGACGTGCAAGGACATCAACAAGAGCTACCTGTCTCAGCATGATTTTGTGTGCACCTGCGATTCCGATGCTTCGCTTTCCGTTATTGACGGGCCAGCGACCTGCTCGAAAAATGAGTGTGACACGAAGCCGTGCGGCGACAGGCAGACCTGTGTTGACCCGAAGCCGACGCGTGACAGCGTGGGAGACTTCACGTGCACGTGCAACAACGGGGTTGCAGCCACTGGAGGAGCAGCCACCTGTGAAGTTGACGAGTGCGCGACGAAGCCGTGTGGGGACGGACAGCAGTGCAAGGACGACAACAAAAGCTACCTGTCCCAGCACGACTTTGTTTGCACCTGTGACTCCGATGCGTCGCTTACCGCTGTTGACGGGCCAGCGACCTGCTCGAAGGATGAGTGTGAAAGTAAGCCGTGTGGTGACAAGCAGACCTGTGTCGACCCTGTGCAGACGCGTGACAGCCTGAAGGATTACACGTGTGCGTGCGACAACGGTGTCAAAGCCACTGGAGGAGCAGCTACCTGTGAGGTGGATGAGTGTGGGACTGCGCCGTGTGGGGTGGGGCAGACCTGCAATGATCCGGATCTTAGCTACCTGTCTCAACACGACTTCGTTTGCACGTGTGACGATGACGCATCGTTGACGGCGACTGACGGACCTGCTACGTGCGCATCGAACGAGTGCAGACACAACCCCTGTGAGGCTGGACAGGTTTGCAACGATCCGAATCCCGGACGCAACAGCCTGAACGATTTCACGTGCACATGTCAGAACCAAGTGTCAGCGACTGGCGGGAGTGCGACGTGCGAGCTGGACGAGTGTGAAGGCAAGCCGTGTGGTCCAGCGCAGACATGTGAGGACCAGGACAAGCGCTTTACTTCGCGGCAGGACTTCATGTGCGAGTGCACTAGTACTGGAACGAAGGCCCGTGGACAGCCCGCAGACTGTTCCGAGAAGGCTACATCTGCGCCAGGCATCGAGTCGCTCGTGCCCGATACGATCCCGGGCACGCCTTCAACAGACGTGCCGCTGCCGTCGCCAACCATCGAGACGACTGCAGAGAAGGAGACGTGGGACGAGGAATTGTACAAGAAGATTGTGTCCGAAAAGACGGGTGTGCCTGTGGATGAGATTGAGGTTACAACGACTCCGAACGATAACGAGAAATTGCATACTCTGACGACAACGTTCACGGGTGACAGTGGAACGGAAGAGGCCGCAAAAAAGCTGAAGGAAGAGCTGCGCAAGGAAGACGGTGACTTGCAGGAAATGGGCGTAGGTCTGCGAAGTGCCAACGTCGAAGGGACAGAGTCGCCCTCTGATGACAGTGACGACACGTTGAAGTGGATCCTGATCGCACTAGCAGCGCTTGGATGTGCGGGAGGAATTGCCGGCGTGGCCATGCGCAATAAGAGAAGCGAGAGCGTGTCTTTGAATGACTTCATGGCGTCATCGGAGCTAAGCGGCGCCGAGTATCAGAGTTCTCCTGCACCCTCGCCAACTGCCTCGCCAAGGGCCTCGCCCAGAGAAGTTACTTCAATCTGAACACACACGAAAGCCCATTTGAGAAAACGTTCGTTGAAAAGGGACTGCACGTAGGTTACGTAGGTTCTATTGTGCAAGCCGTCGACGACTTCTGCTTTGCCCACAAAGAAGCCTCACCTTTGTTACCTCTTTCCCCCGGGAATTGGCGACAGCCGATTCCCCCCCTACAATAGGTATTACTATGTATGACAACGCCCTCCCCCCCGTCCTGCCTAAACATTGAACTAAGATTTTTCCCCCAGGCCCCCATATCTTGCGCCGACGTCCGCAAGACATTCTATGATCGTCCTGTGGGTATTCGACACAACGAGCGCCGCAGTAGGCATGCAGCAGCCGAAAAGAAGAGAGCCTGGAGCGTAACAAGACGGCAATCCAGCAAGAGCGCTCGCCAGTCTCATAAGCGCCATCACCCACCTAATGAGTGCCGCAGCCGGTGGCGGCACCGAAACAACCGATGTCCTCTGTAGCAGAACGGGAAGAAGTGAGGACTCTTCACCGTAGCTCGTCTCTCGCTCTCTCCGAAGGTGTAGGAGAAGCTGCTTGATGACTGACCTGGGGTTTGCGTTGTTTGCTATTCGTTGATTATCGCGCACTGCGCGACTCTCCTTCCTTCTTTCCGATTTTCCAACCAGGTCAGTTGCATCAACTACCGCAGTCAGCACCCCCCTTGTTTTGTATCAGAGACTCTAGAAGATGAATGGACTAGCACTGGCACGGAAAGCCTGAAGCCAGTCCAGAAGGTGGAGAGCACCCACACAGGGTTTTTAGATAAACTCCTGAACTGTAGGAAATCCCTGCGCCAAGCGGATCTTTCCGTTTTCTTCGTCGTTTTTTGTTTTCTCTGTTTTTTACTTTGCTTTCTGCAATGTAGTGCAGATCTACTCCCCCCTCCAAGCACATTCTCGCAGTCCCTTGCGGTTTTCGAGCTTAGTTGAATTCCCCCACCATCCTCCCTGCGTGGAGTTGTACTCCTTCTGGCACCAAACATGCATGAGAGGCAGTGTTCTGAACATCAAGAGGAGATCTGGCTTTTTAGTATCGTGCGAATTTACAACGTGAGGGCTCAAAGCCCCTTTTTGGCGAACTCGGAGACCGGTGGAAAGCAAAGGCCCTTCGTGAAGGCTGGGTAAACCAGGCTCGGCAAGCGTCAGGGGCCATATTGCACAAAACTCCGGTCTCGTGCCGTTCACGAGTCCCAGTATCCATTCACCATGGCTACACCTCTCAACGAAAAAAAAAAGAGCATTGAAAAAGCGAGAACCCCATGATGGTTACGCGCAATGAGTGTTCCCTGAACTCTTCTTGTTTTGACATATTGGCCACATGGCCATATTTCCTCCCGTGTTGCCTCAACGGCAGAAGTAGTAGCTTCCTACCACCCATTCCACGTAAGAAAGTCAACACTTTTCCCGTAGCCTTTTGGGTCAACCTTTGGGGAGTTTTCAGAGCTACCGCTGACCATCAGTATCGGCAAGCAATCAACTCGCGTGACCAGTGCGGTACAGCCTCAATGTTGGAACCTGCGACTGGCCCATTAGCTTGAAAAAAATTTCCGCGCCTGCGGCGCTGGTATTTCTGGCTTGTGTATTGTTTCATGACGTGTTGCCAAGAAAGCGAAGACCGCGGCTGTCCGCCCTGCTGTTGCAGATTACTGCCAAGTGTTCTTGAAAGATCCCGGCACACTGCTGCAGTACCCCAACACTCGCCTTCTTCGCATGGCTCTTTTGCTTCCGAAGGACAGTCTCTGTGATGGACAGTAGTGACAACCAAAGAGGTGCACCCTGTCAGATACATAAACGTGCAGTTGTGCCGCAACTGGGATTTTTAGTAACTCCGAGCAACTTATGGACAGTTCCGTGGGAGGAATCTTTATATATAAGGCCCTGTGTGACCACACAAGAGCCGGACTCGACTCAAAGTATACTTAGAGCCATGAGCGGAGACGAGACATCTACCGACACACCCGCACAACGACACGACAGCACACCCCCCACACGAACACCCACAACACCAGGCACGTCACAGACCTCCAGTGCCACCGCGGAAACAGAGACCAGCAGTGAAGACGACTTACGATGTCCCCACTGCCACACACGCACAACAACAACCGGCCTCAAACTGAAGGGAAAACAAGGATTACGGATGCACCTACGTTACTGCAAGAGGAAACCACCCAGAACAAAGTCATAAGCTGCGAAGCACCACCCAGAAACGAGAGACATGTCCCTACTGCCACAGCGACGGACGAACCGTGGGGGAACCACTTTTCAAAAGTCTACGCCACCATAAGCCCTGGTGCAAAAAGAAGCACTGTAAACGACGCACAGCAACGACGACTCCACCAGACGAATATCCTCACTAACCACGGGTACCAGTGTGCCCAGAGTGCCTCAACTGTGGCGAGCAACGAACAGTTTTACCCTGCAAATCTACCCAAAAAAAACCTTTTATTAGGGCGGAAACAACCCGCACCACGCAAGTGTCGCGAAACCCAAGCACTACTCTACGAGTAAAAACACGGACAACAGACCGAAACGGGCTACAAGGCAACCCCTGCTCAACTTGTAGAACGTGGGGCCCAAGACTACACTCCACGAAGGAATGTACTTGGTGTCGGTCACAAACAGTCCCGGACATGGCTAGCCATAACCCATAACGAAAGCGTGCACTAAATATACAACCCGAAACCATATAGCCCTTTCTTGCTCTAAGAGAACCCATTCATGAACGGTCACACGGAGACCCTAAAACCCCGGAATTACAAGCGAACTTTAACTCTAAAACCTCGTAACCATATAGCCTTTTCTTGCTCTCAGAGAACCCATACACGAACGGTCCTAAAACCCCAGAATTTTAAGCGAACTTTAACTCTAAAAACATGCGTGTCTTGAAGGAACAAGAGCCCGTGGTTTCGAGTAGTTTTGTCATGTGTTTTCAAAAAACTCCGAACCGAACATTTTTGGACCTGCAGATGGCAAAAATCGGCAAAATCTTTCGTGACACCTTTTCGTGGAATGGGTACTCAATACAACATCCATAAATATATATGCCAGAGACCCCTTCTGTGGCGAGCAACGAACAGTGTAATTTTCCTGCCCTTTTTGAAAGGAGTAGTTTTTCATCTTCTTTTTTCGCCAGCTTGGAAGGAAATGCTCGACGAAGTCGCCAGACAACAACCCGAAGGGGTCCCAAGTGCTGTAGTTACCGAACACGTATTGAACGGAGGTGAGGTCCTGGGGTCTACCACCATGACAAGACACACAATACGTGGTGTCAGCGAAGAACAAATCAGGTCTTTGTTTGTCCTGTGTTGCCCTTACTGTGTTGCCCTCTACCCCGATATCGGAGGCAAAGCAGCTACGTCGAGCACTTCCCCGCATTCGGGTTTCGGAGCGTGCAGGTCCCCTAGCAGCCGGTATACTCCGTCTGTGCTTTTTTTTGAGACAGCTCCGGACTTCTGCTACTCGAAAGCCTCGCAGAGGAAGGTGAGTAGAGGGTGGTGCCTACCGTATGTAAGGTATGTGCACAATGGCCGAAACCACCAACGATCAACAACAAAGGTACATCCGATTGTACCTCATGTAACCACGCCCTAAAGAACACGCAGAGCACAATAGATGTCTTCCTATATTGCCTAAGGTCACCCGGAGACTTTGAAACTCCGGAGGTTCTAGCGAACTTTCACTACCTACTCGCCCGTCTGTATCATCAGTGTTTGGTACAGACGGGCGAGTGGAGGGCAAGTCAAGGCGGGTCAGTGAGTGGCAGGGCGAGTCACAACTCGTCCGCCACCTACGCGGTCCCCTTTTGGCATCGTCTCATACGTTGCCAACTGCAAACAACAAGTCAGGGGATACATAGGGAGTTCTTTCGGTCAGGTCTGTCAGATTCGGGGTCGCTGGTACAAAGAATTTGACTTCGGCGGCGGGGAAATATTTTTTTACCGGATTCTCTTTACTTTCTCAGTGTGTGCCAACGTCTCTTCCGCAGTCTGTACTGCTCGCATTCTTTTTGCCACTGGAAATATTTTTGAAGTGTGGTTACTTTTCCAATGTCCAGGACTTCTTCTTGACCGAATCTGACGGACCGATCTGGGAAATTTCTATAACATACCCAAGCAAGTAAACAAAAATACTAGCATTTCTTTCCTCTCGTTTTCAAGATGTTTTGTTTCTTTTTTTTCATAAAACATGCAATGTTGGAGGAAATAAGAACGCGTCACAGGCCATCCACGGCGTCTCCTTGCGCCCTGTACCAAGAAACAAACGTCCAGGGCAAAGCGTTCAACGAAAAACAATTCCCTCCCCTCATCACTTTCCGGTTTCAACCGTGGTGAGCCAGTGACGCGTCTTATTTTTTGTGTTGGTTGCTGCTTATTGGCACAACTGATGCATACACATGGAGCTGCCCCACATTCTTTGCATTGCCTTCATCGTTTAGTCCGTTTCGCGTAGTTGCCATGTAGGCCCTCGGAACGAGAGGCTTTCATCCCCGCTAACTCGTGGAGTCAAGGCGCGGCCTCTCATGGTCGAAAACCCTCATCCAGGTCACAAAATATATCAGTGAAAATCTAAGACGCGACCATTTTGAGGTCACCTCTAGGACGGCCCTGGTAGGTGACCCTCAGGTCAGGAAAAAATAATTCTGAGGAAATGGGCTATTTGGCGCTCGATCTTTCCATTGCCGCCGTTCTTTGGACCTGAGGATGCGCCCCTTGCCTTCAGTCGCCAGATCTGAGAATTTCCCGATTTTACATTCTGGGGAAAACGAAAGAGGGAAGTAAGAAAAAAGTTCTAAAATGACTTAAACAAAAGGATTGGACACATCGCTTTCCAAAGAAGCAAACGACGGTCAAAAAGACTGACACAATGATCCACGTATGCCCAGGACAAGCAAACGAGCACTTGGCCGGAGCACTCACCGTTGTCAAGAAGATGGGTATTGATTTCACGGCGCGCTATGCCCAAGCACTTGTAAGCGTACTCCTTCTTCTGAAGTTGTGAGCAAAGTCTTGTAGCGGAAGAGGTTTTGCGGCAGGCCGCAGCACCTTAACTGTTCCCACGATGGCAAACTCGAATTGGAAGAATGTTGCTTCTTTTGACTGGTCACGTTCGGCAGGTTTTGGGGAGAGTGTTGAGGTCTTTGCACTGTTTGCAATTCGATTTCCAGCAGTGCAAGCGTGCGACTCCGCCTCGACGGTTGTAACCGAGTAGAGCTCGTGCAGCGTTTGCACAGGGGGGAAGTGCCGTTTGTACGTCGCCAGCTTCATCTGGCAAGCGAGGCGCCGGCACTGGCACCGAGGAGTCGACGGAATCCTTTATATTCACGGGTCTGAGATGTATGATCGTAGATGAAAAAACCTCGACCTTCGTCTCACAAAATTGTGGTCATTCCCCTTTATATCTATACCACATAATTTAGGTTGTGCCTTGGACTTTTACTGGGTTCGCTGGGTTTTCGGGGAGCGTCTGAGACCACCCCCCTCATAGTTGTTGTGCCTCCAATGGACATCGGGTCGACGGGGAGGATCACAAATTATCATGGGCGTGTCATGTGATCTGTTGTGATTCCGTGTGATTTTTGTATGGAAGACACTGGCGATGGGGATCCCCGCGGGCACGGTGCGGCAGCGTCGGCGGCGGCCCTATGCGAGCGTGCTGGCAGTCGGCGACGAGACGATACCGACAGCGGCGGCGAAGATCCTCGGTGTGCGCACGAGTGTCGCGAGCGTTCAGGCGGAACGTACCAACGACGCGTGTCTGAAGGCCCATAACGCATTGCTGGACAGGCTGAGCACCTCGCGCCTTCCATTCGATGTCCGCTGCGAGGTGGCGAGCTCCAATGTCCTCGGAAGCGTGCTGGCGGGGTGCTCGTACGAGGGGTACACGCAGACGTGCCTCAGGGGGCTGCGGTCGCGGGTAGTGAGGGAGCTTTCGGGACGAAGCATCCGTCGAGGAATGTGACGGCGGTGCTGACCATCCTGGCGAAAGCCCACCGAATGGACCCACTGTTGGCTCGGCCGTACAAGATCCTGTGCTCGCTTTTCGACACGTGCGAGAGGCTTGACGCCCGCATGCTGAACATCGCCCGGCTTTACAGCCGGCACGGTGTGTTGTTGCCGAAGGCGCGCCTGGGACCTGTCGGGATCGCCATCTCTGACGGTTTCACGGTCGCGGGCATCGATTTCGAAGGCCACGACTTTGCGACCGCGGCGCTCGAGGGCCGCCGGCTTCTCGACATGGAGAGGGGCGAGAGGCACCACGCCATCCGGGCGCGGCTACGGCAGACGACCTGGACGCAGCTTGCGAGGCAACGACCGTCTTACGACGGTGTGCAGGCAGGGGTGGACTGCAGGCACACGAACGAGCTGCGCCTGGCGACGGCTGACGCTGCACTGGCGGTGATACTGTCCGGGGGTGTGTTCCTCGCAGCGCGGTGGGGACGGAATGCGCGTGCGAACGGAGGGGCGGCCGGGTCGGACGGGTCGCCGAGCTCCTCGGCGTCCATGTCGTCGACCGCCTCTGATACGACCGGCTTTGACGAGCACGCCTCCGAATCCTCTTCTTTGGATCCTCAGCGTCCGCCGCTGGACCGCGGCTGCAGGGACTGCGACCGGGGCGTCCAGGACACAGCGGATCACCTATGGTGGGAGTGCCCCGCCTACGACGAGATCCGCGGCCGTCCTTGCTTCGCCGAACTCCTGCGGGCGGACCGGGCGAGGTGGCCGTCTTGCACGCGTGTGCATGGGGTTATTGTCGAAGGAATGCGGGTGGAGGTCGCGGCCCTTCACCGCCTCATGGCGGCGGTGTACACTGCACGCGTGGAGGCGGAGCGACGCCGCCTCTCCGCAGTGCAACCGATGCACCCCTGGCACGCAGCTGCGCCGCTGCCGGCGGTGCAACACCTGTTCGACTTCGACCGCCTTCCGGATGAGCCGCCGAGATGGCCGTACGGCGGCCGTGCGATGCGGGCGCTCAAGGGCTGGCTGTCGGCACTGAGGTGGACCAACGCAGGCGAGGTGTCGTGCGTTGAGCTGGCAGTGGACTTCGAGGTCCACACCGGGGTCGACGTCCCTGCCCCCCCGGGAATACGAAGGCTCGCCGCCAACCAGAGGGGGAAGACCCTCTGGACGATGCTGTCGACATTGTGCCGCCTGTGCCGAGACCTGCAGCTGCCGTCGCCGTTGCCTGCCGAGCGGAAGGTCCGGGTGGGCTCGATGAGGACCCTGGGGGCGCCGATGCTGTGGGGGGGATTGACACCTCGCCCACGCTTCGCCGGGGGCGAGGAGACGCACGGGGTGCTGGGGACGAGCTTTCCGCGGGCAGCTGCCGGGGACGGGAAGAACTGGGGCGGGGACGTGTTCCCGCAGTACGACGCGGCGCGGCGGGCACAGCGTTCGCTGCGCTGGGACGTGCCCACCCCTCTGCCGCAACGCCCGCGCCTTCCCGTGCTTGTACCGGCTGCGCAGGCGGACCCTCTGCTCCGCACGCAGTCGGTCTGCGATGCCTGCGCAAAGCAGAAGTGCGCGGTGTGCACTGGCATGCGAAGAAACTACAGCCTTGTACCAGTGACGACGGGCCTGCGCATTCAGTGCTGCCGGGCGCATCGGCTGACGCGATGTGGGACCTGCCCGAACGCCGACGCGTGCTGCGGACGGGGGCATCACAGGGGTGGTGCTGGCCGCGACAGCAGCAGTGGCGACGGGGGTGGCGGTGGTCATGGCGGCCGGGGCGGCGAGGACAACAGTGGCGGAGACGGTGGCGGCGGCCGCGGCACTGGTCGCGGCCGCGCACGCGGCGGCGGTCGCGGCAGCGGCCGGGGCGGAGATCGCGGCGGCGGCGGTGGCGGTCGCAGCCTTGGCAAGAGCGACGGCCTCACAGGCCGGAAGCGGCGCGCGCCGTCCCCACCTGGGACACCTACCAGCCGTGGCCGGAGGAGGCGGACGACGAAGTCGCCCCCGAAGCGCGCCCCCCCGCCAGCAGGCAGGAAGCGACCCGCGCCATGCACCCCCACGGCCTCTCCCGCAGCCGCGCTGCGCGCACGACGACGACGACGCGCCGATCTCGGCGACGACGGCACTGGCCTCGCCGGCCCGAACACACCGCGCCCACCCGGCCCCGCCCGGCCCTCTTCGATGGCAGGCCCTGACTCGGGCCCTTTTTCTGATTCTGGTTCCGACCCTCCACGGGTCACACAACGATCGCGCCCTCCCGCCGGCTCTTCCCGGCTACTCGCGTCCTCCGCATCGCGGCGTGCCTATCGGCGCAAACGAGAAAGCGAAGATTCCGATTCCTTTTCGGATTATGAAATAGTCAGTAACTTCCAAGAACAGTTGCAACCGACAAGAGTTGCGCCGCGCCGAAAGCGCGGAAAAAGTGACCCTTCTGGCGTCACGTAGCGAAAAGCTGGCATAGTGTGGTACTCATTTGCTTGCAAATGACTCCCCACTAACGCAACAAGAAGACGATTCTTGTTGATTTCTTGTGATTTAGAACGATTCTTTTGTGATCTTTACTGGTTTCTTGTGATCGAGAACGATTTTCTGTGAGGTCGTCAGCAGGCAGATGCTGTAGTGCACCTGTTTTAGCGGTTTACCTGTGGGCAGTTTTTTTAGAGAGTGTTAACACAACCACTTTTGGAAAAAAGAGGATGATTTCAGCACCATGGACCCAGCCAATGTCGCAGCCCTGCCGAACCGGTTACGCATGTCGCGGGTGCATGGATTTGGCAGATCTGTTCTCCAAGCTCGAATTGCTGGGGATGGAGCTTTCTTCTGGGACTGTATTCGGTTACAACGGTGACGAGTGGGTATTGTTGGGATCCGGTATTCCCTTCTCCTGCTTCAGCCGCGTCGTATTGCAGGACCCTGTGCACTCTCGTGCAGCTTCAGCATCTACGATTCCCGTTGTCCCCTTTCCTGCAGACGTTCTCGGTCGGAGTCTCCTCAGTGCATGTCCCCTCAAGCTGTACGCGCAGCAGATTATTTGGCGCAGGAATGCGCAGACGAAGGTATCCCGATAAGAATACAAAGCCTGACGCGGCACACCGCACGAGCTCTCTGCCTGCGAGAGCTGTACCTGCGAGACGCGCTCTTCTCCCGCCTTGTCGGAACGGCAGTTCTTGGACTGGAAACAGCTGCCACTCCTCTGAGCTGGAGCAAAAGCGGGTACAGCAGTAGCCACTTGGACCGGCAAAAACATGTCGTACCCGCTCTACAGGGCTGGGGTGCGGTACGGAGGTAGACAGGGGCAGCGACAGCGACTTCGCTTCAAAGCTAAAGCAGCTGTCCGGCTACGTCCACGACAACGCGGCTTTCGCGCAGTGGCTGCGTAAAAAGTCCGTTGTTCTGCAAGGTTCCTTGTTCTGGGAGAAAGTGAGCGGCATTCGGTTCGGTGGACTGACGGCTGCAGCCTACGCGCTCACGCGTGTGGTCGGGGACAAGCGCATGTTTGAATGGGCTTTGTCGTGGATTGCTGTCAGTGGCGCACGAGGTAAGTCTGTGCCTGCGCTGCAAAAGTTTTTTGCAGACCGCGTGAACCACGTTTTGAGCCTCATCTACTCTATGACTCTCTTAACCCAACTCCGACCAACCGAACATATATGTCCGGTTTAACCCAACTCCGACCAAGCACCTACAGGTTAATTTCCACTTTTTCCTATTTTTCATTTTTATAGAGTGCCTTCGCTCTTTTGGGCATTCTGGGGCTGGAATTTTGCGATTTCGAAGCATATCTTTCCATTGCCGCCCTTGGAAGGCGAAATTTTAACATGATGTTGCACTAGTCTGTCATCGTGGACAACTACTGCACAAGCATTCCCCTCATGCTAAAATTATACACCTTGGGATTCCACGCGGCCGGAACTGTCCGCAAAAATCGGAACGGGATCCCACTTTTTAGCAAGTCCCAAAAGAAGCGCGGCCGCCCATCCCAAGCGGATAAGGCTGCGGCCCCGAAACGCGGCCATTGCCAGTATCGCCAAAGTTCGCCGATCACGTTCTTGGAGTGGGTCGACAAGCGTGAAGTCCGCATGTTGTCAACACTCCCCATTGGAACAACAATGACCGAGCTTGAGCGTCGCTGCAAGGGGGGAAAGCGGTTGAAGGTCCGTAAGCCAGACATCGTGGTTGCTTACAACAAACACATGGGGGGGGTAGATCGCTGCGACCAGTACCTTGCCCGGGCGACACGATTCATGCAGGGCAAACGATGGTATATGAAAGTCTTCTTTTATTTGCTCGAAGTGTCTGCGTTGAACAGTTTTATCTTGTACAAGCGTCTTGGTAAGAATCGCGGGTCCTTACCCTTCAAGGACTTCAGAAAAGAGCTCATCCGCGGGTTACTTGCTGACAACCGCAGTACTGAGGACTTCAGCCCCGGAACGCGCACACCTCGGGCTAGCGACCACCCGTCGCGCCTGGATGGCAAGTTCCATGCCATTCTGGAAACAGACACCCGCGTTGCGTGCAAATGCCATGTTCGTTTGGTCAAGACGAAATATGTCTGCAAAACATGTGGCGTGGCTCTGTGTCCCGCTCCGTGTTTTACCCGGTTTCACACCCTCAAGAACCACCATTACTACGAGCCGGAAACTCCTGGGACCCAGCGCTTGAAGAAACGAGGCGGCCGCCCTTGCAAGCAGGGGCGCCCTCCCACACTCAAAGGAGTGCGTCTGACGTATACCGAGTCTACTGATGAAAGTGACTGCAGTGGCCAGTAGTTGCGTGAACTGCCCACCTGCCCCGTACCTCAATTTCCTGCGTCTTGCCCGTTATCTCGCCATCACTCCAACCCCCTACCCCCGGAACGCACGCAAAATGACGTCTGCCGCCTTTCTTCTTCTCTTTTGCTCAAGCCCAACCTAGGAAGGAAATCTAAACCGCGCGAGAAAACAAAAGATTGTCAAGGTTGCGGTGAAACGTTGTCGACGAATTAGAGACGGTCATAAGCGAGAAGACGATGACAGACTAGTGCAACATCATGTTAAAATTTTGCCTTCCAAGGGCGGCAATGGAAAGATATGCTTCGAAATCGCAAAATTCCAGCCCCAGAATGCCCAAAAGAGCGAAGGCACTCTATAAAAATGAAAAATAGGAAAAAGTGGAAATTAACCTGTAGGTGCTCGGTCGGAGTTGGGTTAAGGTAGCCAAATGCCTCGTCTTCTAATTAAAGACGCGCATGAATGGACCAATGGGATTCCTACATGTTCACCGACGGGCTCATGCGACGGGCCCGTCGCGTCACGTTTTTGAGCCGAGTTGTCCTCAGACATCGAGGAACTTTTGGCTTTTCGTTGCTGCGCAGTTTGCTGCAGCTGCTCCCGCGCCAGGGGACTTCTGCAGTGAGAGGCAACTCGTGCGGGACATGTTCGGTGATGAACCGGCGAGATCTCGATGTGATGAAAGGGGCGAATAACTTGTTGCATGCTATGGCGTACAACAACGACAATTGTGCGACAGAGCGTAGCTTCACCTGGGTTGACGAAAAAGTATCCCTGGCAGTTATCCCCAAAGGCGAAGAAAAGACTTCGAGACGAGGCCAAAGAAGCAGGCGCCAAAAGACAGAAGTCGCCGGCCACTCAGCAGACGAGCAAAGGAACCAGCATCCTCAAGTAGCAGATACCGTAAGCAGAAATAAGTTCGACCGGACAAAACGCCAACTCACCTATTTTGAGCTCTCGCGGTCCAACTTTTTTCGGGGGTCCTGTGTATTTAGTGAAATCTCGCGGCTGGCCACTGAACAGCACTCGCTTCACCTCCGTAGTATATGAGACGATGCCAAACCCCCCCCTTTGCACTAATAAAAATCTTTTTGACGTCACCCCATACTGGCCCCGAACCCCCATCTGTGTGGCCCAAAACGGGTCCCAAACGGTTTTTGACGGGCTGAGTCGAGGTAAAGGGGTCTCCGAAGGCCCACGAATGGGCCCAGATGGGCCCAGGTGGGTCCCGGAGCGGGCACTCAGCGCGAGGGGAAGAGCCCCCCAAAATGGGGTCATTTTCGGGCCTCGCCACTACTCAAGCTAGTCAAACACTTTCTGGCCTCCAGCGGGAAGCCCAGACTTCAAAACGACGAGATCGGCTGTGTTCAGCCGTAGATAGCCACCAGCGGGTCCTCTTGAAGCCGAAGAATGCTCTCGGGGGTCACAGTTAGCCCCATGTGTGCAGCGCCAGCAGTGGGCAGGCACACGCTCAGAATGTGTGGTATGCAAGTGCACCCTGCCTAGAATCCGGCTTCACCCGCTTTTGAGAACACAGTGCTTACAAGGAAAACGCAGAATATAAGGTGGAAAAATTCAAAAGAACCAAGATGAGGACTGTGGGCCCCCCCGCCAACGCCAATCTCGGCAGCCTTTCCCCGGTTCTTTCAGAGATTGTCACCCACGACCATTCCAACAGCCCTGTACCGGGCACGTGCCCAGTCCAAACCGCTCACGATGCGTCGCCGGCTCGCCTCGTCGTCAAGGCTGTTGAAGGCTTCTGAAAGCCTACCAGAAAGGCGCTTCCAGATGTCAACGTTCTCCTCCTCTGTCATTAGGGCGAGAAAGAAACCGATCAGGTCCTCACCAGAGACCTTTTCGCAAAAGGTCCTGCTGGCTACGAGTCGTCTCTGCATGGACTGACCACGTCTCGTTTCCTCATGAAACGGCGACAACTTCTGCATTGCTCTCACCGATGACTCCACGAACTCCAGACCCGTGATCTTTGGCATTTTCCCTCTCTTAGTTTCCGTTTTCCTGGGTCAACCTGTATTCTTAATTCGTATTGCTGGTAAAGCCGGATTCTAGGCAGGGTGCACCTGCTGCACCCACTCTATTTACAAGGTGTGCCTGCCCACCGCAGGCGCTGCAGGCGGGGTGGCCAAGTAGGGCTATCTGAGACCCCTGATAACATTCTTCGGCTTCAAGAGGACCCGCTGGTGGCTATCTACAGCGGAACACAGCCGATCTTGTCGTTGTGTAGTCTGGGTTTCCCGCTGGAGGCCAGAAGGTGTTTGACTAGCTTGAGAAGTGGCGAGGCTTTGAAAATGACCCCATTTTGGGGGCACCCCCCCTCGCACTGAGTGCCCCCTCCGGGGCCCACCTGGGCCCACCTGGGCCTATTCGTGGGCCTTCAGAGACCCCTTTACCTCGACTCAGCCCGCCAAAAACCGTTTGGGAACCGTTTTGGGCCACACAAGTGGGGTTTCGGGACCAGTATGGGGTGACATCAAATTTTTTTTATTAGTGCAAAGGGGGGGGGGGGGGTTTGGCATCGTACCATATATCGTCGCGCATGAGCCCGCCACCGGTGTTCTAGAACACTGCGCGGCACTGCGTGTCCCATCAAGCACCAACCATTGGTAGCCATGGCCCTGTGGTAGGTAATCACAAGCGAAAGGATGTTTGATCGCAATCGGTTGTGGTTGTCGTGCCGAGGGCCCATTGCTTTGGTAGAGCAAACGCAAAATGCAGAGTGTAAACGAGGTGGATCGAGGTTGGCTGACAGCGAAGGAAAAAGTATGAGCCCAGTCTACCGACAGAGTATTTGCACTTTCTAACTTACTCCGGTTCAGCAGACGCCTTCACTATTCCTCATGCTGAGTTGCTGACGAAGGACGTAGTCACAGCGCCAGTCACCCGGGCAACAGTAAGCAGCCTGAACAGCTGCTTTTCTGACAACAGGGCCGGACGGCCCCTTTTTTCCCGCCACTGTCTTTCCGTCATCGAGTTTGACACAATCGTCATAAAACCGCTTCGCGCCTCCTTTGGACAGCGGTCTCTCGTTCCCGTCCGCTGACCACTGCCTGATTGCACCGTAAGCCGTACGCCCTTACGTAGTTCACGATCTTTTCCTTGTCGGTTTCGCACCACTCCACCCCCTTCTTGCCGTGGCGAAGTGCCTTGTTCTTGTCGCGCACTTCTGCTTGGATCGCCAACGCCTGCTTCTTTGTCACCGCGCCGTTTCCTGCCACGGCTTGTTCGAGTGCTTCGCATCTCTCGCGTTCGACTACCCATTTGGCAAGAGACATTTCTTATTTCACCTGATGCCCCTCGGCCCAACCCCGACTAAGTGGAAACGTGCCCGGGCGGAAATAAGGTGGGCCGGACAAAATGGTCCGATTGGTTTGTCGTTGTGCGGTCCGATGCTAGCATCAAGTCTTTTTGGGTGAAAGGGGCTAAAGGGGGAGAGTAAACCTGGGAAAATCTGCCCCGAACACTAAACTACGACTTTTCCTCCGAGTACTAATTTCGGGTTTGATTGAACCAGCCGTCAGCCTGCCAGCCAGAACGCCTCCGATTGCGTCACTATCGGCGCAGTCATCCTCTGTGACAGGGCCGCGGTTCGCGCCGCGCCTCCGACGTAGCGACTTCCGCCCGCCGAAGTCGCGCTTTCTTCGTGTTTACTCTGTCGTCCCCTCCTGTGTCTTCACATTAAACTGCATCTTCCCTCATCTACTGAAAGAAGAAAAACCGCGATCTGTCCGGCTAGTCAAGAATTCGAGAGTTTCGTGCCCAGAAAGTTGCGTTTCTGCACGCCCACTATGCCTGCTGCGTGAGCAGTCTACACTTCTTGCAACGTCACAACGTGGTAAGTCACAACTGACAGGTGATAGATACAGCAGGGTAGCCAGGTTTGAAGGAATCCTGCATTTTGCGTTGTTTTGTGATCCTCTGCGTTATTTTCTGATTTGGATTGACCTTGTGTGATATTATGTGACGAAGACGGAGGCTCCTCCACGGGTGAGCGGCACCCTGCCGGACCGGTGTTGCAGGGACTGTGACCGCCACGCCCACGACACGGCGGATCACTTGTGGTGGGAGTGCCCTGCGTACGACGAGATTCGCCGCCGCCCCTGCTTTGCTGAGCTCATGCGGGCGGACCGTGCGCGGTGGCCGTCTTGTACGCGCGTGCACGGGGTAATCGTGGAAGGCGCGCCGGTCGACGCGGCGGCCTTGCACCATTTCATGGCGTCGGTGTACGTGGCGCGCGAAGAGTCAGAACGTGGCCGTCTGGCAGCGGTACAGCCGATCCACCCCTGGAGGGCGGCAACGTCGCGGCCGGCGGTCCGACACCTGTTTGACTTCGGGCGCCTACCGGATGAGCCGCCGAAGTGGCCGTATGGGGGACGGACGATGCGGGCGATGAAGGGCTGGCTGTCGGCATTGCAGTGGACGGACACTGGCGAAGTGTCGAACATCGAGTTGGCCGTCGACTTCGAGGTCTTCACCGGGCACGACATCCTGGGCCCCCCGATCCTCGCCGCTAACCGAAGGGGGAAAACCCTTTGGACGATGCTAGCGACGCTGTGCCGCCTGTGTCGGGAACTGCAGCTGCCGTCGCCGCTTCCGGCCGAACGGAAGGACCGGGTAGGACGCTGGGGCGCCGATGCTGTGGGGTGGTCTGACACCGCGGCCACATTTCGCTGGGGGGGAGGAGACGTTCGAAGTCTTGGAGATGAACTTCCCGCGTGCGGCGCTCGGGGACGGGAAGAACTGGGGCGGGGACGTGTTCCCGCTCTATGACGCGACGAGGCGAGCGCAGCGTTCGGCGCGCTGGGCCGAGCCCACACCAATGCCGCAACGACCACGCCTCCCGGTGCTCGTCCCGGAGTCGCAGGCAGACCCCCTGCTCCGCTCACAGTCCGTCTGTCACGCGTGCGCGAAGCAGAAGTGCGCAATGTGCTCGGGCATGCGCAGGAACTTCAGCCTCGTTGTGGACCAGTGTTGCCTGGTCCACCACCGACCGGACGACGGCCTGCGTGTGCAGTGTTGTCGGGCGCACCGGCTGACGCGGTGCGGGACCTGCCCGAACGCCGACGCGTGCTGCGGACGGGGGCATCACAGGGGTGGTGCTGGCCGCGACAGCAGCAGTGGCGACGGGGGTGGCGGTGGTCGTGGCGGCCGCTGCCGCGGCCGTGGCCGCGGCCGCGGCGGCCGAGGCGGCGGAGACGACAGTGACGGAGACGGTGGCGGCGGCCGCGGCACTGGTCGCGGCCGCGCACGCGGCGGCGGTCGCGGCAGCGGACGCGGCGGGGATCGCGGCGGCGGCGGCGGTGGCGGTCGCAGCCTAGGCGAGAGCGACGGCCTCACAGGCCGGAAGCGGCGCGCGCCGTCCCCACCTGGAACACCTACCAGCCGTGGCCGGAGGAGGCGGACGACGAAGTCGCCCCCGAAGCGCGCCCCCCCGCCAGCAGGCAGGAAGCGACCCGCGCCATGCACCCCCACGGCCTCTCCCGCAGCCGCGCTGCGCGCACGACGACGACGACGCGCCGATCTCGGCGACGACGGCACTGGCCTCGCCGGCCCGAACACACCGCGCCCACCCGGCCCCGCCCGGCCCTCTTCGATGGCAGGCCCTGACTCGGGCCATGATTCTGTTAGTTTTTCGCACTCCGATGAACTCGGACTTGACTCGCGCCCACTGCGCCCTCCACGGGTCGCGCAACGCTCGCGCCCTCCCGCCGGCTCTTCCCGGCTACTCGCGTCCTCCGCATCGCGGCGTGCCTATCGGCGCAAACGAGAAAGCGAAGATTCCGATTCCTTTTCGGATTATGAATCGTCAGTAATTTCCAAGAACAGTTGCAACCGACTAGAGTTGCGCCGCGCCGAAAGCGCGGAAAAAGTGACCCTTCTGGAGTCACGTAGCGAAAAGCTGGCATAGTGTGGTACTCATTTGCATGCAAATGACTCCCCACTAACGCAACAAGACGACGATTCTTCTTGATTTCTTGTGATTTGGATTGATTTTTTGGGATTGCAAAAGTTGACCCATGACAATTTGTGATTCCCCCCGTCGACCCGATGACCATGACCACCCCAAAGCAGAAAGATTCACGCCCAATCTTCCCAATGCCTGGAGTTGATCAAGAAGGTTGACATGGCCATGGTTTAAGCCAAGGGCAAGTTCGTCAGGTCTGGTCAGACCTTGAATTCTCACCGATTTCACTGTTTTCCGGGGGGTTGCTGGGATCACGCCCCTCGCATTTTTGTGCTTCTAATGGCTTAAACAGAAGGTTTCGAGCTCGCCCTTTCAAATGCATCCGGAGTTGATCAAAATGGTTGACCCACGTGCCAGTGTATGCCCAGGACAAGGTCGACATTTGTGGTCGCATCTTAGATTTTCACTGATATACCCCGCCTGCGTACACCGTGAGAGCTAGTAAGAGAAAGGAACACTAGAGTTATTCGTTGACCGCGCGACTGACCCACAAAGTTTCCGCCTCCACGCTCGTCAGACTCCCACTAGCACATGAACTGAGTGTGCACAGCAGCCAATCGGGGGGAACCCCCAGGGCAGAGGGGAACCAACGGCGGAAGTGACGAAGCCCGCTTGACACAGCCGTATCAGAAAGAAGACACGAGCTTTGTCAAAGGACAAAACCACTAGTAGTATCCAACCCGTAGCATCATTCATTGCGGTTGGACGGAAGACCGAATGGATGTTGGGCAAGCTGGAAACAATTTGCGCCCGTAACAGCTGGAACGATGCCGTGCCTGAGTATCCGCATGATGTATACTTTGTTCAGTGGGAGTTGAGATTCTCCGTCAAGGTGCTAGCCGCCGCCGTAGGGCGGGCTATTGCCAAAAGGAGGAGAACCCGCGACACAACGTGTCGACACACGCCTGCCAGGCGGTCTCGCCCGTCAGTCAGAACGCCCCCGCTGCGCCACCATCGGTGCAGTCATCATCTGTGACAGGGCCACGGCTCGCACCGCGCCTAACGACGTACGCCCGCCGTAGTAGTACGGGACAGTAGTGGGGCGACCGGATACTCCCCGGAGAGATGGTCCCTGCACTCTAACTCGTCTCTCTCTCTCTCTCTCATTCAGTGACAAGAGGCGAGGACTCGCGATGGGTGCTTCTCCGCATCCAACACGACCTGAATCTCCCGCTTCGAACCAGCATTATTTATGGTTCAAAGGGCAAACTCGGTCGCTTTCAGTTGGCCGTTGTGTGCATGCACAAGTTCAGCCACTGGATTGAGCTTTGCTTATGTAGTGGCATCAACCTCGCGCATCTCACTCGCCAGTTGCAAAGAAGAGAGGAACGGCACAAAAGCAAAACAAGGAACAAACCAAATGTACGGCTACGGTGCACTCTTCGGAGTGGCACTACTTGCCGTTTTGCAACCAGCGAGCGGTGCTTGTCAGCAGGTAACCAGCATCAGTTCGCTGTGCAGTGCCTTTTCGTCGCAGACGTGTGCTGTGTGGGCGGGCAAAGGCTCGAAGGTGCAGCTACCTTCGGCCTGCACCGCCACACGAGATTTTGATTTGGAATGCGCTGCAGACGCGGCCGTGTTCGCCTGCCCTGCGGGGGACTGCTTCAGGGTGGCGACCTCTGCAACGACCAGCGATGTGACGCTGACGATCCTACATTGTACCATCTCCGGAGCTTTTGTGGTTTCGGGCTATCAACGAGCCGCCATCACTCGGGCACTGGTCCTAGAAAACGTCAGCATCGAAGACGGCTCGGTTGACGTCAAATCCGTCCCGGTTGCGTTTAACAACGTCAGCATCACAAAGACAACACTTCGATCCTCAGCCCTTCGTATCTACAACAACCAGGCCACAGCAACGACTCTGACCATACGTTGTAATCCCAGCTATTCGCCTACCCAAGGAGGCGGTATTTACATGTACAACGCAAAACTTGAAGCCGAAGTTGTGGATATACAAAATTGCAGGGCGACAAGCCAAGGCGGATTGGTGTTCGCGTACTATAAAGCCATTCTGACAGTAACGAAGACACTAGATTTACGGGACGGCTACGCCGTGTATGGAGCAGGCTGCCTATACGTCGGTCAGAACAGCGTCGTGACGGCGAGCGGCACGTTGAACTTGCAGAATTGCAACGGTGTCAATGGACAAGGCGGGGCAGTGTACGGCTACTACGGCACCTTGACCGCGGGGACTGTTCATGCTCGTGATAACAATGCGAGGTACGGCGGCTGCTTCTACCTGCGCTACACTACGTTTACCGTGACTGGAAATACTGTGCTGGAACGATGTACTTCTATTTATGCAGGTGGGGGTATCGGCCTATATGCCGGCACGGCAACCGTGCAGAGCCTTACAACTGCTGCCTGCAGCAGCTCGTCGTCAACTGGAGGGGCGCTGTTCGCCTCCAGCTATGCTCGCTTGACAGTCACGAAGTGGATTACACTCTGCAATCGCGCTTACTCGACGGGCACCGACATCGCTTGGCAAAGCACGTATCCCATGGTAGTGAAAGCGATCCAAATTTACGTAGACGAATCCACTAGGTACCCCGCTTATCCAATAAGTGGTTACACACAGTACGCAACCCTCCAAAGCGGTAAGATATTCACGAACAGTTTGACGAGCACTCAGGTGGCATCGAACATCTTTCTCAAGAAGCTCACTCATGAATCGTCGATCGGGTGTCCTGTTGAATTGGGACAACCGGCGTCATGTGGTTACACTACTTGCACGGAGGAGCCTGAAGACATATGCAACCAAACCACCGTGTGCGATTGGGACGGCACGGGGTGCACAATGAAGGATGAGTCCGCGAGCGTTCCCACGTACACACTGGGCAGCGGCGTCATGGAGAAGCGGAATGAGCCCGGTGTTAAGTTCTGGTTTTCAGACGAGGTCGTAGTGAGAGACCCCGGCCTTGGTAACACAATTTGCAAGCTTCTGTGCTACAACGGAACGTATGGTCGCATGGCTCGCATGCTGTCTGCGGAGGATGCTGCACGCATGACAGCGCTGAGAACCACGACAGCCAACGCATTTATTGACGGATCCGACCTCGATATCGAGGGAACTTGGAAGTATTCTGATGGGGTGGTCTTCTATTCGTCTGCTCACAATTGTTTGCAGGCCGACTGTCCGTGGGTCTATCAGACACCGTCATATGACTTTCTTCATCTTACAAATGACATGAGATGGAGGACGGCATACTACGGGAATGCGCCGTTCTTTTGCGAGTTCCCATGCGAGGATGCCGACGAATGCAATGAAGATGGGGAGACTTGTCCGTACAAGTGCGAGCAAGGAAGATGTGTGGTGAACGGCGAATGCTGCGGGAGTGTAAATGATGAAGCAGGGTGTAAGAATCACCATCCTCACTGCGAGTGGGTGAAGAACGGAACCAGCAATCACTGCACAAATGGAAGACACGTGTGCCCAGAAATCGATGATATCGATGACCTGTGCGACGCATTCAAAACGAAGTCGTGTGCTGTGTGGATCGGGATGGGGTCGGTGCCGGTGATGAAAGAGAGGTGCGTCGCTTTGCACGATTTCAGTCTGTCCTGTGCGGACGATGCCAGTGCGTTCCAGTGCTCGAATGCGGGCTGTTTTTCCTTCGGCCCGGAGACTGATGACGTCGGGGACATCACTGTGACCATAACGTCGTGCAAGCTGGCAGGAAAGGTCACACTTTCCGGAGACACGAATTCGAAGTACTTCCGATCTGTCGCCTTCGAGAATGTTGTAGTTGAAGGCGCCATCGACATTAGTCAGTACAAAGATGTGCTCTTTTACAACGTTTCCGTAAGCAGTTCAACAGCCACCCGAGGCTTGTCGAGAGTGAGACTGTACAATGTTGTGAAAGCGAACGCGACGGAGCTGAACGTTCGGTGCACTGACACCTCAAGTCGTCCGAACACAGGCGGTGGCATTTTCCTGTACAATGCTGAAATGTTCGGAGTCGTTGTTGATGTGAGAGGTTGCCAAGCAAATTATGGAGGTGGTATTTACATGATGAACAGTAAAATGAAAGTCTCGGACGAGATTTCCATCAGCGGCTGCAGTTCTACACAACAAGGCGGCGGGATGTACAAATACAACTCCGACGTGCCGTCATCGCGTGTGGTGCGCATGCGCGATTGCAAAGGGTCTGACGGCGCCTGCCTGTGGTCATATGGGGGCACGACTATAGCAAGTGAACTGATATCATTTGAAGACTGCCAAGGGACCCGGTATGGAGGGGGCGCGCACTTGTATACGGGGGCGGTTCTCACTTCAGGCGATCGATTGGAACTGATACGGTGCACCACCACAGGATATTACGGAGGAGGCCTATACGCGTTGTCAAACGCCGCCGTGACTGCGAAGCGGGCCTATTTTGCCGACTGCGCTGCTCGTTACGGGGGTGGGATACATACTGACGCGACCATCACGTTCACTGAGGATGCCCGCATGGAAAGAAGCCAAGCCGTCTATTATGGCGGCGCTTTTTACGTGACACGTAACGGGCGTGTGAACATTGGAGAACTCGACACTTTGTTCTCTTATGCAGGTTACTACGGCGGCTCGATCAGTGCTGACTACGGTGCCGTGGTCAACATCGCGAAAATGACGGCCACCTGCAACAGGGCTGGCTACTACGGAAATGACTTTTATTGGAACAGCTACGCCTCGTACCTGACCATCGATGATATAACCATTTACGTCGACGAGATGGCAAACTATCCGGCCATACCTGTCCGCGGTCAAACAAGGTACATGACCCTAGGCAAAGGAACCATCTACACTTTCAGTCTCACGCAGAGCCAGGTATCGTCTGATGCTACGCTGCGATTTCTCAGCCAGAGCCCCGCGCGTGGGTGTCCCGTGGATCAAGGTGTGCCAAGGATCATCCCGCCGGAGAAAGAGTGTGGGTACACGACGTGCACGGAAGAGGCCGAAAATTTGTGCAAGAATATTTCTAATTGTCATTGGACAGGGTCCGATTGTGTGCTACCCAAGGGTAGCGAAAGCATCTCCACGTACACCCTCGGGGGCGGTGTCATGGAGCCACCCTTGCCGAATTCCACCGAGACGTTGTTTTGGTTCTCGAACACTACAGTAGCGGGCAACCCGCGCATCGCACGTGAAATCTGCAAGCTTTTATGCCACGAAGGCCGCACGGGTCGCTTGGCTCGCATCATGGATGCGGACGAAGCCGCCCGAACGACTTCGTTACGGACAACGGCGTCAGACGCGTTTCTTGACGGTTCAGACTCCGCTCAGGAAGGCCTGTGGACGTGGTCCGATGGGGAAACCTTTTATACGACTTTTGGCTGCTTGCAGAAGCACTGCATGTGGGAGTCCAAGCCAAGTCCCGCTTTCGACTTTCTGGCAATCACATCAGCTGGTGAGTGGAAAGGGGTTTCCCAAGGCGAGTTGCCGTTTTACTGCGAGTTTCCGTGTGAGCAAGACAGCGAATGCAATCCCGAGGGCGAGACGTGTCCGTACAAGTGCAGCAAGAACGGCCGATGTGAGATATCCAGCGCTTGTTGTGAGAATGTCCTTGTCGAAACCGAGTGCAAAAGCCACCATCCGCATTGTCAGTGGGTGACCGGTGAGAACGTCACGCAGCACTGTGCAGAGTCAATTGGCGTGTGTCCGGAAGTGACAGACATTGATGATCTCTGTCATTTGTTCCTCACTTCAACTTGCGCGGTGTGGGCCGGGAACACCTCAGCGAACAATGTTCAAACGCTTCAGCATCCATGCGTTACCCAACACGACTTTAGCTTAACCTGCACAGATGATGCGGACGCGATTGCCTGTACAGATGGCAACTGTTTCAGCATCGGGCCCGACGTGGGGGGAGTGGAGGCGGATGCGACGTTGACCGTGACGTATTGCAAGCTATCGGGCAAGGTGTCGTGGTTAGGCGCCAAACACGGCACGTTCACTCGCCGCTTAGTATTTGAAGAATCCGTTATTGAGGGGCACATCGTTGCTTCCAACTTCCCGAGTGTGCAGTTCTACAATGTCACCGTCGTGAGAAATGCGCCTTCCGTGCCAGCGGTGCAAATGAGCACGATTGACGAGGTGTCCGGGACGACGTTGCGGATTCGGTGCAACGAACAGACAACAGGTCTCCCTACCAACGGGGGCGGATGGAACTTGCAATCTGTAACTGTCACACTTGAAGAGCTTCACATCAGCGATTGTGCTGCGCAAAGCGCCGGCGGCGGGATGTACACCGTCGGCAGCACATTAACCGTCTCGCAAGATTTCTCCGTGCAGAATTGCCGTTCAACTAATTATGGGGGCGGCATCTATTCCACGATGAACACCGTTTTCAACGTCTCACAGCTCAGCATAAGTGGGTGCAGCTCGAAGGATGGAGGTGGCGTCTATTCGTATCTCAGTAAGCTCGAGTCGAGCTCTCTGGAATTTCGCCAAAACTCAGTGACAGGACACGGAGGCGGCATCTACACCTCCAAGTCTACCATCAACGTCTCAGCCGCCGTTTTTGAGGAATGCTCCTGCGGTTCCCATGGCGGTGCAATGCATGTTTCCAGCGCCATAGAGACCACCTTTGAGACCTTCACCGCTCACCGATGCACAGCGGTGTACGGAGCGGGAATCTATTCAAATGCTGCGTTCAAGGTGACAGGTGAGGCCACTTTTGACCACTGCCAAACGAGGTACCATGGTGCCGCAATGTACATAGCTGCAGGGTCGGCAACATTCAATGTGTTGAATACCCGCCGGTGTGTCTGCACCAACGGTTACGGCGGCACGGCTTACTCAAACGGGGCAGTTACTGTGACTCGGTGGACTGCGATCTGCAACAGCGCCTACAGAGGAAACGACTTGTATTGGGCTAGCACTAATGTATTTTTCAGAGCCAGCGAGGCACACATCTACGTTGACGACTTGAGTACGGATCCTCGTTCCGTCTTTTATCGATACTCACAGAAGGTATTGCTGACCAAGGGCACCATCCGAACGAACAAATTTACTGCGCCACAAGTTGCCGCCGACAATGCACTCCGGCCGCTTTCTCTTGGGGCTTCTTTTGGGTGTCCTTCTACGTTCGGACAGCTCGCGAGTACGTGCGGATACACAAACTGCATAGACGAGCCTAGAACCACATGCGAGAACGAAACGGTTTGCAGCTGGGACGGTGCAGATTGTACAATAAAGGATGAAACGCAAAGCGTTCCTACGTACACCATTAACAGTGGCATTTTGGAGTCTATGCTCAAGCGGAACGACACACCCTTTTGGTACTCGAAGGATACTCTGAAAGCTTTTGACCCCGCAATCGCAAAGCAGATTTGCACTGTGCTGTGTCACGACGGCAGGACTGGCCGGCTCGCCCGCATGCTTTCGGACGGCGACTCGCGGCGCATGACGCAGTTGCGGCCGGTGCAGGAGGATGCGATGATCGATGGATCAGATGTGGCGGAGGAGGGTTCGTGGCGGTGGTCGGACGGACGCGTGTTCTGGATTTCGCCCCTTAGCTGTTTGCAAAAGGACTGTCCATGGGACGGGGACGGCACGCCAGGCAGCTCCGATTACCTCGCTCTCTCGGCCAATGGAAAGTGGAAGGCCACATCGCCAGGCTCGCTTCCATTCTTTTGCGAGTTCCCGTGTGTATCCGACAGTGACTGCAACGACGACGAAGATGTATGCCCGTTCAAGTGCAACGTGCAAGGACGATGCGAATTGAGCCGTGACTGCTGCCCAAATGTGCAAGACGAACAGCAGTGCCGCAACCACCATCCTCACTGCGAGTGGGTGGATGTGGCGAATGAGACGTCGTACTGCGCGGACGCTGGAACCTTTTGCCCGGTAGTGACCGACCTTGATGAGCTGTGCGGCTTGTTCACGACGGAACATTGCGCGGTGTGGGCCGGCAACGGCTCGTTGGTGCAGACGCTCCCGAAGACATGCGTTGCAACGCACGACTTTAGCTTAAGCTGCACAGATGATGCGGACGCGATTGCTTGCAAGGATAGTGTCTGTTTTAACATCGGAGCCGATGCCGACCACGTGACAAACGTGACAGTGACCGTGACGTCTTGTACGCTATCAGGCAAGGTGTCGTGGAACTTGGATCACCATGACGTGCACATCCGCCGTGTCGTTTTGGAAGAAGTAGTCGTCGAGGGTACCATTGTCGTTGCCGACTTCCCGAGTGTGCAGTTCTACAACGTCACAGTCGTGAGAGACACTCCGTCTGTGCCTGCGGTGCAGTTGACCACGGTCGGCGAGGTGTCAGGAACTGCTCTTCAGATTCGGTGTGACCCAAGCCAGCATGCGCATCCATCGAATGGAGGCGGTTTGTACGTGGAGGAATCAAGCATAGCGCTCGAGACACTGGATATTAGTGACTGTGCCGCGATGCAGAACGGCGGTGGAATGTACGCTGTGCGGAGCACAGTGAACGTTTCGAAGGGTCTTTCCGTCCAGAACTGCATAGCAACAAACGACGGGGGTGGCATCTACGCCTCGCACAGCTCTTTGAACATTTCAGGCGAGTGTAGCTTGCGTGACTGTGTGGCGCAGAACGGGGGTGGTGCGCTGTTATCGCTGAGCACACTCGGATCCCCGACTGCGTCTATCACAATGCAAGACTGTTCAGCCAGAACCAACGGAGGCGGCTTCTTCCAAACCCAGGACTCCGGCATAGAAGCCGCTGCGGTGGTAGCTGAAAGGTGTGCGGCAAACAACTCGTATGGCGGTGCCATGTATTTTTACAAGTCGAGCACTGCGACCTTTGGTAGCTTGATCGCTCGCCGATGCACTGCTGCTTTCGCCGGCGGCCTGTACATCGACAACGAGTTTGAGGTCACCGGTACGGCTACCTTTGAACATGTCGAGGCAACACAAGACGGAGGTGCATTATTCGTGGATGCGCGCGGGTCGGCCACTTTTAGGATGCTCAACACACGCCAATCCGTCTCGACGGCTGGGTACGGTGGCTCGCTGTTTGGCAACGACGGGGCGAGTTTTGAGGCGGATCGCTGGAGTGGAATCTGCAACAGCGCGTACCAGGGCGCGAATGACTTTTACTGGAAGAGTTCGAACAACTTGAAAGTTCTCAACGCGCTGATTTACGTCGACGATACGTGTCGCGTTCCGAGCTCAGTCGTCGGTGGGTCTCATACAACCATACGGTTCGCTCAAGGAATCATCCGAACAAACAGCTTGACCATCAGTCAGATCTCGTCTAACATCGCTCTCCGACCGCTCGACCTCGAGCCTTCCCAAGGCTGTCCGATAGAATACGGACAGCCGACAACGTGTGGGTACACGACTTGCCTAGAGGAACCGCAGGACCTGTGCGAAAACATGTCGATATGCCACTGGAACGGAGAAGAATGCACTGTCCAGGACGAGACCAAAAATGTGCCAACGTACACCATCTACAGCGGCATCATGGAAAGCGTGCAGAACCGCAGCGAGACTCCGTTTTGGTACTCTAATATCGTTAAAGCCTTCGACACCGTTATCGCGAAGTACATCTGCACGACGCTCTGTCGCGATGGAAAGATTGGCCGCCTTGCCCGCATGCGCTCCAATGAAGAAGGGGTACGTATGGCGGCGTTGCGGCCGACTCAGGAGGAGGCGTTGATAGATGGGTCGGACGTGGCAGAGGAGGGCAAATGGATTTGGTCGGACGGAATCCTGTTCTGGACGCCCGTTGATTGCCTGCAGTACGACTGCCCCTGGAACGGGAATCTGACTTCCAGCGACGATTACCTTCACTTGACCTCTGACAACAAATGGAAAGCAGCCAGCGAAACAACGGCGCCGTTCTTTTGCGAGTTTCCATGCCTCACCGATGGCGACTGCAACGACGACGGGGGACAGTGCCCGTACAAGTGCAGCATTCACGGAAGGTGTGAAGTGAACCGTGATTGCTGTCCAAACGTGAAGGACGAAGCCGGATGCACAAACCACCATCCTCACTGCGAGTGGGTGCCCGGTGAAAATGGGACGGCACACTGTGCGGACGCAGGGGCGTTTTGTGCGGTGGTGACCGACCTCGACGAGCTGTGTCAACTGTTCGTTACCGAACCTTGCGCCGTGTGGGCTGGCAACGGTTCGTCAGTGCAGTGGCTACCTAAGACGTGCTCTGCCACACACGACTTCAGCTTGAGTTGCACAGATGATGCGGACGCAATTGCCTGTGAAAACAGTGTCTGTTTTGACGTTGGAGGAACCGGCGGTGCGCAAACGACGAACGTGACAGTGACTGTGACATCTTGCAAGTTCTCAGGCGAAGTAAAGCTGCAGGGGACGCGGCACGACGTGCACACCCGTCGCGTTGTGTTGGAAGACAGCGTCATCAAGGGCAATTTGGAAGTTTTAAACTTTCCGCGCTTGCATTTGTTCAACGTGACAGTGATCAGCAAAGCTACGAATGTGTCGGCAGTTGTGATAGATACAGTAGATGAGGTGACGGGAACGACATTCGAGGTTCGGTGCGACGACCCGTATGAGAACCCGTTGATGGGAGGTGGTCTGTTTTTGAAGACGACGAATGTCCTGCTCGATTCCATCGACGTCAGCGATTGCGCGGCGAAACAACACGGTGGCGGTGTGTACGTTTTTGATAGCACCGTGACTGTGTTCGAGAGGTTCTCAGTACAGAACTGCGCAGCGGGCAAGTCGGGCGGTTGCGTCTACGCGTTGGAAAGTCGCTTGAACATCTCGCAAGATTTCGGCATTCGTGGCTGCACAGCGCAAGTTGGTGGAGGTGTGCTGTTAGAAAACAGCACGCTCGGATCGCCTCAGGCGTCTTTAAGCATGCAAGACTGCACAGCTTCTGACAACGGTGGCTGCTTCTATCAAAAGATGAACTGCGCTGTAGAAGCCGCAACCGTGGTTCTTGAAAGGTGCGTCGCGAACACGTCCCACGGCGGTGGCATGCATTTTGATCATCCCAGCACCGCTTCTTTCGGTTACTTAACCGCCCGGAACTGCACTGCGGTGTCCGGTGCAGGGATTCGTGCTGACAGCGAGCTTACGGTCACGGGTACGGCGATGTTTGATAACTGCGAGTCGACGTCACACGGCGCAGCCATGTATCTGAACTCGTACGGATCCGCCACCATAGGCGTCCTGCACGTACAGCACTGCACCTCGACGTCTGGCTACGGGGGTTCGGTTTACGGAGCATCCGGTGCGACGGCAGCCGTGACGCAATGGCTTGGCATGTGCAACATCGCCTACAGTGGTGCGAATGAATTGTACTGGACCGGCAGCTCTTTTTTCACAGTCACTGAGGCACTGTTATACGTCGACGAAGCAGGGCGCAATCCTAGTTCAGTTGTTGAAGGGTCTTCCGCTAATGTACGTCTTCGAACGGGGACGATTCACACGAACAGTCTCACTGCGAGTCAGGCTTCTTCCAACGTGGCCCTCAGGTCGCTTACTCTTGAGCCTTCTCAAGGGTGTCCCACAACATTCGGGCAACCTAAGACATGCGGGTACACAAACTGTTTGGAGGAGCCGCAGGACACGTGCGAGAACGCGACGGTCTGCCACTGGAACGGGGAAGAGTGCGTCATAAAGGACGCGAAGCAAAATGTGCCGGCGTACACCCTTTACAGCGGCATCTTCGAGCAGCTGCCCAATCGGTCGGACACGCCGTTTTGGTACTCAGACACCGCAACGGCCTTCGAACCGCGAACTGCACATGAGATCTGCACCAAATTGTGTCATGGTGACAAGAACGGGCGTCTAGCACGCATGGTTTCGGTCGAAGAAGGAACGAGGATGTTGTCTTTGCAGACTGATCCTGAAGACGCGTTTATCGATGGGTCCGATGCGGCCAAAGAAGGTACGTGGCAGTGGTCAGACGGCATCGTTTTCTGGGGTACTGCTTACGATTGCTTGCAGTTGGACTGCCCGTGGGGCGATTCTCCAAAAACAGCAGCCGACGACTACCTCCAGCTTTCTTCCGCCGGGACGTGGAAGACGGCGGCCAAGGGCAAAGCGCCATTCTTCTGCGAGTTCCCCTGCGCTGTCGACACGGACTGCAACGACGGAGGAGAAACGTGCCCGTACAAGTGCAACAATGACGGACGCTGCGAGCTGAGTCGCGATTGTTGCAGTAACGTGCAAGACGAAGTTGAGTGCAAAAGCCATCATCCTCACTGCGAGTGGCATGTGGCAAGCAACGGCTCGTACTGCACAGAAGCTGAAGAAGTATGCAAAGTGTTTTACAGCATCGACGAACTTTGCGACCTGTTCGTTAGCGATGAATGCGCGGTGTGGGCAGGCAACGGCTCGTTGGTGCAGACACTGCCGCAGGCGTGTGTCGCCAAGCACAACTTCAGTTTAAGTTGCACGGATTCCGCGGACGCGATTGCGTGTCAGGCTGGTGAGTGCCTCACTATTGGCCCACAAAGCCAAGACGCGCAAGACGCGACGGTGACGATCACGTCGTGCAAGCTTTTCGGGCCGGTGACAATAAGAGCTGAAGCGAGCGACAGCTTCACAAGGCAGTTGTTCCTTGAGGAAGTCACAGTAGATGGGGCTCTCGACATTTCTGATCTCCGGAAGGTCCTCTTCTACAACGTCAGCGTGGTCAGCAACGTAAGCAGCGTGCCTGCTGTGAAGCTATCATTCGTGGAGGCAGCGGTGGCAACGACGCTGTCCATTCGATGCGACCACCCAGCGTTTGATACCGACAACGGAGGCGGGCTGACGCTGTTGTCAACCTCATTGTCGGCTGGCAGCCTCGACATTCGAGACTGCGCCGCACAACAGAAAGGTGGTGGCCTCTATGCAGATACCAGCATGCTTTCTGTCACGGCAAGGCTTGACATCCGGAATTGCTATGCCGCGTCTTTCGGCGGTGGCATGTATCTCGCGGCAAGTCCGTTAAACGCGTCTAACGTACTCAACGTCGAGGACTGCGAGTCGGTATCGTCAGGAGGAGGAATGTACTTGCTGTCAGGCAGTGTATCCGCGAACGAAGCCTCGTTTGATCGTTGCGTCTCCATCAAAGGTTCCGGCGGTGCGATCAACATGCAGCCGAATACGCAGGTGACGACTCAATCCCTAAGCGCCCGAGACTGCTCCGCGAACCACGGGGCCGGTGTATTTGCTGGCGACGGCGCAGTCGTCACCAGCCAAGCAGCGTGGTTTGAAGGGTGCACCGCCAACTCAAGCGGCGGCGCGCTGTACGCTACAACCGCCCGCGTGTCGCTAGGCAACCTCAACACATTGTTTTGTTCCACGAGCTCCGGGTACGGCGGTGGAATCTACTCTGCTGGGTCTACTGTCGAAGTCGAGAAGTGGAACGCGTTGTGCAATACAGCATGGGACGGTGGAAGCATTGTCCACAGTGTGTCGTCGGTTGGCGTTGTCGTGGACTCCGTCAATATTTACGTTGACGAGCAAAGCCGGCACCCCACCTCGCTTTTCAGTGGCAACATCAGCGACATCAGTTTGCAAACGGGGACGCTGTACACAAACAAACTGTCACAAAGTCAGGCTTCTTCCAGCTCGTTGTTGAAGCAAATGACTGTCGAACCGTCTCGTGGCTGTCCTGTTTCGTATGGTCAGCCCACAGCGTGTGGATACACGACTTGCATAGAAGAACCTCAAGACACTTGCGAAAACACCACCGTTTGCAAATGGAACGGTGACGGATGTTTGGCGAAGGACAAGACGCTGAGTGTTCCGACGTACACAATTGACGACGGCATCGTCGAGGCAGGGAACGTGACCGACACCGCCTTCTGGTTCTCCACGCGCAGCATCGCAGCCAGTCCTTCTGTGGCTGGCGGTATCTGCGCCGTGGTGTGCTACAAGGGCAGGGCGGGACGACTGGCTCGCGCAGTCACCGAAGAAGAAGGGTTGCGAATGGCGTCATTGCTGCCAGCGTCGGTCAATGCAGTTATCGACGGTTCTGACGTTGCTGAGGACGGAAAGTGGGCATGGTCGGATGGGACTGTCTTCTGGACATCGGATTACGGGTGCTGGCAGGATGGATGCCCTTGGGTGGATGTGACAACGCCAACGGCAGCAGACGACTACATGGAGCTCACTCCCGATGCGACGTGGAAAGGCGTCACTGATGCTGTTGCGCCTTTCTTTTGCGAATTCCCTTGTGCCACTGACGGCGACTGCAACTACAACGAAGAGACGTGCCCATACAAGTGCAATCTGCAAGGACGTTGCGAGCTGAGTGGTGCATGCTGCACGAACGTTCAGGATGAAATGACCTGCAAAGGCCACCACCCTCACTGCGAGTGGATCCCGGCTGCTGGCATCGATGAAGCGCACTGCACAGATGCCGAGGCTGTGTGTGTCGAGTTCACAGACATCAACGAGCTGTGTAGTTTGATGGCCACCGAAACCTGCGCATTGTGGAAAGGAACCGGGCAAGGCAAGCAGGAAATTCCTAAGAAGTGCATTGCTCAGCACGATTTCAGCTTGACTTGTGCGGACGACGCGGATGCGATTTCATGTCATAGTGCGGGTTGTGTGGACGTCGGAGCCACGAGCGAGCATATTCAGAACGTGACGGTCACCTTCTCGTCGTGTAGGCTATCGGGATCGGTGGCTGTGACAGGTCGCGAAGAAATAGACTACATACGAAGGGTGGTTTTCGAGGATACTTTCGTGGAAGGAGCCCTTGACCTTGAGCTGCCCAGCGTCGCTCTCTACAACGTGACAATTACCAGTGATCTCCCAAGCGCATCGGCGGTGAAGCTGACCTCCGTGCGTGATGCGCGAGCCACTCTTTTGAACATCTACTGCGCGGCGGGCATTCACCCTGTCAACGGAGGGGGCATGCTGCTGTCTTCTTCCCGCCTGTCGGCGCAGGCCATCGATATTAGCGACTGTGGGGCTAAATCCCTTGCCGGGGGCATTTACGCTGAAGACAGCAGCATCAACGCCACGGACCGCATTACCGTGCGCGGTTGCTCGTCGGCTGCTTCGGCAGGCGGTATCTACTTGCTCAGCAGCACGATCAGTGCGGGTACCTTGACCGTAGAAGACGGGTTGGCGGCAGAATCTGGAGGTGGCCTTTACATCGATACCGGCTCCAATGTAAGTGTGCAAACAGCGTCCTTTGACAGGTGCGAAGCCACAAAGGAAAACGGTGGCGGCTTCCTTCTCGCCGAGACCACGTTCATGACGGCCGATGCGTTGTTCGCCCGCAATTGCATTGCGGTGCAGGGGGGAGGTGGATTTGTATCAGGAGAGCTCACAGCGCAGAAGTCTGCTTCAATAGAACACTGCACGGTTGGTGGTGATGGGGCAGGTCTCTACTTGGGTTCCAAAGCAAAGGTCAATGTGCAAGTGCTCGGCACAATGCACTGCCGCGCGACAAGTGGGGCCGGAGGCGGTGTATACGGTGTCGAGGAAGCTACTTTCGATATTGACACGTGGAACTCCGTGTGCAACTCGGCTTCGATGGGCGACGATGCGTACTGGTTGAGTACGACGGCTTTGCTGATCGTGCGCCTAAATCTTTATGTAGACGAGTCACGTGCAGGCGCACCATTACCGTTCGCCGGGAAACCCGCAAATGTTCGAGTCCTGAACGGGACAGTTTACACGAACAAACTAACGCAGAGCCAGATCTCGTCTGACGTTACTCTGCGAAAGATGCTCGTCGAACCATCTCGAGGATGTCCAGCGACGTTCGGTCAGCCGACAGCATGCGGTTATACTACTTGTACAGAAGAACCTCAGGACAGTTGCAAGAATACGGCTGTCTGCAGGTGGACAGGTTCCACGTGTCATGTGGAGGATCCTTCGAAGAACGTTCCGATGTACTCCATCACGAACGGCATCTTCGAAGCAGCAAGCAACACCGAAACGAACTACTGGTTCTCCGACGGTGTCGAGGCAACGGACTCTCGCATTGCGGACGAGATCTGCAAGCTGCTGTGCAGCAATGGAAGGAACGGGCGCTTGGCGCGCATGCTGTCGGTCACAGACATGCAGCGAATGGCTCAGTTGCGACAAGTATCGTCGCGACCGCTGGTGACTGCTCTGTTGGACGGCAGTGACGTGGACACTGAAGGAACATGGCAATGGTCCGACGGGATTACCTTCTGGACGGTTGCAGCAGAGTGTTACCAGTTGGACTGCCCCTGGGACGCCGCAGCTGCCGCCGGCGGTGATTATCTTTATCTCACCAACGAGAACAAATGGACGTCAAAGCCGGAGACTGCTTCTTCTCCTTTCTTCTGTGAGTTCGCCTGTACAACCGACAACGACTGCAATGAGAATGGCGACACGTGTCCTTACCAGTGCAATCTGCACGGGCGCTGCGAGCTGAGCGGAGAGTGCTGTGGGAATGTACAAGACGAAGCAACGTGCAAAGGTCACCACCCTCACTGCGAGTGGGTTGCCGCAGTCGATACCAAGGCGGCCTATTGCACTCAAGCTGTCGAAGTGTGCAAGGTGTTCTATGACATCGACGAGATTTGCACGCTGTTCCTCACAGATACGTGCGCGATATGGGCCGGCAACGGTTCGTCGGTGCAGTCGCTTCCGCAGACGTGCTCTGCTACGCACGATTTCAGCCTGACTTGCAACGATGCCGCGGACGCAATCGCGTGTCCGGGAGGGTTTTGTCTCAGCATTAGCCCCGGCAGCGTCGGGCAGAATCTGACGGTGACAGTTGCTTCTTGCCAGCTTTCCGGGCAGATAGGCATCAAAGCCGAGGAAGGCATCAGCACGCGGCAATTGGTCCTTGAAGACACAATGATCCGCGGCGTGCTCGACCTCGATCTGATCCCGAACGTGCTCCTTGACAACGTAACTGTTGTCAATTCGGAGGAGGCAGCTCCGGCTTTTTCGCTGACCAATGTCCAGCAAGCACGGGCCACCACGTTGAAGATCCGCTGTGACAAACCGAAGATCGAGGCCGCAAATGGTGGTGGCATGTACTTGAGTGCTTCGAGGTTGGACGCAGACGCCATCGAAATCGCAGACTGTACGTCAAAGAACGATGGGGGTGGAATCTATGCGCTCGGAAGTGTTTTGAATGTGTCGCGGCTGGACATTCGTAAATGTGAGGCACAAGCTAAGGGCGGATGCCTTTTCTTCGACAGTGGGTCTCTCACTGCGTTCCGTGAATTGAATGCCGAGGATTGCGACGCTGTGCAGAGTGGTGGTGGATTATACCTTGCCAACTCGACTGTAGATGTGCACGCCTTGACATTGGCCCGCTCGGTTACCTACGGACTTGGCGGTGGTATGATCCTCACAAACAACACGCAGCTGACGTCCCACACCTTATTCGCGAAAAACTGCACAGCTGAACAAGGGGCTGGCATACTCCTCTCAGAGTCATCTGTAGATGCCCAGTCGGCTTGGTTCGAAAGATGCTCTTCTTCATCACACGGCGGTGCCGTGTACTTGAGTGCCAGCAGTCGGATAGAATTGGTCGTGCTCAACACTTTGTTTTGCTCAAGCAAGGGCTACGGCGGGAGTGTCTACGGCGTCTCTGACAGCTCGCTTCAAGCTTCGAGATGGAACGGTGTTTGCAACTCGGCTGACGCGTCTGGCAGTGATGTGTATGGCAGTGACCTGAAGGCCATCACTGTGGAATCAGCGAATATTTTTGTTGACGACGCGGCTCCGGCTGCAATGAATCCTGTTAGCGGGCAGGTAACTCACGTGAGTTTGATGGAAGGCAAGATTTACACCAACGCTCTCACGCAGCAGCAGGTTTCTTCAAACGTTGCGTTAAAAGATTTGACTTTGCTACCTTCGCGCGGATGTCCAATGACCTACGGCCAGCCGTCTGCATGTGGATTTACGACGTGCACTGACGAATCTCGCAGCACGTGCACGGAACTTCCTGTGTGCCACTGGACTGGTGTGGAGTGCATCATGAAGAATGAGACAGAAAGCGAACCCACGTACACCATCAACAATGGTATCCTCGAGGTGCAGCCCAGCGCGAACGAAACTGTGTTCTGGTACTCAGACGCGCTTAAAGCAGTTGACCCTCGAGTTGCCGACGAAATCTGCAAAGTCTTGTGCCATGACAACGGCAGAAATGGGCGTTTGGCTCGCATGCTCTCGGACGGCGAGGGGTCGCGAATGATAGCATTGCACCAGACGCAGGCGAGTGCGTTCATCGACGGTTCCGACGTTGCCGAAGCAGGCGTTTGGCAGTGGTCCGACGGTCGCACCTTCTGGACGGAGGAACACGACTGCTGGCAGTTCGAGTGCCCGTGGGTCGGGTTTCCGGCGGCAGGTAAACATTACATTCAACTCACCCCCGACAACAAATGGAAAGCAGAGACGACGGCTGCGCCGTTCTTCTGCGAGTTTCCGTGTGTTACCGACAGCGACTGCAATGACAACAGCACGTGTCCGTTCAGATGCAGTGACGACGGGCGCTGCGAGCTGAGCGGCGACTGCTGCAAAAACGTGCAAGACGAAGTCACTTGCAAGAATCACCATCCACACTGCGTGTGGGTTCCAAGTGACGGCGTCAATGCGTCTCGTTGTGCAGACACTGTGGATGCGTGCGAGCAGGTGACGGATCTCGAAGAGTTACGCAAGCTGTTCGCCACGGCAAGCTGTGCTGTGTGGGCAGGAAGCGGCTCGTCGGTGCAGACACTGCAGCAGAAGCTTTCTGCCTCACACGATTTCAGTCTCAGCTGCACTGCCTACGCTGATGCGATCGCGTGTCCGGTAGGTGGTAATTGCCTTGAATTCGTGTCCGACAGTGACGTAACGGTAACCCTCACCTCCTGCGTGTTCAACGGACAAGTTGGCGTGACCGGCGTATCTAGCAACAGCGACACTCAGCACCTGGTTCTGGAAAAAGTCGTCATTCAAGGTGCTATAGATATCGCGAGTGTTGATGACGTAACCTTTTTTGGTGTGACAGTGAACAGTGGCGTTTCAAGCAAATCAGCCGTAACACTCACGTCCGTTCTTAGTGCAAAAGCGACGACTTTGAACATCCGATGCTTCGACCCACCAGTCAATCCTGTCAACGGAGGTGGTTTGTCGTTGGTAGCATCGAACCTTGTGGCAGAGGACATCAGCATTAAAAACTGCACTGCAAGACAGTATGGCGGTGGTATCTACTCAGAGTCGAGCACATTGAACGTGACCGGCAGGGTGGAAATTCTTGATTGCTTTGCCGAGAAGAATGGAGGCGGACTTTACGCAGCCAACCAGATGACCGTCAACGAGCTGATTGCGAAACGCTGCGTTACCAACACCGGCACTGGCGGCGGTGCCTACATCAGCTCGTCAGCGGCACTTTCAGTGAACACGTTGACCTTCAAAGACTGTTCCTCTGTTAGTGGCGGTGGGGCCTATGTAGCTCAAGACGCTACCGTGACAGTTCATAGTTCCGCATGGCTAGAGCGATGTACGTCTGTGAGTAGTGGAGGCGCCATTCACCTGGACACTGGTGCTGCTCTTTCAGTCCATGTGTTGAACACACTATTCTGTGCTACTGTCGGGAAGGGGGCCTCGGTGTTTTCTGACACCAGCGCTATATTTGAAGCCGACAAGTTCAACGCGGTCTGCAACAGTGCCCAAGGCTCAGGCAACGATGTGTCGTGGGGTAGTCTCAAGACGATGACCGTGCGGGAGATGCTTGTTTTCGTGAACGAAACAACAACCGACGCGGAAACGCCTTTCAGTGGGAACCTGGCGTACATTCAAATTGGCGAGGGGACAATTTACACGGACAGTCTCACAGAAGCACAGCTTTCATCGAACGTCGCACTGGAACAGATGTCGCTCGAGCCTTCCCGAGGATGCCCGATGACGTTTGGTCTGCCGAAGGCGTGTGGATATACGACGTGCAGAGAAGAATCTTTAGGCACGTGCGCATCAACTCCTGTTTGTAAGGTGATGGGTGCTGAATGCTTGATGAGGAACGAGACAGACAGCGTACCAACATACACCGTGAGCAATGGTTTCATAGAGGCGGACACGGGTTCTAATGACACGCTCTTCTGGTTCTCAGGCAGTATTGCAGCGCAGAACCCGAGCGTTGCGAACGAGATTTGCACGGTTTTGTGCCACGAAGGCAGGGCGGGGAGGTTGGCTCGTACGCTGAGTACTGAAGAAACATCGCGCATGGGCGGCCTGCGAACTTTGCCAGTGAACGCGTACCTGGATGGTTCTGACAAAGGCGATGAGGGAACCTGGCAATGGTCTGATGGCATCGTGTTCTGGACGTCGAACGCCGATTGTTATCAAACGGACTGTCCATGGAGTGACCCACCGATTGCAGGTGAAGACTACCTGTTACTTGGACCTGACAACTCTTGGAAGGCAGCACCTACAACAGTGATGCCATTCTTCTGCGAGTTTCCATGCGTTGCTGACAGCGACTGCAACCCGAACGCAGAGTTGTGCCCGTACATGTGCAACACGCACGGCCGCTGCGAAGTGAATCGTGACTGCTGCGGCGTCTTGCAAGACGAGACTGCTTGCAAAACCCACCACCCTCACTGCGAGTGGGTGCCAGCAGCCAACGGCACGTCGGCGCGCTGCACGGAAGCAGAGCGGGTGTGCAAGGAGATCTTTGACATCGACGAGTTGTGCGACATATTCGTGGCAGATTCGTGCGTGATTTGGGCGGGCAACAGCACATCGGTGCAGACGCTTTCACAAACGTGTGTCGCAGTCCACGACTTCAGCATGACTTGTACCGATACCGCGGATGCGATAGCCTGCGCCGCATCGGAAGCATGCTTTCGCATTGCAGAAGGGAGTGCACATGTGACAAACGTGTCTGTCAGTGTCATCGGCTGCACGTTGTTCGGTGCGGTTGGTCTTGATGGAGCTAAAGAAGCCGACTACACGCGGAAGGTCACACTTGAAAACGTGCAAGTCAACGGTGCATTGTCAGCCGTGGACTTTACAGAGTTGGAGTTGTACAACGTATCTGTAGTAAATGATGTTGAATCGCTACCCTCTGTAAAGCTCGAGACGATTGACAGCGTATCGGGCAGTGTCTTGCGCATCCGTTGCCTCGACCGGCAGTTCATCGCTGTTAACGGCGGAGGCTTGTTCGTCATGGAATCGAACATAGTGTTGGAGGAATTGGACATCCAGCTCTGCTCTGCGAAGTCGTATGGTGGCGCCGTGTTCGCAATGGGTGGGGCCACCCTCAACGTAACGCGTCGTTTGGCTATGCACGACTGTCAAGCGCTGGCCGGGGGAGGCGCTGTTTACCTAGGCGAGAAGTCAGCCTTGGCTGCAGAAACAGTCGAAGCAGACCGGAATTCGGCTCCCGCTGGCAACGGGGGCACCATTTATCTCAACACAGCGGCAAAGATGATGACGGGCGAAGTTACGGTGCGAAACGGCAGTGCCAAACATTGTGGAGGGGTTTACCTGGAGGCCGATGCCTCGTGGACTAGTGATCGCGCATGGATTGAACGCTGCTCTTCCGATTACCATGGCGGGGCTGTGTACCAGGCCGCTCGAAGTGCGGTGTCTCTTCTATCGTTTCAAACCCTGTTCTGCACATCGAACTCAGTCAGTCACGGCGGTGGTTCTTTGTTTACTCAAACACAAGCCACATTTGAAGCTACAAGGTGGGATGCTGTGTGCAACACCGCAAAGGGCATCTATGGCAACGACATGTACCTTTCTTCGGGAATGGTCACCATCCAGTACTTGTCGCTTTACATTGCAGACGACAGCGCGTCTCCGACGACGCCTGCCGTTGGAGCCAGTAACCTGAATGTCCTAAACGGCACCGTCTACACAAATGACATTTCCTACGCGCAGCTCGCCTTGACTGGGCTGAGCAATATGAAACTTGCCCCATCACGTGGATGCCCAACAGCATACAGTGCAGCAACGTCATGCGGGTACACAACTTGTGACGAGGTAACAGAGGATGCTTGTTCGAATGTGACGGCGTGTCAGTGGAAACAAGATTCCTGCTCTTTGAAAGTCGACGCAGAAACAGAGCCTGCTTACATCCTGAGTGACGGTGTGTTAGAACGTACGAATCGGTCGAACGTCGAATTCTGGTACTCTGGCGGTATCAGCGCCCTCAGTCGGTTGGTGGCGGGAGAGATTTGCGGGATGTTGTGCAACGACGACAGAGTGGGACGCTTGGCACGCGTGCTGAGCTCAGCTGACGCAGCTCGCATGGCAGCCTTGCGGGCGGAATCTGTGAGTGCCTTTGTGGACGGTTCCGACTCTGACATAGAGGACACGTGGCAATGGTCTGACGGAGCCGTCTTTTGGACGAAAGATGACGGCTGTCTGCAGGAAGAGTGCTTGTGGGAAGAATTTCCGTCAACTCAGGACAGCAGCATGCAGTTGACGACTGCCAATGAGTGGAGGGGTGCCGCAACACCGGCACCATTCTTTTGCGAGTTTGCGTGCACGTCGAATAGCGATTGCACTGAGGGAGGAGCGAAGTGCCCGCATAAATGCGACCCTCATGGCCGGTGTGTCGCCGATGACTCATGCTGTGATCGGTTGGACGACGAAGCGGACTGCCGAAGCGAGCAGCCCATTTGCGAATGGGTGGCCGAAGAAGACAGCCCAACCGGCAACAAAACGGCTGCCTTGTGCCGGAAGGTCGACTGCCAGATCATCCGCGACATCGACAAGCTCTGCGGCGCTTTCACAACGCAGGCGTGTGCAGTGTGGGCCGGAAAAGGAGTGGCCGTGCAAGCGCTACCGCACAGGTGCGTCGCCACGCACACCATTAAGTTGACGTGCTCGGACGATGCAGATGCTATCGCCTGTCCTTCTTCCGGGTGCTTTGCCATGGCGCCGGCTGTCGTCCAAACTGCCGACGTGGGAATCACTGTCTCTATGTGCAAGTTATTCGGCAGTGTCACCATCGAAGGTACAAGAGAGAACAACATCACACGAACATTTGTTTTGGAAAACGTGGGCGTGACGGGGTCGCTCAAGGTCAGCGACTTCACGAACGTGTCCTTACACAATGTGACGGTGGCAGCCAATGTGCCAGGCATTCCGGCGGTCGAGCTGTCATCTGTCAACAGCGCATACCTAACCTCGGTAGACATTGCTTGCCGAGAAAGGACGGAAGCACCTCTTTTCGGAGGCGGCCTCTTTCTCTCGTCTACCAGCGCCATTGCGACGTCCGTCTCAGTCGAGCATTGCTCGGCGAAAAGTCATGGCGGCGGTGTGTACCTTACCACCAGCTCGTTGGAGGTGATGGATTCAGTGCGCATAGCTGACTGCTTCGCGTTAGTCGGCGGGGGTGGTTTGTCGCTGTCCTCTTCGTCTGTCGACGGGGGGGCGCTCACGTTCGAACGTTGCTCCATCACAAACATGGGAGGCGCCGCCGTGTACTTGGCGCAAACTTCGCGTGTGACAGTAGAGTCTGTTTCAGCTCGCAACTGCACGTCGTACAATGCTGCTGTGTACATCAACACAGGGTGCTCGCTAGTGTCAGACGCAGGGCGTTTCGAACGCTTGACTTCTTCGGGTAATGGAGGAGCGATGTACCTCGACACGGGTGCGTCTGCGCGGTTCAAGTTGTTGAACACTCTCGGCTGTACCACCCGAGGAACTGGTGGGTCTGTCTTTGCCAGCGGCAACAACATTTTCGAAGCAGGAATTTGGAACGCTGTTTGCAACAAAGCAACAGCATCCTCGGGTAACGATTGGTATTCGTCCGATGCCGTCAATGTCACCATCGGAACCCTGAACGTATACGTTGCGGATGACACTACTGGCGCTACCAGCCCCTTCCGGTATGAGGGTGACCCCTCGACGTTGAGCATAGAAGGGGGTGTGCTGTACACGAATCAGATGCAACAGGCGAACATCGCCGACAGCCTGCGGACGATGACCGTCGAGCCTTCTCGAGGTTGTCCATCCACGTTCGGTCAAGAAGCAACTTGTGGCTACGTGGTCTGCGACGAGCTGTCGGCCGATGCGTGTGCACATGTCGACGGTTGTGAATTCGTCGAGCCGCAATGCGTTGCGAAGAACCAGACTGTGAGCGTCCCCGCGTACGTAGCAACGCTCGATGGAGTTGTAGAGCAGAATGTGACAGGTCTTCGCTTCTGGCATTCTGGAGAGATCCGTGCCTTGGACCTTTCCGTTGCGAGCGAGATTTGCAAAATGCTGTGCTCTGACAACAAATTTGGACGTGTAGCTCGCGTGACGTCGAAATCTGAAGCAGAACGTCTGACTGCACTGCGCGTTACGGATGAGGATGCTTTCATCGACGGCTCCGACGAAAACACAGAGGGTCACTGGCACTGGTCAGATGGCGCTACGTTCTGGACGGCGTCTCATGAATGCGTGCAGTCTTTCTGTCCGTGGAGCACATTCCCTGCTGCTAGCTTCGATACGATGCAGCTGACATTAGAAGGTGAATGGAAGGGAGGGGTTGGCCCCGCGCCATTCTTCTGCGAGTTCCCGTGCAGTACCGACAGCGAGTGCAATGCGGGTGACGTTTGCCCCTACATGTGCAACCAGCAAGGCCGCTGTGAGTTGGACGCAGAATGCTGCGAGTTGTTTACAACAGAACTCGACTGCAGTGCGCACCGCCCGCACTGCACTTGGAATGGTTCTGCAAACGCAAATGCTGGCGCGTGCGTTAAGCCGGATTGTCACATGGTGGACAACATCAACGACTTGTGCAACTCGTTCCTCAAACAATCTTGTGTGGTATGGGCTGGATCCGGTCAGTTTGTGCAAACGCTTCCCGAATCGTGCCTTGCTCTGCACAACTTAAGTCTCACGTGCGCCCCGAACGCGGACGCGATCGCCTGTCCGAAAGGTGATCCTTGCATTGCATTCGGCCCCGAAAGCTCTCTTGTGACCGATATTATTGTTAACATCACGTCTTGCACCTTTTCTGGCGAAACAAAATTTAAGGGAAGCGAAAGCACGATTCATGCTAGGCATCTTCTCCTCGGAACTGTCACCTTTGACGGCTCGCTAGAAGTGTCGAACGTGTCGAACCTGACACTGCAAAATATTGTGGTGACTAACGATCAAGACGGTGTTCCCGCTGTTACCCTACGTCAGGTTGTTGCAGACGCAGTGGATCTAGATATTCAATGCAGCGTTCTTCAATTGAACGTGCCGTTGTACGGTGGGGGTTTGCACCTGTCATCATCGACCTTGTTTGCAAACAAAGTACAGATCCAGAACTGCTCGGCCAAAACACTAGGTGGCGGTGTGTACGCTGTAAATAGTCGGTTGGAGCTGGAAGAATCGTTGACTGTATCAAACTGTAAAGCTGCGACCGGTGGAGGAGGCATGTACATCACCCAAAGCACTGTACAGTCTCGGACGCTGGTTGCCGAATCTTGCACGGCAACCATGGATGGCGGTGGTGCTGTTTACATCAGCAAGGAGTCGACTTTGAAGACCGTCTTTTTTACAGCACGTGGTTGCAAAGCGAGGCACGGGGGAGCCGTCTACGTCAACGAAGACTCTGTGTTGGACGCTGACGAAGCGTTGTTTGAGGATTGCGCCGCCGATTACTTCGGTGGCGCGCTGTATTTGAACACGCGCGCGCTGGCAACATTCAAACTGCTGCAGACCTTCGGGTGCACTTCGAAGTCTGCTGGGTACGGGGGTGGTTCTTTGAGTGCGTTCGACGCGTCACAGTTCAAAGCCGCGAGGTGGTTTGCGGTGTGCAACACCGCCGCTTCAAGCGGTGGCAGTGAAATCTACTCGGACTCGCCCGATTATATCGAGGTGGAGACTATGACCCTCCACATCGCCGATTACGCCCGTGACCCCAAGTCCGTTGTGTTAGGTTCGCTCTCTGCAATTGATATAGCGAGCGGAGTAATCTACACTAGCAAGTTGTCGTCAACCGAGGTAGCCTCGAATGTTGCCTTGCAGAAGATGTCGCTGCAACCGTCGCGTGGGTGCCCACACACACTTGCTAAGCCGACGTCGTGCGGGTTTACCACTTGCACAGAGGAGACACTGGAATCCTGTGGCAGCCTTCCCGTTTGCAAATGGGACGGCTCAGCTTGCGTTGTTACCGGTGATGCGGACAGCGTGCCCGCTTTCACTATAGGCAGTGGGCAGCTGGAAATGACTTCGAAGAAGGACACGCGTTTCTGGTATTCTGAGAGCATCGTCGTCGTTGATCCGCTCACCGCAAATGGAATTTGCGCGGCTTTGTGTACCGGCGGCAGGGCGGGTCGCTTGGCCCGCATGTTGTCCTTGGGAGACGGCGTGCGCATGACCGCACTCCAGACGGTGCCCGCGAAGGCTTTTATTGATGGCTCCGATGCCACAGCAGAGGGAACGTGGCAGTGGGCCGACGGGATCGTGTTCTGGACAGACGATTACGGTTGCCTGCAGGAAAAGTGCCCCTGGACCGGCACGCGGGTGGCCGAGAACGACCACATTCAGCTGTCACCGAGCAACACATGGACCGCGGAGGTATCTGCTGCTCCTTTCTACTGCGAGTTCCCGTGCACGAACAGTTCTCAGTGCAATGTCGGCGATGAGGACTGTCCTTACACATGCAATAGGTTTGGCCGCTGTGAGCTCGATCCGGAGTGCTGCTCGACTTTCACGGATAACCCAACGTGCGGACAGCACAGTCCGCACTGCAAATGGCAGGTTGGCCAATGCGTGCAAGCGGAGTGCCAGGTCGTTGCCGACATCAAAGTACTGTGCTCGATGTTCGTGACGCAGAAATGCGCAGTGTGGGCAGGAACCGGGTCAAGCGTACAGAACCTGCCGCAAACGTGCGTCGCCACTCACGATTTTGAGCTCAGGTGCGAAGCCGGTGCTGATGCCCTTGGGTGCCCGTCTTCTCCGCATGAGTGCATCACCGTTGGGCCAGACGTCACGAATGTGACCATCATTGTGCAGTCCTGCAAGCTGAACGGCAGGGTAATGATGAAGGGGACGAGCGAAAAGGCGCAAACACAAAACCCGATATTCAACGAAGTCGGGAGCAACGAGGCAGACACGCAGCATCTCATCCTCAACGACGTAAGCGTCGACGGCTTGTTGGTCTTCCAGGCATTCGATGGATTGACTCTGAACAAGGTCTCCGTAAACAACGGTGTCACAAACGCTGAATCAGTACAGTTAACGTCCATACTTCACGCGAATGCTACGCAGCTGTCTATCCATTGCTCGCCCACTCCCACTGCACCGTCGCGCGGTGGTGGTATGCTGATCACGTCGACCACGTTGGTTGCGGACGAAGTCGATATTCAACATTGTTCAGCCAGAAACTCCGGAGGAGGCATCTACGCCACAAAAAGCGTTTTGACGGTAAAGTCCCTGAAGATCCACGACTGCGACGCCGGAGCCAGTGGGGGTGGCGTTTACGCGGATGCGGGGGTAGTGCTGGACGTAGACGAGATCACCGTTGCTCGGTGTGCGGCAACGTCAGCCGGAAGCCGCGGCGGAGGGGTCTTTTTGCACGAAGAGTCAAAGCTGTCGGTTCGGTCTTTCATAGCTCGAAACTGTACTGCACAGAGCAAAGGAGGCGCAGCCTACCTGAACACCGCGAGTACGCTCGTCAGCAACTACTCATGGTTCGAGTCCTGCTCGGTGTTGGAGCACGGAGGTGCGATGTTCATGAACGCCCAAAGTTCTGCACACTTCACCTCTCTCAGCACCGTGGGCTGCGCCGCGTCTTCCGCGAGTGGGGTGGGCGGGTCTATTTATACCGAGACTGGATCAGATTTTCAGGCCGACACTTGGAACGCAGTATGCAACACGGTAGGATCGAACATCGGCAATGACCTCTACTGCCGGTATCCGACGGAGGTTAATATCGCGACACTCATCATCCACGTCGCCGAAGGTGCGCGTAATCCGAAATCACCTCTGCAGGTTCTACCTAGCAACGAATCGCACATCGTCATCAACAATGGAATTCTGTACACAAACGCGCTAACATACCCTGACCTTGCAGCAAACATGTTCCTACAGACACTGTCGATCGAGCCAGCCCGCGGATGCCCGACCACGTCAGGATTATCCACATCCTGCGGGTTCACAACCTGCAATGAAACAACCAAAGAACTTTGTGAAGGAATCTCGGGCTGCATATGGGCTGACGGCGCTTGCAGTATACAAGCAGGGAAGAGCACGCTCACGTACACAATCGAGGACGGTATGTTGGAAGAGACCAGCTTCACCGACACCCGTTTCTGGTATTCCGGCAGCTCGTTGGCAGCGTCAAGCAGTGCAGTAGCCAACGAGATATGCCAAGTTCTTTGCCACGATGGAAAGGCTGGACGTTTGGCTCGCACAATTTCCGCAGAGGAAGCAGCCCGTCTTTCAGCTCTGCAGCCAGTGCGCGCAAATGGAATGCTTGACGGCTCGGATATTGCGGCCGAGGGATTGTGGAAATGGTCAAACGGAGTAGCGTTCTGGTCGTCAGATGTAGAGTGCCTCCAGGCGGACTGCCCGTGGGAAAACTCACAAAGTGTTGCTGGAGATTACCTCTATTTATCATCCACTGGTACATGGAAGGCGGCAGCAATCGCGAAGCCGTTGCCATTCTTCTGTGAATTCCCGTGTGTTACTGACAACGATTGCAGCTTAAGTGGAGAATCGTGCCCGTACAAGTGCAACTTCAACGGCCGATGTGAATTGAACGGCGAGTGCTGCCAGCAGTTCGATACAGATGTGGCGTGCAATTCGCTCAGTCCCGTTTGCGTATGGGGAGGAGGCACGTGCGAAGAGGTGAGCACCTGCAAGACGGTAAGAGACATAGCGCAACTCTGCGCTCTCATGCTGAGTGATTCGTGTGCTGTCTGGGCCGGCAGGGGGTCTGGGGTGCAGGCTTTACCAAAGACATGCATCGCAACGCAATCGTTTGAACTGACGTGCGAGGACGGTGCAGACGCTATTGCTTGCCCTGCGGGTGACGACTGCTTTGCGATTGGACCCCTTAGTACGCACATACAGAATTTGTCATTAATTCTCTCCTCGTGCAAGTTGTCAGGCCCCACCACTTTGTCTGGCAGGAAAGAAGGCTCATACACGCGAGAAGTTGTTCTGCGGGCCGTTACAGTTGAAGGTGCGCTATCCCTCGAAGAGTTCTCTAGTGTGGTTCTGGATCACGTTGCGGTAACAGGTACGGTTCCCGGCGCGTCCGCTGCTAAATTGGTTTCGATTGATTCAATCGTGGCAACAACGCTTCACTTACGATGCAGCCCCACCGGGCAAAAACCGGACTACGGCGGTGGATTGTATCTTTTGTCATCAAAGCTCGAAGCGAACGTCGTCGACGTGAAGAACTGCCACGCAGCCGGCCACGGAGGGGCGATCTACGTGTCCCTCAGCACAGCGAACATCAAGGTGATCACAGCCAAAAGCTGCACAGCGGGCACCAATGCAGGGGGTATTTACATCAACGCGGGCGGCGTCGTGGCAGGGACCGTGACAGTGGATAGCTGCGACGCCAGCACCGGCAGCGGTGGGGCAGCTTATCTGGACGTTGCGGCAGCGATGACGGCATCCTATTGGGTGGCGAGCAATTGTTCTTCGCGTTACGGTGGTGGGGCGGTATACATGAACAAAGAAAGCTGGCTAAATAGCTCGTATGCGTGGTTCGAAAATTGCACGGCAGAGTTCTACGGGGGAGGTTTGTACATGAACACACGCGCCACTGCAGCGTTTGACGTGCTGAACACTCGATCCTGCAGCTGTACCTCAGCCCCCTCCAGTGGTGGTTCCGTTTATGCATACGAACAAAACAGCTTTGAAGCACACTCATGGAACGCTGTTTGCAACTCTGTTGCTTCGGACCAAAGCAATGACCTGTACTGCAGCAATCCGGCTCGTATCGCCACCTTTCATTTGAATCTAGACATTAAAGAAGACAGCACCAATCCGAAGTCACCATTTGTCTGTCCGAAGGTTGCGATTGCGGCCGGTACGCTACACACGGACAGTCTAAGCGAAAGTGAGGTGGCGTCATCTGCATACAAGATGATGTCACTCAAACCCTCTCGCGGCTGTGGAACGCTGCGCGGCGCTTTAGCGTGTCAGCAGGAATCCATTTGCTTTGGAAGACCTGAAACCTCATGTGAAGGAGACGGTATCTGCCAGTGGTTCGGTGAATGCGCGCCTTTGTTCACGGCATACGATGGAAAGCTCGAGGATTCCGTTCTACTCCTGCCTGGTTTCTGGTACTCGAACAGCATTATTGCGGCCGACGTCCACGCTGCGAGCGACATGTGCAGAAGCCTGTGCGTTGATGGTAGAACCGGCCGCTTGGCTCGCGTGTTGTCATCAGACGAAGCGCAACGAATGAAAGTCCTTGCAGACACGACACAATTCGCGTACATCGACGGCTCCGATATCACGATGGCTGCAACATGGCAATGGTCCGACGGTTCGGTGTTTTATACATCTTCGACGTGCCAGCAATTGTCCTGCCCGTGGGGCCCTGGCTCGCCATCAAACGGGAATAGCAAGCACTATCTTCAGATCGCAGCGTCCCTTGCACTTTGGGTCGACCACCCAGGTGATGAACCAGCGCCGTTCTTCTGTGATTTCCCCTGTCTGGAAGATTACCATTGCAACCTCAACGAGAACGATTGCACGTACATGTGCAGCACCCAGGGTAGGTGCGAATTGAACACGCAGTGTTGCACAGCCATAGACAGCGAACTATCGTGCAAGAGCAGTACAGGCAACTGCGTTTGGGAAGCCGCATCTTCTGTGTGCGTTGATCGCCCTTGCCAGTTCGTCTTAGAGAGTGCATGCACGGGCGACGAGCGTTGCGAATGGTACGCTGACTGCGTCGACACTGCAAAGGGAAAGTGTACCGAAAAACAGTGCACGGCGACTAGCGAGGAGGCATGTTTCGCTGACGAGGCTTGTACCTGGGACGTGGCCCAGCAGACATGTTTGTTGTTTGGCTGTGCGCGGTACCCGGGTGAACAATGCTGCAGTCTGAGCAAGTACTGCAACTGGGTCGAAAACACGTGCGTGCAGAAGCCTTCATGTAGAGAGGTTGACGGCGGAGACTGGAGGTTGGTGAGGCACTTGCACGCGAACGATTCAACGTTCTACATGACGAACGACGACTTGGCGGGCACGTGGTCTTCTGGCACTCGGTCTGGAAACTCGTTCGCAGCTGAGACAACAAGCACGACGTTTTCCGTGCAATTCAGCAGTGACGTGTTCAACCAGTTCCTGTTCTCGACAGGAACATGCGAGACATGGTTGGTCGTCAACAAAGATGAGCTGCTTCCTGGACAAGACTACGAAGGGGACCGGTGTGTGGTCACCAGCAGTGCCCAGCAGCAGCCGCACTACGCCTCGTGGCAGCTGCGTGATAAACACGCGGAAGAGCCGATGGTTTCAATTCGCAGTGTTGGCGATAACAACCTGCACGACATCCTGTACGCAGAAGACGGGTTCAGCACTGCATTGAACGGTGCATTGCTGCGAGCAGAAGGCGGGTTAAACGTCTGGATACGAAACAACGCGGTTGTCCCCTCAAGCAGCGCATGCTCCGACGCGGGGGCTACGCCGATGCCCCAACCTGCAGACAGATGCTTCAAGGTAGCAGTGTGCTCCCCGTTTGACACAGAGGTCGCCTGCTTGCAGGAGAGGCTCTGCATATGGAAAGAAACGCTATCGTCAGTCGTTGCTCGTGGCAAATGTGTGCCTCGCTTTTCAATTGGCGACGGTTTGAAAGAGTCACCCGCTAAGCTGGACGTGGAATTCTGGTACTCGAACAATGTAACGACAGGTAGCGCGCAGGCAGCCGACATCTGTCGCGTACTGTGTGAAAATGGGCGTCAGGGACGACTCGCGCAGGTGCTTACTGCAAACGAGCTTGCTCGACTATCCGATTTGCGGCAGGCGGCAGCCAACAACGGCACACGAGCTTTCATCGATGGAACGGATGCCGAACATGAAGGCAGGTGGACCTGGTCAGATGAGAGCGTGCTGTGGGATTCGAAACGGGGCTGCCAGCAGGCAATATGCCCTTGGTCTTCTCCTCCGGATGCTGCAGGGCACACATTGGCTCTGTCGGATAGCGGGAGTTGGGTTGTTGCCAGCGAAGAAGACGCGTTGCCATTTTTCTGTGAGTTTGGTTGTGCAAGTGACGACGAGTGCGCCAGCGATGAGGTGTGCAAACAAGGCCGCTGCATACCGGGCAGTCGTTGCTCAGCAGAAAACTGCGGCGGTCTATCGTTGGCAAGCTGCGAAAGCAACGCCTTGTGCAGATGGGACACTTCGGGTTGCGCAGCAAAGCACAGTGTAGATAACGGGGTGCAGGAGGCGAAAACATACCCCGACATTCAATTTTGGTTTTCTTCGAAAGCTGTTACGGCGGATGTTGTGACTGCTGCACAGGCATGTGCATCATTGTGCACCGATAGCGGCCGTGCAGGGCGCTTGGCACGCGTGTTGTCGGCAGACGAAACCTTGCGGTTGTTGTTGATCGGTGCAGGAGAGAAAGGCTGGCTAGACGGCACCGATGGTGGCAGCAGCTCTCAAACGTGGGAGTGGTCAGACGGGACGGCATTTTGGACTTCATCATCATCCCGTGGCTGTTTGCAGGGATGGTGTCCTTGGGCCGGCGGTGAGCCGAGCAGCTCTGTGACTGCGAGCAGCTTCCTCGAGGTTGGCGCAACGGGGGCATGGAGCGACGAAAGCGGTGACACCAACCTTGCATTCTTTTGCGAGTTCCCGTGTGTAAATAACTATGACTGCAATTCCAACGGTGAGTTCTGCCCTTCGAAGTGCAATTCTCAAGGTAGATGCGAAGTGAATGCGCAGTGTGGTACGGCGGTGCATTGCGATTCGTACCAGTCAGAGGTGTTGTGCTTCAGCAGCCAACAGCCTGTCTGTGCGTGGCATCAGCAGGCTGGCGAGAGAGGCACATGCGTTGACCTGTCTTGCCAGCATTCGATCGAAGCAACTTGCAATGCAGCTGCAAACTGTGAGTGGAGCACCGAGTGTTATGAAGAAGGGAGTGGCGCTTGTGTTCAGAAACGTTGCACTGCAGCGAACAAGGTGATGTGCACTGCTGATGCGCGGTGCGTCTGGTCACTACAGGATGGGTGCAAGTACGCAAAATGTAGCCAGCATGTAACTGAGCGGTGTTGTGGGCATGATGTGACTTGCGAATGGGATGTGACGAATGCCCCAGCGTACTGTGTGCAGAAAGAGTGCACGGCAGCGCACACGACAGAGGCAACCTGCGATAAAGACTCTTCTTGCATGTGGACACAAGGTGCTGAAGGGCAATGCACAGAGGTAGTGTGTAACGGAGCTCAGGAGTGTGAGTGCAGGATTGCTAATGGGTGTTCGTGGAACAAGAAGACAACGAAATGTGGTCATTCGGAGTTCGGTTTGTGTCCTACGATGGATTTGGCAGTGTTGATTGGCGGGTCATCTTCGGTTGGGCAGCGTTATGGACGGCATCCCCATGGATTCTTTGCTTTGACAAGTGCCATCAATGACTGGTTGCGCAAGCTTCCTTTGACTGGTGAAGCAGCGGGAGCTTCTGCTGACCCTAACGCGGCAGGCGTCCGTGTTGCTTTGGTGCAGTACGCCGGAACCCTTCAAGGGTATGCACTCAAGAGTCAGGCACGTCCGGGCATAGGCACAGGTGGATTCTTTTCGGGGTTGTACAGCGAGCTTGCTAGTGACGTGACGTACCTGGAATCGCAGTTCCTGAAGGGGGACAACCTCTTGGTGAAGGAAGGTCTCAGTGCTGTAAAGAACACTTTCGACCTCACCCACGCTGGGCGGAAGAAGGTGTTGATTGTAATAGCAAATGATGTCATCCCCGATGCTTTAGATGCGGCTGTTAACGCAACGCTCAAACAACTCTCAGATGTCGAGGTTTTTGGAGTACTTTTACAGCATCCGACGCAGAAGGCACAAGAAAATGATACAGAGGTTTCGTTAAACACAATGGTTTCCTCTCCTCAAACCGATCATGTGGTTAATTTGCAAGTGGATGAGATATCTACTCTGCTGGCATCTGTGTGTAATCCGAACCACAAGTTCGGGAAACTTCTTTCCATGTCGTCAACAAATGTGCCGGATCAGGACGCGCAAAAGCCATGTAGCTTGTACACGGAGAGCAACCTGTGTGCTAAAGATTCAGGTTGCGTCTGGAGTGGGATTGGTCAACAGTGTCTCGACTCTGAGTGTATCAGGCTCTGTGGCAAAGATCAGTGTGAAGCAGCGGCCGCGGCAGAACACTTGTGCGTCTGGAACGCGCAAGAAAACCGTTGTCAGAAGGAGTCAGTGTGTGCCTTTACAGATGAGAACACGTGTGAAGCAGCCACGCTGCATGACTGCATGTGGACGGGAAGCGGCGAGTGTGAATTGGCGCCGTGTACATGGAACAAAGAGGAGTACGCTTGCATAGCCGATGCAACGGCGGATTGCACATGGTGGGACAGAAACGGAGAGACAGGATGCATCGTGACACCCTGCATTGGTCATACATATGTGGAATGCATAATGGCCGACAAATGCGATATGGTAGAGGACGCGTGCGAAGCGATGTCAGGTTCTGTTCTGCCATCGTGCCGTGTGGCAAAGTGCTCGGTGTACGTGTCTCCGGCAAACTGCGTGACAGATCCCCGCTGCGAGTGGACAGGTCAGTGCCAGACTAAACCGTGTGCAGAGTATGGGGATGAGCTTTGCTGTGAAAAGCATCTACAATGCGACTGGGACACTTCGACGGCACCTCCGACATGTCAACAAGATATTTGCTACACGCTTGCGTCGTCGGAAGCCCAATGCAGGGCGCACTCTCAGTGCATGTGGTCGTTCTCCACGTGTGTGAAGTTCAACTGCAAATTGTTTGAGTCTCAATGCGACTGCAATCAAAAGGAGGCGTGTTATTGGAAGCGTGATTTGACTACCGATGACTGGAACGCGACGTCGACAAAGCAGGGTGGACAGTGCGTTGCAGCCAATTATGGAATGTGTCCAACGATGGACGTCGTCATTGTGTTCGACGGGTCCTTGCAATCAAGCACTCAATACGGTCGCCACCCCAATGGGTTCAACGGCATAATTGAAGCTATGCGAAGGTGGGCGGAGAAGCTACCGCTGAGTTTCAGTACTGATGGACGAAATCAGTCAGAGTTGCCACCTGCTGTTGTGCGACTGGCTTTTGCACAGTTTTCAAACTCGTCAGCTGAGAGCGGACAGGTTGCAACTGCAGAGGACACCGGACTAACTGGCAATTGGTCCGAGCTGGTAAGCAATCTGAACTGGCACGAAGATAATATGCTTGGGGGTACGGCAGTTATTACAGGAGGTCTAGAAAAGGCTGCATCCATATTCGACCAGACGCCTGTCGGCAACGAAAACAGCCGACAGCGCCTGTTGCTCATGGTCGTTGCGGGAGATTTCGAAGCCAGCGAGACAAAGAATGCACTGGATAGGATGGATGTACTGGAGGTGCAACGTTTCGGGTTGGTGGTACGCAAGTCACAGGCAGAAACCAACCCCGAGACGATTGCACTGGGGAAACTGAGAACACTGGCATCTGCAGAGCAAGTCAACCACACACTTAGTATTACAGTTGATGATCTAGGTGATGCGCTGAGCAGTTTGTGCGATGTTCATGCACAGTGGGGAAAGTACGTGTCTACGCACTCGCCTTCAACACCGTCTGATGAGCACTTACCGTGTCTTGTCTACACATCGCAGATGCCGTGCGAAGCAGACAGCGGGTGCAAGTGGGACAGCTGGGTGTGTTCGAACTCAGATTGTGTCTATGCGTGCGACCCTGATGCGTGCGAAGCCATCACTTCGGACAACTGCACATGGGCTGGTGTGGGCTGCAGAAACACACCTGTTGTAGACTGTCGCTGCAAGTATGAGGACGCGGATGTAGCGGCAAACAAGCATTTGTGCGAAAATGATGATGCATGCTGGTGGAATGACGCGTCCTTGAGCTGCCAGATAGACGACTGCCGTGCTGGATCCATGGGGCACGAAGGATGCTTGCTATTCGGGCAGTTGTGCGCGGACGATGATCACACGCCGTGCAGTGACGACTGGTACTGCAAATGCACAGCACCATCGGTTAGCAAGGTTGTGACGAAGCATTGGGCAGCCGAGTGCCATCTGTACGAGTGCATCGCAAAGTGCGAAACATGTGCGGAAGGATCGTGCGGTGCTGAGCAGGTGTGCACCGATCCGGATACCTCCGAGACCTCGCTGGCGGATTGGGAGTGCAAATGTCAGTTGCCTTACTCGGGATCAGCGGTTGCGACAGCAGCTGTGTGTCGCATCGATGAATGCGAAGAGAAATGTGATCATTGCGAAAACAAGGCTTGCGACGGCCCTCTAAATCAGATATGTATTGATCCGGACCATTCGAAGAAAGGCGACTGGATGTGCGAGTGCCCGCCTCCAAGCAGCAAGTCGCAGGTAGGACACGCAGTGTCGGACTGTAACTTTGACGAGTGCCAACTGCACAATCAAACTTGTGTGATCGCGGGTCAAGACTGCTTCGACGTCGACGAATCGACACTCGGGGACTGGACGTGTGTGTGTAAGCTACCTTCCCACGGCTTTGGTATTGCGGAGCGTGCAAATTGTACCATTGATGAATGCGAAGAATCATGCGACACGTGCGAGGAAGGCCTGTGCGGTACTGGGCTTGTGCAACAAACTTGCAACGATCCAGATACGAAGGCGCATTCGCTGTCGGACTGGACGTGTACATGCGGCACGACGTCAGGAAAAGCAATCGCGCGGCGTGCAAATTGTCCTTACGACGAGTGCGCCGAAGTATGTGCGACGTGCGCCAATGAAACATGTACAAGCGAGGGACAATTATGCAACGACCCGGGAGCAATGACCATGTCGTTGTCGGATTGGACGTGCAAATGTCCACTACCGGCATTGAATACTTCTCTGCTGTCTGCAGTTGTGTCATGTGATGTGAACGAGTGTGCGCTGTTTACTGCGGCAAACATTTGTGCAGAAGTCAACCAGACCTGCTTCGATCCGAGTGCAAATCAGACAGACGATTGGCAGTGCACTTGTGTTTTCCCTCTGACAGGCAGCGCTGTGGCGAGTGGGGCTGACTGTTTCATTGATGAATGCGCTGCGGAGTGCTCCACGTGCGAGAACGGCGCATGTAACAAGGACAGTCCTGTGCAGCAGTCATGCAACGACCCGGATACGAGTGCAAAGGCACTGTCAGACTGGGTTTGCACATGTGCGGCAAGCAGCGCTGTTGCGAGGTCAGCCAACTGCGACTTTGACGAATGCACTGCCAACTGCACCACGTGCGAACTCGGAGTTTGCGCAGCGAATTGGCAGACATGTCATGATCCAAAGATGAAGTCGAAGTCTGTCGGTGATTGGTTCTGCTCTTGTCCTGCTCCATCGCAGGCCACTCACATGGGCGGAGCTGTTGATTCGTGTGCTTTTGACGAATGCGTGGTGCACAACGCGACTTGTTCGAATGTAGATCAAGATTGTGTGGATGTCGATACGGGGGCGGGCGGAGATGATTGGGAATGCGTATGCAGACTGCCAGCTGAAGGAAGAAACACCGCTGGCGTGGCGTCATGCGTCATAGACGAATGTGAAGCGACATGCGAGACATGCGAGAACAATGTATGCTCCAATGCGAAGCCTGCGCAGCTGTGCGACGACTTGAACAGCGGAGCGCAGTCGTTGAGAGACTGGGTGTGCAAATGTGGACTCGACAGCAACAGTAGCAAGAGCCGGGTTACAGGCTTGGCAGACTGTCCTCTAGACGAGTGTTCGGTCACCTGCGCATCGTGTTCGAACCAGACCTGTGAAGTGGCAAATCAAAGGTGTCATGATCTACGGCCATCAGCTTTATCGTTAGGTGACTGGACGTGCATATGTCGTGAGGGAGGATCGAACAGGTCTGAAACAGCTGCGGCAGTCGGGGATTGCTCCTTCAACGAGTGCGATAAGCAATGGGCAACGTGCAGCCGCGCTGGGCAGCATTGTGTTGATTCGAACCTTTTGCGTGCGAACGATTGGGAGTGTGTCTGTTTGACACCGGCCACAGGATCAGCAACCATGGGGGTAGCGCAGTGTGTGCTTGATGAATGTGAAGCTAACTGCACCACCTGCGAGAATGGTGCGTGCGATGAGACGGGCGACATAGTGAAGCAAACGTGCACTGATCCAAACCAAAATGCTATGGCAACGTCCGACTGGATGTGCGCCTGTGACAGTCTGTCAAACCGAACGGCGCTTGGCGGGAGAGCGGACTGTCCATTCGATGAATGCGTTGCAACGTGCAGCAGCTGTGCGGAGACAACGTGTTTCATGGCTAACCAGACCTGCGTCGACGTCAACGCCATGTCCAGCTCGCTTGGAGATTGGATTTGTGTGTGCAAACCGCCTGCGATGAGCAAAAGTGCAACGGCGGCAGCTGTGCTCGATTGCTCACACGATGAGTGCTCTGATACAAACCATGCGGCCACTTGTGAGGCAGCCGACCAAGTGTGTGTCGATGCAGACATGCTGGTGATGGGGGACTGGATGTGTGAGTGCAAGGATCCATTCAGCGGGGGCGCGTTTGAGTCTGTCGCTGCGTGTTATGTTGACGAGTGTGCCGCGGCATGTCCCTCATGTCACGATGGAGAGTGCACAGCAGCAGGTCAATACTGTGAAGATGTGAACAACAGTTCGATGTCGCTGTCTGACTGGTTGTGTATGTGTAATGAACCGACCACCGGAAGCGCAGTGGGGACGGCAGCTCATTGTGTGCTGGACGAATGCGATGGAGACTGCGCACACTGTGAGCTCGGAGAATGCTCACGCAAAAATCAAACGTGCCACGATCCAAACACGACGGCTTTGGCTACGTCAGACTGGACTTGCTCGTGTCGCCCGCCGGCAGTAGGAAGCAACCCGCAGGGTGCTGTTGATAGTTGCGTTGTCGATGAGTGCGCGTTAGCAGAAAATGAGGATGTTTGCCTCCACCATGGACAAGCATGTGTCGACCCCAGCACTGACGAAGGCAGCATGGACGACTGGGAATGTCACTGCATAGTGCCTCCTGCTGATGAGCCGTCCAAAGCAGTGGCAGCAGCGGCCGTGTGCCATTATTCAGGTGAATGCGCGACAGATAACGATGCTCGGCTATGCACGGAGCTTGGTCACTTGTGCTACGATCCAAATCAAAGCAACTCGTCAGTTGGCGACTGGGAGTGCCAGTGCACGCCGCCTCTCCGGGGCGCACGCGGCAACGCAACGTCCGATATTAAGTGCGTGCTTGACGAGTGCAACGAAACCTGCAGCTCGTGTGCTGCGACTCCTTCTTCTCCTCTTAACGCGTGTGAAGTCCAAGGGCAAACATGCGTTGACCCGGACATGACGCAGCTCCACGACTGGATATGCAAATGCCCGGCACCTTCAAAAATGTCAAGTGTGGGACGCCCAGCCGCTGAATGCTTAATTGACGAGTGCGGCGAAGAGCTGTGTGCCACGTGCGCCAAGGGTATATGCTCTGATGCCAACCAGCTCTGCACCGACCCCGACACAAACGTCTCGTCGTTGTCTGACTGGACTTGTTCATGCAAAGCGGGTATCGGGCTTGCCACTGCTCGAGCGGCGCTGTGCATTTGTGACGAGTGCCTCAAAACAACAGTGTGTGCTGAAGCAAATCAGACATGCTACGACGTCAACACAACGTGTGCTGACGAAAGCGAGGCCGGCGACTTCCATTGCGAGTGCAAGTTACCGTTGTATGGATTTGGTGTTGGCATCGTTGCGCCATGTGGGGTCAATGAATGCGAGGAGCATAACATTACGTGCATCGAGAGTGGGCAGGTGTGCTACGATCCCGATGGATCGGTGCTTGGTGACTGGGGCTGCGAGTGCCCGAGTCCAGCATCGGGCTCCGCTTCGGGACGAGTGGCTGACTGCTTCCTAGATGAGTGCACAGCGGAGTGCTTTCATTGTGAAAACGGTGTGTGCAGTTCTCACAGCAGCCGTCAGCGATGTTTTGATCCGGACACAAATGCTAGCTCTACAAATGACTGGACGTGTATGTGCGTGGAACCTGCCATAGGCAAAGCAACCGGTAAAGCAGCAACATGCGTTTGCGACGAATGTTTGACGTCACTTGTATGCGAGCTGGCAGACCAACTATGTCGGGACCCAAACACTACTTGCCAGGCTGATTCTACTAACGACTTTTTGTGCGTATGCTCGTTCCCCAAGACGGGGCAGGCGACGGCGCAACCCGCTACATGTGCTGTTGACGAATGCTCGGACAACGCACACATTTGTGAGGATGCAGGGCAGGCGTGCCGCGATCTCGACGAAGGCAAAAGTAACGATTGGGTGTGCGAGTGCCCCACTCCATCAAGCGGTCTTGAAATCATGAAACCTGCTGACTGCTTCATCAACGAGTGCCAACAAAACTGTTCTCACTGCTCGAACAGGCAGTGCGAGCTGGTCGGACAGACATGTAACGACCCTGACGAGTATTCGATTCGAGACTGGACATGTACGTGTCTGCCACCAGGCAAGGGTGAAGCAACTGAACAGATTGCTACATGTATCTGTGATGAATGCTTGACACAGGCAGTATGCGATGATGCACTGCAGACGTGCTACGACAGGAACACTACTTGTGGTGGACTCGCACCCGACTTTGAATGCAGCTGCAAGCCGCCAGAGATAGGAATGGCAATTGGTGATGTTGCGGTGTGTGGAAACGATGAGTGCGTTACCAAGGCGTCGACATGTATCGATGCAGGACAGACTTGTGAAGACTATGAACCCGCCACTCTTGGCACATGGCAATGCGTGTGTCCTCTTCCAGCCTCGGGTGTAGAACTGATGGCACCTGCCAGTTGTGTCCTCAACGAGTGCGACACGAATTGCACACACTGCGCAAATGGAATGTGTGAGGTAGCTGGACAAATCTGCATGGATCTTAGCGACGCGTCTGACGATTGGATGTGCTTGTGTTCAGAGGGAACAGGAAAAGCTACAGGCGAAGCTGCGGAATGCGTGTGTGATGAGTGCTTGACAGATACTACCTGCGGAGATGCCGGCCAGATATGCAAGGATACAAACACAACATGCCATAGTGGCAAACTACCTGACTTTGTGTGTGCTTGCGAGCTACCAGAGACAGGCACCGCCACAGCGCAAACCGCTTCTTGTGAACTTGATGAATGCTCCAGCAACGAGGTCATTTGCACAAGTGTCAACCAAACATGCCACGATGCTGATCGAACAACGTCCAACAACTGGGTTTGTCGCTGCCCCAAGCCGTCAGATGCAGAGGAAACGACAGGACCTGCCACCTGTGTTTACAGTCTCGATGAGTGCATCGAAACTTGCGAACACTGCGCGAACGAAGTTTGCAGTGCAGTAGGTCAGCGGTGCAATGATCCGGACAACAGTTCAATTTCGACTCATGACTGGACATGCTCTTGCAAAAGTCCTGCGACTGGAACGGCCACAGGTCGTGCGGCACCGTGTGCTTGTGACGACTGTCTGCAGGTGACAGTTTGCTCAGATGTGGGACAGTCATGCTTCGACACAAATACAACGTGCCATGACGGGACAGCAAGTGACTTCGAATGTGTGTGCAAAACGCCTTACGCCGGTGCTGCCACAGCAAAACCAGCCGAGTGTGGAATAGATGAGTGCGCTTTGTATGGGAACATCTGCAAGAGGGTAGGTCAGGTGTGTGTCGAGCCCAATGTGTCAGATCTAATTGACTGGCAGTGTCACTGCCCACCTGGAGCCCTCGGTGATGTGGGCTTGCAAGAGGCAGCCAATAATTGTGTACTGGATGAATGTGAAAGCAGCTGTAGTACATGCGCAAATGAAACATGCACCGTGGCAGGGCAAAGCTGTTTCGATACAGACACCGACTTATTCAGTCCGAATGACTGGATTTGTAAGTGCTTGGCGCCGTCGATGAGTCAAGCATCCCTGCGACCGGCTGTGTGCCGTGTCGATGAATGTACTGACAATCCATGCGTAAACGGGTGTGAAGCAGGATCGTTCAATTGCTTGCAGACCTGTCGCGATGCAAACACAAGTGCAGCAAGTTTTGGTGACTGGAAGTGTATCTGCCCGGCATCCAACGTCACTTCGATTGGCAGTCCTGCTGACTGCAGTTCCGAGGTTTATCTATCTCCTGCACCTACTGACGTAGACTGTGCGCTTTTTTCCGCAATTGACGAATGCTCCCAGTCAGCTCAATGCGAATGGAAAGCAGGCACCTGTGTCGCAATTGACTGTGACTTCGCAGGCCGTGAAGACTGCGATAGAAGTGTTGTGTGTGAGTGGGTGGACGGCAGGTGTTCGGTGTCCAAGCCGTGCACAAGTCGTGATCAGAGTTTGTGCGGAGTTGGAGAACGCTGCCGCTATGTGCGAGATGAGTGTAGAGTCAATTCAGTCCACGGCTTTTGTAGTGACGGTTGCTGTCAGTGCGAGAATGGCTGGACAGGTCACGAATGCAGTACATGCGCATTTGCCCGAAGATCGGATGGGGCGTGTACCACCTGCTCCAGAAAAGAAACGTGCAACGGACATGGAACATGCAGTAGCGCGCAGTTGTGCATGTGTGACGCTGGCTGGGTGGGTGTGGATTGTGGGGAACGTATGTTCTGCAAGCCCGAAGGACCGGCGTGGTTCACCGTGTACCCCAATCAACCCCTGCAAGGTCGGCCGTTCACCATTATCATTCACGGATGCTTCTCAAGCGCTTCCAACAGCATCAAGGTTGTCGACGAGAGCTTGGACTGCCAAACCACTGTGGTTCCTGAGTGTATGTCCGAAGACAAGCTGTTACTGAATGCAGGCTGCAATCGGGCGTCGATGAACAATCCGCGGGTGGAGAATTCGGCCAGCCAAGAGCTGCTGATCGATGTTGAAGCAAATTTCGAAACCTCATTACGGCACTATAGGGTATGCTACTCTAACAGACAGGGTGGATGGCTAGATTTACGCACACATTTAAGGGATGGAAACCGCACTGCTGTCATTAGTGTGCTTGGCGAGGTCACGTCCGATGCAGGGGCCATCAGCGCAGCAGCAGACCGAACACCGCGACAGTGCTGTGACGGGCTTGCGTTGGGTGCAGCATGCCTCCCCAGTATGGTGGTTGTCACTCTCTACCTTCTGTGTGTCGGTCTCATTGTTGCCGTTGCACTGAAGACGAAGAAGACGCATCGAGAACTAAGCTTTTGGAAAGAGCAGGAGCAGATGGAGTTTGACGACTTTGATGTAGAAATGGACCGATCAGTGTGGCTGTTGTCGGAGACCACGAGCACACTCGCCACATCCATGAATGCTCGAATGCTGTCTCGATCGATGTCAAGTATTACGGACAAGCCGCCAGTGCAGTAAAACGGTGACGGTCCAAAGGGTTGGTCCTCGTTCATCTTACGAACCGCCACAAAGATGGTATGGAGAAGAAGGCGTCGTCTATCATGACGGGAGGATCAACTCTGAAATGAAACAGCATTGAAAGGCGCATCGCCAGCGAACTGCCCGATCGGCCACCAACGCTCACACTTTGTGGAAATGTCCACATCACGAGCGCCAACAGAGCTTTCGGTTGGTCAGAAGATCACCCCTGCTTCGTCTCTCTCGATTGACCTGAGCTGGATCAGAAATGTAGAAGTCCTCGCTTTTTGTCCCTCAGTCACGAGTCAGTGCTCACGAGTGCCCGCTACATCCGGCCAGAGAAGTTTCTGTGACCCGTTGGTTCTTCGGCTCCTCAGAAACGGTGCGCAAACCTCACTTGGTGCGCTTTGAGGCGTGGATCACCACTGATGTTACAACTTTGCAGCAGCGGCAAGCGTTCATCATCTTCTTGTGCCCGATCTCCTTCTCCTTGTCTCTTTCTCACCCCTCTATCGATCGTTTCTCCGTGTTTGACGTTCTTCCAACAAATTTAGGAATTCTGTTACCCACCTCTCACCCAAAATGACCGCCAAAGTGTCTCATTCTCAAGTGCTGTGTAAGCCTCGAAAGAGGGTAGTCCCCACGTACGCGGTCTCAGAACGGTTTTAGGCACTCCAACATGTCCCTTCTCAGAGTGTCCACGACGAACTTTGTCACTCACCTGAAAGTGTTCCCACGAGCTGGGACCTGCTCTTACTTTCTGCTTTGCTGTCACGGTTTGTTTGCTGGGCATTGCTATTCTTTGTGGAGTTCACCTTGCAGTCAGTTGTGAGACTGACAGGTGAGCAGCGCCACCTCCCTTAGCGAGATCGGATCAAGCTGGATGGCAGCTGTGTCAGGTCAAGTGGCAAGAACTGGGGCCCTGTGATAGCTGTGCACACCTAGGGAGGGCTGCAACCTGTGTTGTAGCCGTGTTGTGCATTAAGCGGCTTGGGAGCCTGGTCAACCTCCTCATCACTACAGGACACACACCTTTCTTGACCAGTCGGGATTGCCTGGGGGCGACTACTACTGGGGTTCACCTGAACTGCATTTGTTTGTTCAGCCCGCCACGCTCAGGCTTGCTCCGACCACTGCACACGACACTCTACTGTGGGGGCCACCTCCCTCTTCACCAAAGCGGTTCGGTTTCGGGCTGGTGCTCTGGCTGGATGTTGCTAGCGTACTTCCCAACAACAACTGCAACAAGACCTCACGCGAAACACTCTGGTCCGTCTTATGTGTCCGTGGCTTAAAGGACCGAAGCACGGCGCAGACGGGACCAGTGCGGTGTTGAGCACATATCCATTCCAAGCACGTTCTTGCAAATCCTCCCCTCGCTCTGCTGCACAATACAAAAACACGACTCCCGAACGACTTCAAAAAAAAGGATTGCAGTCAGGCATCGACAGACAAGTGAGTTGCCAATCAAACAAGCTAGCTTTCAAGCGTCAAACATGAGCCTTTTTTCCTTTTCACAGCGGGTTTTCTGCTGACACCAGATAAAAGCTGTTTTAGCCCTCACGGCAACAGCAAGTGCAACAACGTATCTTTCCAACAACAATCCTACAAGACGAAGTCACCCGCCTGCAACACCGTCAGCGACCGTACTGAGCCGCGGCATTTTCCTTTCTTTCCTTTATTTCATATTTTATTTCCAATACCGCTTGGTTCCCAGAAAGGAATAGAAGAAGACATTGCTTTTGGAAACTAACGTTATACGCACAGGGTAATTGCATGCGACATTAAAAGGGAACAAAGTGATGTTGGTACTGCAAAGGGCCTCATGCAGCCAAACAGTGGGAGAATGCATATCTCATGGACTCGTTCCAGGTTCGATTTAGCATACCCGTGCGGGCTCGGAATGGCCAAAGCAAGGAACAAACAACACATCCGCTTACACCTCACAACTGTTGTCGGTCGGCGCTTCCGGCTTCATTGACCCGGGTCCGAACGACGTCTTTCAATGAGTTCATCCTAAGCTCGAACACAGAGTTGTTTGTCCCTACTCACAGCGCAGAAAAAGATTTGCTGCCGGAAAACCTGGCCTTCGCCTTTCGCGAAAGATTCAGCTGCAGAGTGGATTGGGAATGACTCCTACTGATTCGGAAGTGTCCAAACATCAGAGTTCTTGTTCAATGTATCGATCCATACGATACAGCATTATAGAACATTATATATGTTCGTGATTCTTTGTCATACGAAACATATATATCACTGGTGCTCACGGTGCGCGAGTGACAGCATTGCAGCAGTGACTTGACAAGTGCAAGCGCGTCGTTAATCCTTGTACACAACAAGTGCGTCCTATGCTCCAAGCTCCAGTGATGCGATTCTCCCCCTCAACCAGATTTTGTTGGTGTAGCGCACTCAGTACTCGTCTCTCAGCAACAGGAGCACTCCTTGTGCTACTGCTTTAAGATAAAAGAGTTTCGGGCACTCAGTGTAGCGCACACAGTATTCCTCTCTCGGACTTTCCGGACTCCTTGTGATACTGCTTTATGATAAAGAGTTTGCGGCACTCCTTGTGCTTCTGCTCAAAAGACTCTAAATCCCGGATTCTCAAGCGAACTATAGCTCTAAAAGAAAAACGTTGTTGTCGCACAATTGTACTTCGCCCCTGCTGGATCCGGACTGCTGTGTCAAGTGTCAACGTGTAAAACGGACCCAGTCAGCAGGAACACAGTACTGCAAGTTCTCCGATGCCAACCGAGTTGTTCGAAGATCGGGTCGGTGTGTGCTTTTGCTATGCAAGTATTGTATTGTATCTGCATCTAAACTCGGCGCAATGCTGGGGGCTCCGGATTTAGTACAATGTTTGAGTGCAACGTGCAGACTTAATCTCTCACCGCTGCCCGCAGGTTTCTTTCCAAGAATTGCTCGCACCAAGTTGCGGCTTCAACAACCAACTCAATCAAGCTACACTCAAAGTGCTCAGTATTTCAATGTTCAATATTACTTGCAAGCACTCTTACAGTACTCTCAGCTCCTGGTCGTTCATTGCTGAAGAAAATGAATGGGGCTGTACTGTAGTGCATTTCCCTGGCAAATAGTCGAGGAAACCAATTTTCCACGCGGATCCCCCTGTTGCACATTTCCCATGGACAGTCCCCGAAGGCGCGTTTCCCGAAGAATCAATCTGGGCGTCGATTTTGGGGGTGTCTCGAGTTTCACTGTTCTCCCAACAGTCAGCGCAGCTCGAACACGGGCAACAACGGCTCAGGTTAGCCCCTGCAGCTACTCAGGCGTTGGTCCGGGGACTGTCTGAGTGTGAACCGTATCAATAGACTACATCACATGAAAGACAGCCACTGCTGGTCCCAACCGTCTCTTTCAGACGCCAACAAGGACATTCTCGTTAATCTGCGCGTATCAACCAACATAACATTAGCCGCCGCCGTGGGCCGCGCAAATGACGAGGGCCCGCATCGCAGCAATACGGTGATCCCCCCGCAAGGCGAGCCGGCCAAAGTGCCCCGGCAGCGTCTATACTCCGCAGTCACGCCGCAGAGTCGCGACCTGCAGCGCGCCTCTGGATCGACATGCGCCCGCCGTAGCAGACCGGACAATCCCGGACATAGTCCCAACATTCCCGTCTCTCTCATATTGTTTTGTGCCTGCTTTGGAAATACTCGAGGAGGCTGCAACCTCAAATTTCAGCATGCTGATGACTCCCCACTATCGCAACATGAGTCCCAAATCTCAAAGAGGTAAATGTGCTGTAGCCCACACAAAACACAGTTAAATCTGTGTTTCGTGCCGGGTGTAAGCGTTGAACAATGAAGAACAACTCGTTGTATAGGTTCTCAAGATTTCCGCACGCGAAAGTGGCACAAACATAAACTCACCCTCATTCGAATTAGACAGTTGGAGAAGCCCCAATCACTGTCGCAGAAACTTGGAACAAGAACATTTACGAACTTCCAGTACACCAATCTTCTGTCATCTTCCTCGACTTCCCTCTCACATGACTTAAAGGGGGGGGGGGCAAGGGTACCTGTAAATCCAGGGTCTCCAGGGCCCGGGCCCCGGGTTAGCGCTAGGGTCCAGATAGGGTCCAGGCCCACGGTAATCACGCCATCCAAGGATGGAATCTTCAATATTGCAGCTTCCACAACAAGCGGAGAGCAAGACGAGAAAAAATCAAGAAATAAACTCGATAAAATTTGATAAAAAAAGCTCACAGTCGTGCATTTACCATATGGGCTGAGCGGGCGGAGGCTCAAGGTGCCCTGGTCAAAATGCCCTGGGGAAAATGTGGGATAAAAACTTTCCGAAATGCGGGTTTTTAGGGATTCCGGCACAAAACAAATTTTTTTTTCAATGCCCGCCTTGACACCTGTGACCTTGGTGAGCCGTGGTACCCTTTAGGCAGCCAGCTAGACCTGCCAGAACCTGAAAACCTCCTTCAGGTTTCGTGGCTGTGTCGAAAAATACATTCCGAGGACGTTTTTGAACGCTTTTGAATCCGTTGAGCTCAAGGACAGGCTGGGGCCCTGGAATGGAATTGTAAACGAATTGCATCTCGTACCAGAGAGTTTTTCCTTTGGTAATCGTTCAGGGCCAAAAACCCTGGAAAATTTTCCAGGGCCCGGGCCCGAGTTACTGGTACCCCTGGGGGGGGGGTCGAATAATAAGCATTTATTCGGCAAAATTGGCGGAAATTATTGCCGAATAAATGATTTTATTGGGAAAACTAAATTCCCGAGGATGGAAAGAAAACCACACTGCTTTGCAGTTATGTTGGTGTCTAGCAGAACGTTGCGTAGCAAATGTGCACGGCAGAACGTTGTGTAAGACGTTGAGCATATTGCTTTGCAGTTACGTTGGTGTTTAGCAGAACGTTGCGTAGCAGAACGTTGTGTGTCTGAGACATTGCGTAGCAGAACGTTGTGTAGGAGTGGAGTTGTTGTAAGTGACGGGTCACAGATCAATGTGCCTGGTTGTTCTGCTGCAACTGGGGGAGTCCCGGCAGGTTGACGTTGTAGTTCACAACATACGATGCTGCTTGCATGGGCGCTTGCATGAAGGACTGCACAGGTGCTGTCGTGCTGGGTAGGACTGTTGGATGAGCGCTGCTGACAAGTGCTGCGGTTTTCTTTCTGCGAGGTCTTGATATGGATCAGAAAGGATGAATTAAACTCAAAACGAGCTCAAAACACGCGATTTCACTCACCGCAGGGAGAAAAAATAATTTGCGAGGGGTCTCCCCTACAGATTTCTGCCTACGACCTTATTCTGCGCCGCCAGCTATTTTCAGTCGGAAAAATAAACGAATTTATTTCCCTAGGGACAATAAATTTCATTTATTTGTTTCGACTGAAAATAGCTGGCGGCGCAAAATAAATTCCGAGATCGGAAAAAATAAATTCGTTTATTTGTCCGGCCTGTGTAAACACAACGGAATCCTGTCAAAAAATAAACGAAATTTATCGTCACGCTCCGCAAGCCATTTCCACCAGAGGGAATTTATCTTTCCCAATAATAACAGTTATTTAGCCCCCCCTTCACCACCAAGAGTTAGCTTGGCAGGTTTTCAGTGACGAGTTGATATGCCGCTGAGCTATCCCTACGACAGAGTTTCCGCCTGATAAATTATGGAAGTGGTTCCCCCGTGAAGATGGTCCGCTAAAAACGAGGTTCTTAACGATCTTTGTTCATGGTTTCCGCTCGTGAAAACGCCTGAGCGACTGAGCACGTAATCAAGCGTGGCTCGTGGGCTTTGCGGTACTGCCAATTATGCGAAGCTTTGCTTCCGTTTATGCAGGCCTTCCCCGGTACACTTGAGCTTGCAAGAAGAGGAAGTGTTGCTCACTTGATAAGCGGGGCTGGCCAAAAACAGACAAAGCGAAAGAAAACCCAACAACGTCGATAAGTATGCTGTCGAGAACAGAATACCCTCCCTTCTCTCCAACAAGGTCATACTGCACATTTCTTTCCCATCAATCCACACGGAGACTGTAAAACCGGCCTTCTAAGCCCTGGCAGAAAACGTTTTCAAGGAACCGCGCAAAAAGAAACGAAAAGCCCCAGACGGCATGCAACTTATTCTACGAAGAATTTCTTATGATTTTTATCCATTGTCAGTAGGTAGAAATGAAAATGGAACACACATTCGCCTGGCAATCACCATTCGCACGGAGAACCTGCAGCGGTGAAGTAACGGAGCTCGCGCTGGTACTCGTCATTACCATCCCTACGGCTGACTCGTACTGCACAAAGCGGGGCACTATCGCCTGGCAAGAGCATTGCCCCTTCTTAGCTGAATGCTGAAATAAGATGAAGGTTCACTCTGAGTCTCAAGTACAATTCCCTTATCACAAGCGGAAGAGCCATCAAAAAGGTTTTTGTGACGCTTCGTGGTAAATAGAGCGACGGAGAAAGAACTAGGAAGCTGAACTGTACCATACGTGCATCTGGGGCTGCTTCCAAACTACGACAATCGACTTAATAGAAGAGTCAAAGTCTTTGCTTGCCGATGATCAATAATCACCAACCACCTGAGCTGTTTCTTTTGCAGTATTCTGGATGTGGTCCTTTGTGTTCGCTTTTGTCGGCAAATGATGAAAACTATGTGGTTACACCGCTTACTTTCGTCTGCCTCTCACAACGACTTCTCACGATGTTTTTGGTAGTGTTGGACACCTCTTTCAATGCCTGAGGCATCTTCTGAATCGTGCAACGTGTTTAATCACCAACTCCCGCCCTCATTTAGTATATTCTCCATTTTGATAACAGCAACAACAGCCGGACTTTTGTAACTTCTGTTCTCCATTTTGATGGCGAAATAGCTGCTTTTCACGAGCAAGGTTCGAGGTGATCACGATGGATAGATGGTCGTCACCTGCTTTGCATAGGGGCTTCCCTTGGATCCGCACCTCGCACTCTGTAGCCCTAACCCGTTCAGGGAGCCTTCTTGTCTAATGGTCGAATTGGCAATTCAATTGCAACAAAAATGGAATGCTCACCACAATCACCTACTACAGACCGAAAGAAGAAAAAGAAGAATTAGGCTCAAAATCATGTCGGCGTGCTGCCCAGTGTTGAAGTCCAGAGAACGTAGTTTAGAGAGCAACGTAGAGAACTTGTCCACCGCATCACTGAACTTGATGCTCAAACGAATTTAAACCCACAAGAAACAGGCGAATCAGAATGACACAATTTCTGAGTATCCAGACAAGAGAATTCAGCGGGTTTGCGGACGACGACTGCGGCAAACACACCAGAATCACTGCCTGACCTTTCTACCTTTGCTTTTTAGAATGCAAGCTCACTTAGAGATCCGGAGTTTTGTAGTCTTCGGGTGACCCTTGTCGAAATCTTTGCCTTAAACAGGCTCGTCATTTACTGGGTTTCATTGTCTCAGGAGGGTAATTCTGCCCTTTGAGAGCTTCTTTCTACGAGGGCACAAACCTTTTCCCCTTTTTTTCCCCCGTCTCCTTTCCATTCTTGCATTTCAGGCCTGCATGCCCCATCAAAAGCAATCGAAAAGAAAATAAACGAGCGTTCTACCACCTCGCGCGGTGTCACGGGATGTTTGGCAGCCGCTGCTAAACATCCCGTGACTGTACTTTATTGGTGTCTTGCCGTGGACACTCTCGAAGGAGAGCGGCACCGGGATCCGTCCCGGTAAAAGGAAGCACCAACAAAGTATCAAGAGGACGAAGACAACGGGAGACACACACACACACACATACACACAAAGCAGTACGCCTGTGAGCGCGCGATGGCGGATCCGGGGTTCAGGGAACTCGCCGCCCAAGTGCAGGCTCAGGGCCAGCAGATGGCGACCCTGATGGCCGCCGTCAACGGTCTGGTGGAACAGGCCCGCTCGGGTGGTGCACGGGTGAGGGACGCTCGCTCCATCTGGTTGGACGAGGAGGACGAGGAGGAGGCCGAGCGGGGGATCGATCCAGACGGAACCGACGGGGAGGTGGAGGGCTCGGAGATGCGAGGGAAGGCATCAGTGGACGAAGCACAAGACGGCGGGAAGAGTAAAAAGAAAGGAAAGCGTTCGAAGGCAGAGGACACGGGCGGAAGAGGCGTAAAGGGCAGGACGAATGCAGGTGAGAACGACGACGGCAGGCGAAGCAAGCAGCGTCGACAGGAATAGGGAGCAAGAAGAAGAAGAAGCACAACGGGGGCTGGACGGAGGTGTCGGGCAAGAAGGAGAGGAAGCCGACGGCCGAGCGCGCGATGGAAGAGGTCGGGCAGAGGAAGGCCGAAGAAGACGGGAAGCCAGTCGAAGGGGCGAGGAAGACGAAGATTGAGCTGAGGCAGGAGGATTGGGGAGTGCCAGTGGTAGAACACACCAAGCTGGCGGAAGCCACGGTGGCGTTCGCGCCCATGGCGAGCGCGCGGAAGATACGACGTGAGGGGATGCCGGAGGGCTCGGCCATGGTCACAGTGGCGGCTCTGGAGGGCAGTAGGCGGACAGACGTGGTCTGCAGGGTTGACGGCGCGGAGAAGGTGCTGCCGGCATACGTGACGAGGTCTCCGGAGGGGGATGTGGTGTACGCGCCCGCGGATGTGAAGGAAGTCGACCGCCCGCCGACGACGACGGTGCTGATTTGCGCCGAGATGGATGCACGCTGGTGCGGAGCGGAGACGCTGGCAGCCCTGCAGGAACCGTCGGGGGGGCGGGTGCTGAAGGCGGAGTGCAGGCGGCTCGCGGAAGAGGCAGAGGTGAAGCTAAGCCCGCACAGCATGTTTAATGTGCGGCGGGTGCACCGGGTGTACCAGCTGATGGTACGGGTCGAAGGAGAGCACGTCGAGAAGCTGCTGAAGGTTTCGGGCAGAAGAGGGCTCTTCCTACGCATGCCGCGGTGGAGGGAGGGATCGGAGGCCAACGAGGTGGTGTGGCTAGCTGACGCGGAGGCGTCGCTGAAGAGCGCTCTCATGTTCGCACAGAGGGAAGGCTGCCTAGGCCTTGCTCGCAGTCGCGCGCGGCTGGGGGTGAGGGTCGAAGGCGGCAAGTCCGAGCAGGTGCGGCGAAAGCTGGGCGAAGCGGCGGCGAAGCAGGGGCCGCCCGCGATGCATTACTTGGTGAGGGGAGCGCAGGCGCGCGATGCCGCTTCGGATCTTGAGGCGACCATGAAGGCGGCGGGATGGACGTGTCGCCAAGTCGCGTCCTACCGGAGCAAGACGCATGGGGACACGCGCGTCGTTGCCAGCGAGGAGCCGCCCCCGCATCGACTGATAAGCGCGGGAGGAGCGCTGATGAAGGTCGACGACGAGACCGAGGAGGACAGGTCCGGACGGCGGCCGAAGTCGCAGGTGTGGGATGCAAGGGCGGAGAGGACGCCGAAGGTCTCGTCGTACCTCGAGGCGATGCGACGGCAGGGACAGGAGAAGACGAGTACACCCGAGCAACCGAAGGGCGCGGGCGACAATAATGGCGCGGTGCAACAGCTCCGGGCGGAGAACGCGGAGCTACGCGCGAAGAACGACGCGCTGCGTGGAGACATCGCAGCACTCGGCGTTCAGATGGCCAAGCTGACCGAGATGGTCGCGACGATGAGGCCGAAGACACCCCCGGCGATGCCCGTAGACCGAACCCCGGTCAAGAAGAAGGCGCCGAAGACGCCCGTCGCCACACCGACGAAGCAGAAGACGGGACGGGCCGAGGCTCCGTCTGAAGACGTCCACATGACGCAACCGAAGCGTCCGCTGGGAACGCCGGGGAAGTCACCGTTAGCGAAGACGAAGAAGGCGCACCAACCGGCGTCGGCGAAGCGTTCGTGACTGACGAACGACGAGATGCGTGGCGGAGGGAAGACGCTCGAAACGCTGGGGTCTAGGTTGAAGGAAGCGGCGGACGCGATGGGAGCTAGTGTGCAAGAGATTCCTGGGGACGGTGCCTGCCAGTTCGCAGCGGTCGTGGCCGGGCTGCCGGGATGGTCGGTAGGGGGGCTTCGTGCGCGTGTCGTGGACGCGATGTTGGAGGACCCGACGTTCGAGGATCACTTCGCGCCGTCCGAAAGGTACGGCAGCTGGGAGTTCTACGTGGAGGCGATGCGGGGACCGTACGAGTACGGGGACGAGATGACGCTGACGGCAGCCGCAACGGTCACCGGGACGACAATCTGGGTACTGGACAGCAGGAGTCCGCACATCCTGCGACGATACGCACCTCGCGCGGGCGCCACAGGGGAGCAGGCGGTAGTCACGTATGTGCCGGAACACTACGACCGACTCCTACTCCCGGGCAGCGCAATGGCAGAGCTGGCGCGACGTACAGGCACGGTGGAAACTGTGGCAGTCCTACAATCAATCAAAGAATCAGCAAGACAGCGGCTGATAACCGCGGGGGACGTCGGACAAAACCCTGGTCCCGGCCGCGCGGAGATGAGGTTCGCGACGTTAAACGTAACCAACCTACTACAGTATCTCCCAGCGGCCGACGCGGTGGAAGCGGATCTTCTCTGCTGCCAGGAGGTGACACTCCTACCGTGCAAGCGGGTGCAGGCGGAGGAATACCTGCGGAAATGGTGCTGCCACTGGGGTCTGCCACCACCCGGAAGACTCTGTAGGAACTCCGGTAGTCGCTCGACGATGAACGCCGCGAACGGAGGGCTCTCGACACTAGTGCTGAGACCGATACCGGCGTACGATACGATGACGGCGCTCTCGCACGCAGCAATACGGTCCCCGGACCGAGTGAGCCATACGGTAGTGGCAACAGGGGCCGGCAACACGTTCGTGCACGTGTTCAATGTCTACTGCCCTTCCGGAAACGGGAGGGCGGAGAGCGAGGAGCGTGAGGACATGCTGGAGAAGATCCTCTTCGCAGCGGCGGATAGCCTCGGTGACGTCCCCATAATGGTGATGGGTGACCTGAACACAGAAGAAGACCGGTCCCTAGTACTGCGGAAGGCACTAAGGAATGGATGGTCCGACGCAGCGGAACTGCACCATGCGCGTACCGGTGACACACCACCACCACCGACCTTTACCAGCGCCCGGACATCGGGCACGAGGATCGATGAACCTGGACGAGCAATCGAAGAAGAAGCGAGGCACCAAACGCGCGCCTGAGCGCGACGATCAAGTCGAGCTAAAGAGGCGAAAGAATGACACATCACGTACGAAGAGATAACCGCGACACCGCAAATCGCCACAGATTATTTGCATTCTAACCCAAACTATCAGAGGCGGTCGCGGTCGAAGACGGCAACCCGAGCGAGGAGCAAGGTTTATAACCAGAATTACAGTCATAATGGCCATGCTGAAGGCAAGGTTGCGTTGCAGGAGGAGAAACTGGTGCTTGGCCGAGGATAAGATGGCTATGGCGGCAGGGGCAGAACAGAGAGACAGCGAGTCCTTCTTGTGGGGTAGTCACGCCTTCGCAGTCCTAGGACCTCCGCCCACTTGCATACAGCCGTCGACTGGCCTTTCCCAAGAGGACGAGTTGGAATGCAGGTACCATCTCCGGAGAGCTTCCGGTTTCTCCCAGAGTAGAGGAGCTGATGCAAACGCCACCTGGGCTTCTGAACGTGATTGCAGATCACCTTCTTGCCCAAACCCAAGAGGGATTGGAGTGTCGGAATGGCGCGCAAGGAGAGGCTCTGGCTTGTTTGCTTCTTTCGCTGGCGAGAGGGAGACTTCGGACACGGCAAAGCCTTGGGTTCTTCGGGCTCTGCATCCTTCTATTCCAGAGATCGTAGAGCAGTTTGCCGACAACAACATTAGCCTTGAATGGCATGCTTCGGGTGAGGGCATGCAGTTTATGAAGAAGTAACTTCTTCTCAGCTTCCCTTCCATGCAGACAGTAACTTCTTATCAGCTTCCCTTCCATGCAGACAAGTTGGACTCAAGCACATATCTTCGTCTATCACCGGACTCTTGATTGCGTGCTGCCAATTTTATCTGTGGGATGTCCAAGATATTCTGCAGATCTCGATCGGTCAGGCCTCTGCCATCCGTCACGATAACGCGATTATTTTCAAGGACCAGTACAAGCACGCAATGGTGGCAACTGTGCTTTTCCTACAGTCCTCTTGGGGAACGTTGAAGGGGGCCCGGTAGCGAGATTTACTTAGGTCCTGCAAGCGTGAGCCAACCGACTTCTGCGAGTCCTGCGATAGCGTGCGAGTCTACTTTCCAACGAATCCTTCATGCCCCGGCGTCACGAAAGCACCACCCCCGACACCCCGAAGGCTCCATTTTTCAAAAGGCTTGGCCCTTCTGTGGAAAGCCCAAGCAAGAGGAACCGGTTTGCTCACTCCAAAGCTCCCGGTTTGGCGCCGTGCGTGGCGTTTGAAAAAATCCACTACAAAAAAAAAAAAAAAAAGACGTTAACCCAAACAACTTCCGCCGGTAGAGAAATCTTGCCTAAAGGAATCAACTGCCTTCGGGTAGGCTAGTCTGACACTAGTTGTCGTCGGGAAAAAAAAAAAAAAGACACCCCAAGGTCAGTTCCCCGTAGTTCCCCCGTAGTTCCCCCTGGCTATACCGACCACACCAAAAATGTACTTTTTTTCCCGGAAAGCATTTTTTACCATCCCGGGAACTATGGACCGATACATGGGGAGGAGGGAAAAAAAGTACACACCCGGAAAAAAAGTCTTTTTTTTCCCCGAAAAATTGTCCTCTTCTTCTGAAAGAGAAAAAAAGAACTATGTCTCCTGTTTTGCGAAGAACTCAAAATGATCGGAAGAGTCGTGCCTTTGTCAAAGGGGGAGTACGATGAGCACTTCCGAGCTCTCCGCAGACAAGATGGTGATTGTGAGGACACATCCGCGATACCACGACTAATAGCCAGAAACCTTGAACCTTGGAAGTCAGAACCGCCCACGATCTCTGAAGTTGCGGGCGCCTCTCGTAGGCTTTTAAGGTCAGCAAGGCGGCCGGTCCGGATGGAGTTCCGAACGCATTCTTGCGCGTCCCTGACGTACAAGAAAAGGTCACCGAGTTTTGTCGGGAGGCGTACATGCAGGCACCGCCCTCCAACCGCTGTATAAGAAAGGCAACCGGCGTGATTTAGGGAACTACCGCCAAATCACCCTCGCATCGTGCTGCGGGAAGCTGTACCACGGCAGGCCCTACGTGACCAAATTGGGCAAGTTGACAGCGTCCTTCTTCCAACACAGAATGGGGGAAGGCCAGGCAGGGCACGTCTGAACACGTCCTCTGCCTGAGAAGCGTAGTACAGCAGATCAGGATGGAAAAGGAAGGCGAAGCTTTTTTAGTGTTCGTAGACTTTTCGACCGCTTTCGACAGCGTTTTCTGGTCCGCATTAGAAAAGCTTCTCAGAGCCTACGGTGTACCGGATTCGCTCCGGAGTGCTATCATTAGTACATACCGTGGGGCGACAACACAGGTTCGCACGCCACATGGTCTAACGGAGGCCATCGAGCTTTGCTTGGGCGTCCTCCAAGGGGCCAACGCTGTTCAACCTCGTGATCGATGCGATCATGAGAGAAGTTGAGGGGTGGACATTCCGAACGCCGGCGTGTGCTTTGGTCCTACGTGTGGACGATGGCATATCCGCCTGAAGCACCTTGAATTTGTCGATGACATTGTTCTAATAGCCCGATCAGCAGCTAGAGTTCTCCTGCACAAGCTCACTGCGGCAGCCGCGAAGTATGGCCTGAAGGTCAACTACGGCGTAGGCAAAACAGAGGTAGTCGTCCTGGGTTCGCCAGTTGTACGTACCGTAACGCGTCCAGATGGGGCCTCCGTCCGTGAGGTTCCGGACTACAAATACCTCGGCTCCATGCTCGTCGACAGCAGAGCGGATTTCCTACGGAACAAGTCTTTGGCCTGGGTAGCAGTACACAGTCTGTTTGGCGGTCCACGATTAGGCTCGACCTAAGGGTTTTGTTTTTCAAAACGCTCGTGGCAAAACGCCCGTCTTTCTGTCAGGCGCCGAAACTTGGATCATTGGCACTTCCCTGCTTCCTGAGATCACGGGAGCATACACTTGTCTAGTTCGGTTTGTTCGAGGCATTAAGGTCTACAGTCGCGAGACGCGCTGTAGCAACAATGACCTCTTTGCGGATCAGTTCCCGAGTGTTGCAGAGAAAGCGGCTCCGCTTCGCTGAGCACTGCCTGAGGGCGGACCAGCCCGCGTCGAAAGAAGAAACGCGGTCGACCTCCGCTTTCTCATCTCGATGTGCTCCAACGTGACCTGATCCGGGAGCTTATGGCAGACAGGGTAGCGTGGGACGCGAAGGTCCAGCGGGTGGTGGAGGCCACCAGGCAGAGAACCGTGCGGCCGCCGCGGAAGACGCGGAAAGGCATGAAGGCACGTGGGACCGGATCCGGACGACCCCGGAAGGGCGGGATCTCGCAGGCTGCGCGGCGCATGCGCAAGGACCAACTCATTTCTGCGGCACCGACCTGCCACGTTCAAGCTTGCTCCGACCACTGCACCCTCTGCCGACACTCGCTAGCCGTCGACGCTCATGACGGCAGCCCCATCCTGAAGTGCAAATACTGCCGACGCGTCACTGCTGCTGTGTGCGCTCGGATTGGCGCCGCTCAAGCAGCCACCTTATGTCACTCGTTTGTTTGTAAAGATTGCTCCGTTCTTCTCCCTGACTTGTTCCCGGATTAGGATGACACATACTACTACTACTACAATTTAGTTCGGGCCACCAGGGCACCTTACTCCACTCCTCTGAAGTCCCCTGTTGGGGATGGTTGGGAGACCTTACAATCAAGCAAGGAAGATCCTTTACTGCGGAGCAATTTCCGCTAGCAGTACAACTACTGTGTGAACTAGAGATCTGGGAGTTCATCCCCAAACGCCTGGAGAAGTTGGCCAGTCAGGGAATCGAACCAGCGACCCTCAGGTTAGCAATCTGGCGCCCTGACCGCTATACCAGGTGTGCCCCTTCCAAAAGGTATGCGGGTGGCAGAGTGACCGGGCGTCGGCCTTCAGGCCGGTAGGCCCGGGTTCGAACCCCGCCCATGGCATCTTTCCGGCCGAAGATTGTTTTCGAGATTTGTTGCGTTCGGGGTCTAATGTGCCCGAAGTTTGCGTTTTTTGCGGAGTTCCCAGTATCTCGCGGTATTTGGGTTACCCCGCCGGGTGCAGTCTGGGAAAACGGGGTCCGGGGCCACTGGTGCCGAACTTGCCATCACAGGCCAAACTTAGCATCACTCGAACTTCGCTTCACTTTTAGCATCGCACGAACACCAGAACTTAGCTTCACCCGAATGTTGCTTCGCCCGAACTTAGCTTCGCCGAACTTTGCTTCGCCCGAGCTTTGCTTCGCCCGAGCTTTGCTTCACCAGAACTTAGCTTCGCCCGAACTTAGCTTCGCCCGAACTTTGCTTCACCAGAACTTAGCTTCACCAGAACTCAGCTTCGCCCGAACTTAGCTTCGCCGAACGTTGCTCGGCGAACTTTGCTTCAGAAGCGTCCACATGTGGACCACACGTATTTTCGGTTCATGGTCTCTCAAAACCGCGAGCTTTTGAGACTTCACAACGAACGGTGCCGGGCACATTCGACCCCGGAAACCATGAAAACCCCGAAAGTTACTACCACCAGAAAGGTGCCCTCGCCCGGGTTTGAACCCGGGCCTACCGGCCTGAAGGCCTGTAGGCCGGAGGGAGAAAAAAAAGCTAGCTCCACACAAGTATTCAAGAACAATACACTCGTACTAGTATCACAAAGCCAGGCGTGAGTAGGAGTGCGTGGTCCATGCCGCGAAGTCGTTGGCGTGAGCCTCGATGGAGCGTGGATGAGTGCAGATCTTCTCCGGGTACTGGCGCCGAACTTGCCACACAGACCGAACTTACTACCACACGCCGAACTCAGCATCACCAGAACTCCACCCGGGTACTTGTGCCGAACTTGCCACCACGCCAAACTTAGCATCACTCGAGCTTCGCTTCACCCGAACTTAGCAACGCCCGAACCTTGCTTCACCAGAACTTGGCAACGCCCGAACTTAGCATCACTCGAGCTTTGCTTCACCAGAACTTAGCTGCCTAGTTCGCCTTGCGCCGGTCCATCTAGTTATTAGTCTGCAGCACTTTGATGCCGTACTTTATTGTTTCTGTACTTTAGCAGGGAAATATGTCCCGCGCTCGTTTTCTCGCAGCTGATAAGCAGTGGAGGCTGAACACACAAGCTCGCTACTTGTCATCCGGAATGATTTCCAAGGTGTGTTAAGAAGCACCGTCAGTTTGACAACATGAGTTTTGAAGAAGAGGGCAGCTTGCATTTGTGTTGTAAGGGCAGACTGTCTTATCTGGCGGCAGCTCACCTGCAAGAAATACTCCTGGCAGTTACTGCATGACGGAGCGACCAAAGTTCTGATGGATTCCACTCGAACTTTGCAAGAAGGCGATCTCTGAAATCCAAGTTGCGCGTTATTCTTTAGCTTTGACCGGAATCAGTTCCATCAGCTATGGGGGAACGTGCGACAAAGTCAGTCGTTAGACGTCATGTGTTTGCAGCACACCAGAAGAATGTTTGCGACGCATTTCTAAAGAGGTAAAGAGGACGAAGAAAGACCGTGCCCGTCGAAATACGCCGTGCATCAACGGCAACTCTGCGAGACTTACGCAGGACAACCTTCAGCACGAATTTGTCTTTTTCGGCTAGTCCTGAGGTTTCCCCCCTCAGGTGCCACGTATATAACGAGTGTGGCTGCGTCGCCTCTTGGCCGAGACACTGCAGAGTCACCATTGTCCTGTCGACTCTGCATCTTCATAGCCATTTGAAGCCGAAGTTCGAGACCAGCAGCAGCGGCTTTTCTCGCTTTACCTGCCGTTGCCGTTGTTGCAGATGCCATAGGCAGCAACGGGCGTTTGCGAAGATACGGTTGGTTGCGTCTCCCAGAATGTACACATCCAGGGCAGCTGCAATCACGGTTTCCATCAGGCTTCTGTCCGTACACCACCAGCTTTCCACAAAAACGATGGAAGGACGACGTACTCCTCCACAATCGCAGGCGTTTCTTTTTTTTCAATTGTCTTTGCCCAGTCTGCAGTCACGGCATCTCGCATCCTCTTGTCCAGGCGTTTCTTGAAGTCGTACAAAGTCTTACTTTTTTTGCTGGATTTCGCGGCTTTGCCGAGTTCCTCCTGCATGCACTCCTTGCTGTTGCCATCTGGCTATGTACCGCATCGTTGCCCATGACTAGTGTTGCTATTTTGATACCCCTGCAACCGCGCAGATTCAACCCCCAACCACCCTGTGCACCCCGTCCAGCCTACGACCAACACCACTGCTGCAAGCCTGGTCGTCGTCAAACCTATTCCTTCCAGGTCTATACTTTCATTTGTGTTTCCGACGAGCGCGTATGATAAACTCGGTCAGGTTGACTGAGTATACCCCCCCAAGCAACAGACAAGTTGGGAGCACGACCTCGTTCGAGCCCCCCTGAGGTCGTGAAACCTTTTGAACATGGCACATCGCTAGCGTGCGAACCTGTCCGTGGACCAGATCAGCGAATAAAGGGCATCTTCAGCGATGAAGCAGCCCTGTTCTACGCCCAGGTCTTCAACTGCATCAGCTGCACTGTCCACCAGGAACCTGCTGCCTCCTAAACCCCCGGACATATGTCGTCATGCGTGCCATGACGGGCATTGTGCGCTGCGGAAAGTGTCGGGTCGCTCGGGTGCAACTTTTGACAAGGACTCCGTGGTTGTCAGCTGAAGCTGGACGGTTTTTGCTTATCAGAATAGTCTTGCGAAGGTTTGTACTCCTCCATTCGTGCGTGTGCTGCACCGATGGCAGCAATGGTGACGTCCAGGGTGCAGTTCTTTGCGGGTGGAATGAAACTGTCTCCTCTTCCGAGATACGAATTGGCTCCCAAAGCTCAATGAACATTCAAAGACAGTGTCCAAAAATGGGAGGTGAACATAGAAAAGATATGTCGACAGCTCGCAACATAAATCCTTATGCGAACATGGCACCACCGGTTGCATGCCCAGTTCCCAGTGCACCTCCGGCTCCCAGTGCACCACCTGCACCACAGACGGTTCCTGCTGGGGGTGGGGGGGGGGTTCAACTAGCAAGGTTGCAAGCCGTGCTTCAGAAATACGAGGTTTCCATTGCAGAAGCAAATGACTTGGTCGCACTCGATTCGTACGAGATCGTGTTCATTATTGATGATTCTGGAAGCATGGAGATGAGCAGTGTGCCGTCCCATCGACGAAAGCTGGGCGTCGAGTATCAATCGCGCTGGGATGAAGTGAAGCACACCGTGATGATGGTTGCAGAAGTTGCTTGTCTGTTTGACAAAGATGGTATTGATCTCCACTTCCTAAACCGACCGCCCCTGCGCAACATAATGAGCAGTGATGACCCACTGATCCGCGATACCTTTTCCATTCCTCCAGAAGGTGGCACACCTCTTACAGAAACAGTCATCAATGTTGTGCACGAGTATGACGAGTCTGAGAAACCTATTCTGCTCCTCATAGCAACTGATGGCGAGCCCTGGGGTGGAGCAGCCCGTTTCTCAGACACCCTTCGCCAGCTCATCAGAAATCGGACTGGGCCAAAAGTTCGCTTTCAGATTCTTGCTTGCACAGATGACGAGCCCAGTATATCATGGATCAATGTTCTAGATAAAGAGTTTCCCGAAGTTGATGCAACTGACGACTACAACTCCGAGCGCGATCAAGTCCTGCGGACAGGTCGTGTCTCAGTATTTACGCGTGGTGACTGGGTTATGAAAGCACTACTTGGTCCAATCATTCGAAAGTTTGATGACTGGGACGAAGGCCCAAAGAGATCAATCTTCAATACCAGAGCACGCAAGAACACCAGACAACGTAATCAAGGAAACAAGGCTCGTAGGTGCACCATCTCGTAAGGTCTAACCCACGTGCAAGTTTGAATACCGAGACCATTGCTTCGCTGAGGTAACAAGATGCTCACCGTCCAAGCCCCAGCCTGAAAAATCCAGTGCCGAGTTGCGCGAAAGCCGTTAGCCGAAGCAAGATCAACCATGGCTTGCGAGGGAAACTATGTTCGGCGAGTGAAACAGTCGGGACCAGCTAGAGCCGTGAGAGATGTCGACGCACCGACACCAAAAAAAGAGGCAGGTCATCAGCATCGTTGACAGCCCGAACCCGGATTTGCGGGTTTGTGGGTTGCCAAAGGAATCGGTGACGCCAACGAAAACTGTTCGTATCCAGATATCCAGATGTAGACGATAGGGTGAGGAAGGGCACCACGATTGACCTGACCGACCTGACCGGATGTGGGAGTTACCCTGCTCACCCAAAGTTGGCAAAAAAGCAAACTGCCGAAAAACAAGAAGCTTCTCTTTACAAAGACGAACCAAGTCGCAGAGAAGAACAGGTTAGCGTAAGCAGAAAACAGAGATTCAGGGCCAGGCATCATGCCCACCAGATGTCAGAGAAGAAAAAAGAAAAAGGAATCGTCGGAAAGCCGCTACGGGTCCAGGAACGTGACGCTTAACCGCGGCTAGCAAAGTTTGAGTCGAAGGCAGCACAGTCTCTCTGTCTGCTCTGCCCTGTGTGACCGTCTCTACGAGCTTGTGTTCAGCAAGCCCCAAGCCCCAAGGCGCCACGCTTTGATGCTTTAGTTTGGGAAATCGGGTGGCACTTGACCCGTAAGCCGTAGCTCTGCAGCACCGTCGAACACGTGAAGCTTGGCTCCCGTGTAGCAGGCTTTCCCCGGTACACTCGTGCTCGCATTAAGGCCCTGACGTGGCCTCGACCAGATCCAGTTGCCGCCCTCAAACAGAGAAACAAAGAAACAGTCTAAAAACAAAAGGAGTACTACTACTACAACTACAAGTCTGACACTTGGTGTCAGCGGGAAAAAACAATCAACAAAAAGTAGAAACTACCTGACACCTGGGTAAATATGTCTATTTTTTACCGGACAAAAGTACCGCCGGTGTCAGTGGGAAACAGCAAACAACAAAAAGTAGAAGGACAACGTTCCTTATCCGGAGCCGAACTTTTGGAATACCTTTGTATGGGCTCCCTAGTTTCTGAAAGGGCCTTTGTATGGACAGCAGAGTTTCGCAAAATACCCTTGTATGGACACCAGGTTTTGCAAAATACCCTTGTATGGACAGAGGATTCTGAATAAGTACCCTTATATGGACACACACATTCTCAGAAAGGACGGTGTATGGACAGACCTTTTGGAACCTTTTATGGACGGCAGATGTTCAAAAATACCTTGTAAGGAGAACCTACCCTTATATGGACGCCGTACTTTCAAAAACTATACCTATTGCCGACTGCCTACCCCTCCCCCGTGCATAAGATGGATGAAAAACTCGGGTTTTGGCAGCATCCATCTTAATCAAGGGGGGTATCCATCTTAAACACGGGGGCGCTGTAGACAACAGTGTAGTCACTTTGCACAGGGGTACCTCACCCCCGTGTTTAAGGTGGATTGGCATTCTCGCCCGTTATCCATCTTAATCAAGGGTTTGGTCATCCATCTTATGCACGGGGGGGGTAGGTAGCTCTAAAAAAGTCCCTTGTGTGGACGACAACCTTTTGAAAGTCCCTTGTATGGACGACAAACTTTGAAAAGGCCCTTGTATGGACGGTGTACTTCGTAAAGACCAGACAATCCCTTTGGGATATGAAGGAAAACCTTTTGGCCAAGGGTTCACATTTTCCAAAAAAAAAAAAAAACCCAAAATTTTTGCTGACTCTCCAGATTTTTGTCATTTTTGTGTATAACAAATGCAATTTGTCAAGAACTAAAACCGATCCATGGCAGCGTACTATCCTCACTCCCGTTATATGAACAAAACAGGTTTGAAGGAAGTGCACAGAAACAACGTAATCACTACACAGACTTTTTTTGGAATACATGAGACAGCGCAAAAACATGAGGATCTGCGATGCACATAAATGAGACAGAAGTGAATAAAAACGGTCGCCAATCAAGTAAGTGACTGATGCACAACCGAAAGTGAGTCGGTACACGCAAATGCTGTGCTAATGATGAAAGAGAAGGAGAAAGCGGTGGGAGGTGGTCGTTTGAGAGCTACTTGTTAGACCGCTTTGGTGCTGCCTTTGCTGCCATCATATAGCGCTGCCTTTGGTGGCGCTTGCTGCACTGAGCACAAGCTCGTAGAGACGGTCAGCCACAGGGCAGCGCAGACGGAGTTGTAGCACTGTTACCGCTGCTATTTACCGTCACGTTCCTGGACCCGCAGCGGCTTTTTGTGTGGTTCCGACAAATTTCTTTTTTTTTTCCTCTCTGTTTTTCTGCTTGCGCTTACTTGACATTTCAATGACAACCCTCAGGATGGGTAGTTGTCGTCAACCCTCGAATGGAATGGCAGTGGGAAACAAAAGGGAGAGGTTGAGGGTCGACGTAGGCCCCCATGAGGGACTAAGACAAATGACTTCCAGGATTCTTCGCTGCTGTGTCTTTGGGAGCCTCTTGCCTCCAGTCTTCTCGCGGGTTCTTTTCTTGGACACCCGCTCTTGTCGCTCAGGATGGAACAGAAAGAAGATAAATTACTGTATGGCATAGATTTACGCCTATACAGGAAATTTCTGAATATACAGGCACTGGAAATAATACATACCGATATTTTGAGAAATCGTCAAAAATATTCAAATATGGGCTCTGTCCCATACAGGCGTACATCAATGGCTAATTACCGGATATCCGCCCTTGGGCGTGGCCCTCGTGCATCGTTGCTTACCCGAGACGCGCACTACTTCTTAAGGGGACTGCGCGCGACTTATAGCGCGCGGAAGAGCGAGCCAATAGCAGGTCTGTGATGCTCCTAAATGTCCTAGGCTGCACGCGCACTACACTGACGCATTAAACGAGTTTGAGAGCCTTCCGGCTACCTATCTTGAAGAGGATGGGAAATCTTTTGAACTTGCGTCGTGATGAGGATCGATGATTGCAATTATTCTCCTTGAATGAGGAATGCCTAGTAGGCGCAAGTCATCAGCTTGCACTGATTACGTCCCTGCCATTTGTACACACCGCCCGTCGTTGCTACCGATTGGCTGTGGGATAGAGCTTGGGAGACCAGCGAGACACAATGGCGGTACTTTTGTCCGGTAAAAAATAGACTAATTATAATTAGACCATTTTACCCCCATCGACAGCAAGTGTCAGGTAGGGTAAAGTCCCTTGTACGGACACCTGACTTTGAAAAAGTCCCTTGTATGGACAGCAACCTTTCAAAATTCCCTTGTATGGCACCTGGTTTTGAAAAGGTCCCTTGTACGACATATTTTTTTATAGCCCCTTGTATGGACAAACTTCCCGGGTCCCTTGTATGGACACCTGATTTTGGAAAAGTCCCTTGTCAAGTGTGGTGAAACCTGCTCCAAAATTTGGGTCCAAGATTTGGGTCCAATATTTGGGTCCGAGTTTGGCATTTTGGTTTATCACAGGTTCCCTGCCACCAAAGATTGCTGCAGCGCATAGCACAAGTGCTTTGTCTTTCTCCAGTCTGCCCTAACTTGGTCCACTGATATTAATCGTCAGAACTTTGAACACGCAGACCTCTACAGGTTTGCTTCCTCCTGGTTCGTTTCCACCGCGGGTAGCCACATACGATGTCGTGAGACAAAGTTTTTTCGGCTAGTTGCGAGGAACCACCTGCAGGAGTTGCTCAAAGCATGAACGCCGAGGACGCTCAACAAAGCCTATGGTAGGGCTCGCATCAGATATGTAACCTTGTGGCATAGTGGCACGGATGAATCAAACTGACTGGCACGGCAGGATTTCCCGCGTTTGCAGATTGCAGCATCATCTCCATCCTCAAGATCAGACAAAAGCACTCACACAACAAGCAACCAGCAGCACATTTTTTCCAGTCATCCCGCTTTTCCCTGACCCCTGATCCCATTCTTTACCTATCACCGTCTGACGGAGTGTTGCTTGGTTCGAAGAGCAACAGGCATGTGGAACCGATGAAATTGCAATTGCTTCCTTTGCAGTATTGTTGTTCTGTGGAAGGAATGGGAGGTATCAGGGAAAGCCTGCTACACGGGAGCCAAGCTTCACGTGTTCGGCGGTACTGCAGAGCCACGGGCCTACGGGTCAAGTGGCTACCGATTTCCCAAACTAAGCATCAAGGGTTGGCGCCTTGGGGCTTGGCGCTCGCGCTGAACACAAGCTCGTCGAGACGGTCAGCCACAGGGCGGGGGTGTGGCAGTGTGCTGCCTCCGCTTCAAGCTTTGCAAGTTGACCGTCACGTTCCTGGACCAGGAGCGGCCTTTCTCTTTTTCTTCTTCTTTCTTCAATAATAATGCGCTGAATTACTCGACCAGCTCATTTGTGCGGCACCGACCTGCCACGTTCAAGCTTGCTCCGACCACTGCACCCTCTGCCGACACTCGCTAGCCGTCGACGCTCATGACGGCAGCCTCATCCTGAAGTGCAATTACTGCCGACGCGTCACTGCTGCTGTGTGCGCTCGGATTGGCGCCGCTCAAGCGGCCACCTTATGTCACTCGTTTGTTTGTAAAGATTGCTCCGTTCTTCTCCCTGACTTGTTCCCGGATTAGGATGACACATACTACTACTACTTCTTTCCTCCTTTACTTTGATCATAGGTGTCACGGCAAGTTTTGGCAGCCGCTGCTTAACGGGTTTGCGAGCGCATGCTAATCCATGTGGTTCATGTACTTAAAAGAACTCAATGCTTAACAAGTTTTGACATTGGCGGCTTTGGATTTACATCTGAATGACACCTCAATACAAAAAAAGTTGTCGACAACTAACAAGTAAAAGAATAAAACAAAACTACGCATTTCTTCTTCACGGAAGGAATGACAGAATAGTGTGACCCATGCACGCATTCTTGCACGCATAACTACTTTTCTTGCGCGCATAACTACTCTTCGTGCATGAATATCGGTTTTGGTTGCCAGGAGCATGTGGGCAATCTGGTGCCTTCGTGGGCAATTCAGGTGCATTCGTGTGGAAATCACAGTGCCAGAGAACAGCAATGGAGAAGGCCGACATGATCTGACGCAACTGAGCGAACGGAAGAATGATTTGAATGCCAGGACCAGCTCATTCGTTGCAGGACTCGGAGCCCGCCTGTGCCATGGAAGCTGACTTCCGAAGTGCAGTGTACACTGTGAGCCGACTGTGCTGTTGTACCCTAAAGGAGCTTGGCCAGTAGCTGGCGTGTGTAGGCTCGACATCTTTCGTGGCCTTCGGCGTCCCCCCCACCCCCTGCGTAAACCCACCCCCGTGCGTAGCTCTCTCGGACGCAGAAAAGTCAGGTGGTGCAGCAGTAACGCAATCTTCTCACCTCGAAAAGTCGTTTTCTCGCACTCGGTGAATGAACAGCTAAGAAACAACAAGAAAGTATTACTACTACTACTAGTCTGACACGTGCTGTCATTGGGAAAAAAGCAAACAAAGTAACTACCTGCCTGAAGCGGGTAGGCTAAGGCTAGTCCGACACTTGCTGTCGATGTGATAAACGTGGGGTAACACACTGGATCCACAATGACCCAATGAGCTGTCTACCGCCCGAAGGGTGCAGCTAGTTCAATAACACGGGAATGATAAGCCTGCAGCCACTCTCTCCCCATTTTGTTGAAAATTGCGGATATCGCTGTGTAGTGGTGGTCGTGGCCCGACCGTCGGTGGGTCACCGGGACTGCTGGGCGCTGTCCCCTCTTGCGGTTTCGTGTCGCTCCGTGCCCTCGAGAGGTGGGTATCCCGCCGTGCGCGTCCCCAAAGGCGACCACTGTAAAACGAGTGGTCGATCAGTGGTTGACGGCAGACTCTACCACACCTGGCACGCGACACTACACGGGAATTTCTTCGGTGCTCACCATTAGGAGCCGTCTACCCCCACCACCTATTTGCTGCATGTGTGGCGGAAACTTGAGCTCCATCGTTTTCGACAAACTCTCAACTCTCGTAGTTCTTTGGCTTAGTTCGGCAGAGTTCGCCACATTTCGCCAACGTTTATGTATCTTTGGCGAGCTGGTACTTTTTCTGACTCGGTCCGAGTCAGGCCATTCCTGACTTTTTTCGTACTTTTTCAAAGAGCACGAAAAAAAGTACGAGAAAAGTACGAAAATTAGTGTCGAAACTTCCTGGCTTTTTACGCCGTAGCAGAACGACCACACCCTACCCAATCCCAAACAACAACAACAACACCCTCCAAACGCGTTTGGGGACTTCACAAGGTTTCACAACGGTGTGACACATCACCCGAAACGAGCTGCACCCTCTTACTTTCTCAACCCCCTCTATACCCAAGCCTCTACGGTCAACCGGAGACTTTAAAATACCGACCTTCTAATCCACAAATAACGCTAGAAAAAAGTCAGACAGGTGGCGGACCCCGGAAATCTTGTCTGAGTCAGACCGACTGCGAAGTATGAATATACACATGGTTTCGCCCCCCATGGGAGGCCACATTTTTACCTCACTGGGGAAGTTCCCCGCTGGAACTAGGGGGGGCTAGGTAGGGCTACCACGTTTTATATATTTTAAGGTTAAGGGCAATTATTTCCCCCTGCCTGTGCGTACACCCAGGTTCGATTCCCTTCCAAGCTCTTTTCCGCAGGCAAAACTACAGTCGTTCTCCAAAGAATTGATCAAAACCCCTCAAGTAAACGTAATCTCTAAAAATGGGGGGTTCGGGGGGCGCAGCCCCTCGCCCAAACGGTACGGTACTAACAACCTAACAGGGCTTGTATGTGATGTAGAGTAGCCGGCGGAGAACTCCCCATCAATGAGAAAGTGTTTCCACCGCATTTTGAGGTGTCCCCATCAATGAGAAGGTGTTTACCGCATTTTGAGGTGTCCCCATCATTGAGAAGTGTTTCCACCGCATTTTGAGGTCTTCCCGGCGGGGGATTAGCGATGTATTTGTCCGGAAAATCTTTTCTGTAACCATGTCCAGGAACCTATCATCAGTGGAAAGAAGGAACAGCTTGTGTCTCTTCAGTGGCGGGACATCTATGCTCCGATACTTAGTTTCGATGAGTCGATCATCAAGTACAAAGACCGTGTCCGCTTGAAGCAATACATGCCCATGAAACGGCACCCATTCGGTTTCAAGTATTTTGTTCTGGCTGCAGACTGGTTACACTTTGGTATCGTCAGCGTATACTGGTAAGATTGCACAGGTACTCGAACGTTGGAGAGTGAACTTCCTGCAACTGCGGTTCTGTTTGCATACTCAAAAAGGCACGTGGCTAAGCATTCCCCTCATACTAAGATTATACACCTTGGGATCCATGCGGCCGGACCTGTCCGCAAAAATTGGAACGAGATCCCACTTTTTAGCAAGTCCCAGAAGAAGCGCGGCCGCCCATCCCAGGTATAACGATATCGCCGAAGTAGGGACGGTCATAAGCGAGAAGACGATAGCATGAGCGCCGCATCATGTCAACTTTTCGACTTCCAAGGGCGGCAACGGTAAGATATGCTTCGAAATCGCAAAACTCCAGCCCCAGAATGCCAAAAAGAGCGAAGACCATAGTTGGCAAGCAAAGCAAATTTAAGCAAAGTTGGTGACCCCCAAAACAAGCAAAGTCGACTTGCTTCAGATTTGCTTCAGATTCGCTTAATTTTGCTTAATGTTACTTAAACATTTTGCTCAAGCAAAATTGAAGCAAATTTAAGCAAAGTTCGGCAGGAATGGTGAATCCAGCGTTGCATGCGGGCACTTTTCTTCATAGCGAATGGGACATTCTGCACGGAAGTACCCCTTGCATCCAATGTTCAGCGCGTGGCCGATATAGTGGACCACGATTCCATCCCCTTTATACCTTGAGTCCCTTGAGTAGAGTCATGTTGTCGCGCAAACCACGAACAAACGCCAATGAGTCACCTGTGCTGTTTCTTTCCCAGCGTCGTTTTTCGAACCGTTTGTCTTACCTCCCGGTTCGCCGCAGTCTCTGGTTTCGCGCTCTGCTCTTGCCAACGCTATGCGTGGATTAGACAGTCGGTATTTTAACTTTCCCTTCGCTTTGTGAAGACACGGCTGTGTCACGCATGCTCTTGACAGACGCTCACGTCCGGCACTGTGCACGTGTGTTACAGTCGTTGTAGCAAGGGGTTCATCCGACACTCGGATGAGGTTCGTTACTTCACCGCCGTGGGCTCCTCCCTGCCTGGAGGTCTGTTTGGCTGTCCTCGGGCTGCCCGTGTCGGTATTGAACTCTTTCTTCAACAGCACGGTCCCAGCTTCCCTGCTCTAATTCCGCGGTTCTTCTCTCTTGCCTGACTCCTTTCTTCCACCAGGCCTCCTTCGCATCCCCATCCCGACGGGCAGGTTTCGTTCAGTGTCGCAGCTTTGCGAAGTCCTGCCTGCGGTACGGCTCGCACCTTGTCGCCGGCCTTACTCGCCGTCTGCTCTTGTGTGGCGGCCTCGTGGTCGCACATCACGACTTCGAACGCCTGCTGGTTCGATACGTGTAGCCTCTTGTTGAGACCGGCCAAGTTCCTACCTCGTCATGCATCTACTGCCCCTTGTTCTTTGTGTGAGTGTCAGTGATGACTGTGGGATGTAGCGTTGTGTGAACATGATCCACCGGACAGTAGAGGAACGAGTGCCCTTGTTCATGTCTAGCGCCCCCTGCCCTCATAGACCCAAGGTCTGCGAGAGTCAGAACCTTGATCACATCGAGTCGTTCTTCAGCTTTTCTGGTGTCATGGCGGCGGTTTCAATTGTCCTTCTCCTTCTGTTTCGGGAACACGGTATGAATGGTTGAGCCTTGCGAGCCTTTTCTTCAACAGGGGGGGTGTCATCATCTTTTGGCTCTTTAACTTCTGCAACAGCACCATTCTTGTCACCCTGCATGGCTATCGTGCAACGACCGCAGTCCCGGCTTTCCATTTCCGCAGGTTCGCCTTTTCCTGCCTTCGTTGCATGCTTCCTCTGTTGTAAGGCCTGTCAATCCCTAGTGCATGATCAGGCCTTGCGTTCCGCATGCGGAACGTACGGAATTCCGCACGTGAATAAAATTGTGTGTTTCCGTACGTGCGGAATTCTGTACGTGTTTCCGCACGTGTTTTCCGCATGTGTTTCCGCATGTATTAGCATTAGCACTCACATGTGTGTAAGGTCAGCCACCTACTATCATTGGTTTGTCACAGTCGGGATTTCCGTCCAGACGTTAGACCGAAGGGTGGGTCCGTCCTGCATCCGAGTCGGGCAACAATCCATCGACTGATTGTGTGGACCATTTACACACACAACGCAAAAGTGGACGTTCTTGAGGTTCTCGTCCGAAATCTTGCTCTCATTTACTCATTCACTTAGAACACGAAGGAAAAAGTGCGTAGTTGTTGCAACGCATACTTGTTTTCCGGTAAGGAGTGGGCAGGACGTTTCAAAGGGGGAAAAGAGGAACAAAGCACATGATTGCTTCTTGGAAAATAGTAGGTGGGACGTTCTTGATTAGAGTGAAAGTTCGTAAGTAAGTTAATATCACACTGCTCGATGGTCGCTTCACACTGCCGCTCATCCTCCTTTGTCAGCTGAGGCCTCTGCTGCCCTTTGTTCATTGATGCAGGAGGTCCGCAACAAGCCAATAGATCCCGTGGGACCAAGCCAACTGCACAAAACCACGAAGCCCGCAAAGTGATGCTGATGTGGACGTGGCGACCCAAATATGGCAAGTTGGGGCAGCCTCTCCCTACCAGACTACACCTTGGAACCTTTTCTGGAGCTTGTACCCCTCCTGAAACTCGGAAAAGTTTTTTTTATAGCCACATGAGGAAACTGAACCGCCCAAGTAGGACCTTCTGATCATGATCATTTGCCAAATTTGCCACCTGAAACCACGTCCAGGATTTGGGCTCAGGGTAGTGCGGTCAACGAAAGGATACAGAGTGGGCTGTCCGGCTCGAAACCACCCCCCGACGGGTGATTCAGGATGTGTTCTTACCGCCCAGGGAGCACATCTTCATCAACGAGCTGCTTGCGGCGTTGCAGGCGGTATGGTAAGCTGCTGAGGAGATGCCCGGTAAGAAGTTCCGCCTCATGGTGGACAACCAGGCGGTGGTTTTCGCTTTGCGAAAGGGCCACAGCAAGAACTACCTGACGGTTTTTCACCTTTTTGGATCATTTCCGCACGTTCCGCATGAATTAAATTTGAGCCGAAAAGCATCGGAAGCCATGAGCATGATGCCTACTTTGCTTAGATTTGCTTTTCTTTGGTCGTAATCTGAAGCAAATCTCCCAAGCAAATTTAAGCAAAGTCGTCTTTGCTTGCCAACTATGGAAGACACTCCATAAAAATGAAAATGGGGAAAAAGTGGCAATTAACCTGTCGGAGTTGGGTTAAACTACAATAAACGCTCAAAACCTCAAACACAATATATTTGTTACCCTTTCCAAACAAGTAAAACAATACAACAAAGTCCGCATTTCTTCGCGGATTCTGAGAACTCTACCAGCAGGAACTCAGCCGGGCTTTACTTTGACTTTGTTCTCGTCGCCTCCCTTTCTAGTGTTGTTGTGGTCTTGTTCGTGCAGAGCGTTCGCCTCTTTCTCGCAAAGAGGTAACCGCAAGACAATGATGTAGAATGTCGTCAGACCAATTTCACCCATTCGTGCCCACTACTTCGTCGTTCTACTTGTATCGGCCGGGGGTCGGCGGCGGTACCATAGGGGCTTGTTTTTTTTTTTTTGACGGGAACATTTCCGGAACAATGGTTGCACATGAAAGAGAAAACGAAGCCAACGAAAAAGTGCTGATACAGGAAACCCCCCCAGAGGTTTATACCCTTGTGCACGCGAAGAATCAACGTGTGCCGGTAAAGACCGGCACCCAGCGAGACTAGATGCTATGTTCGGGCGAAACTAAGTTCTGGTAAAGCCAAGTTCTATCGGTGTCCTCGTCTGGGCCTGACGTATGCAAATACCCGGTGCCTAATCACGGTCACGAAAACCCCGGAGCGAGGGAATTGACTAGAACCGAAGGCCAGCAAGAAGCGAGAACCAAATAAAGTCCTCGCGGGGTTCGAACCGGGGACCTCACCAGAAGTCTTGTGCCGTTCACTCTGCCATCGCGGTGTCAATTTCGAGCGAAGAAAAGCCTATGAAGACAGGGGCCCAAATAACACTAGAAAACACTACAAAAAAGTGCTGCCGGGCTTTGCCCGCGAACCCCCTAAAAGCACCTTTGTTCAGTTGATGTTGCAACCCCCAACTCCGGAAATGTTCTTCCCTTCTGTGTCAGTGCGTACATCAGCCTAACTTGCGGCGAGCCCGGATGAAGTGGCGAGAAAAAAAGATATTCGGTAAACCGAGTTATCATTTGTTCTCCCTTCGAGCGGCTTACACAGGACAGTAGGCGACTCCACCACTTTGCTCATACGTCTTTGGCCACCCTGGCTACCCACTGGTACGAGACTTAGCGAGAGCTCAGGCGCCGTGACGCGACGTACTGACAAATTCTCGACGTTTTCGCAGCACGGAACGCCGCAGTCATGTGTGTATGTTAGCAGGTATGTTATCAGGAGCCGAGCAGCAAGACAGCAGTGGACAACGTAGCTGAAGCAAGTTAAAGTCAGCCTGCTGCAAGTACGTGCGCTCGGCTAAAGGCCAGCGCGGGGCGAGTCTAGAGGAAGGAGTTAAAGTTCGGGAAACGGTAAAGTTCGGGCGAAGCTAAGTTTGGGTGATGCAAATTTCTGGTGAACCAAAGTTCGGGCGAAGCTAAGTTCTGGTGAAGCAAAGTTCGGGCGCAGCTGAATTCGGGCGAAGCAAACTTCGGGTTACTAGTAAGGGCTGACTATTTTTTATTTTTGGCTCGCGCTCGGGCACCTCAAAAAAAATCTGGGCGCGCGCGCTAAAAAAAAAAATAATAGGGCAGAAAATTTCAAAAAAATATAGTTTGACGTACACCTGGCCGCAGTGCCATTCGAGCCCTGAGTCCAATCTTGCGTTGGCATTCACCCTTCTCGGATGCATTTTAAGTTCAACCCCTCAAAATAATCCGAAAACATACCGACAACGCCAACACGAGTTCACAAAGTATCTAAAAGACAAGACCAGGTACACCGTTGCTGGGGATTTGCTGAGGAACAGCGAGTCCACATGGACTTCCCGTGGTTCCCATGAAGCCAACGAGATACGTAGAAGCAGACGTGGAGAGAGAGAGATCATAGATGTGAAGTTGGCAGGATCCAGTTTGTGTCTTTTGGCACATGCTCGAGGTTGGCTGCTTGCTTTGGACCTCTCGATTGCTGAAGGACCTCGCACAGATGCATCCCCAGGGGAAGTGCTCGGGTTTGCAGAAGAGTCGGAGCATGGTTGGCAACCACCATGGGTGGCCACCGGTGGTTGCCATCCTAGTGGCTATCGGTGGTTATTCCTCTCCTACGCTGTCGGTAGGGATCCTGCTTTCGCAGCAGGGAGAAGAGTACTCCACTGAGCATGAATCTGTGCAACGAGTGTCGACGCTCCCGGCTTCGTGTAGTTTATTGCAGATGCCAGGAAACTGGAAGGAAACAATGCGAATAAGCTGTTCCACAGCCTAGAAGGTGCCCACAGTGTGGGCCACTGTGGCAGATGCGTCCAAAAGGATGGGCAAGCTCACGAGCCCAGTGCCAGCAGTAGTAGGGCCCATCGTCCCATGACCCCAGATTCCGGGCCAGGTACAGTCTCACAACACAAGGGGTTCTTCTTCGCCCCTCAGCCTCAGTCAATCGCAGTTAGATGGCTTTCCACACAAACAGAGCACAGGCTCATCCGACTCGCTTGCAACAGTGTGGGGGCCAGCTACGGTAGCTGGTAGCTAGCTACCAGCTACTGGTAGCTCAGCTACCGGTAGCTCTGGTAGCTCGTGGTAGCTCAAAAAAAAATTTTTTTTTTCATGTCGAATTCGCTCGAATTCGCTCGAAACTCGCAGGGGACGACCGAAAATTGCGGAAAACAGCAAAAAAACGCACAGAAAATTGTGCTTTTTCGAAAAGAATGGACGGGCGAATGACCTCAAAGTGGAAAAACTATCGGTTCCCATTTGACAATGTCTGGGCTGTCCAATCGCGCTCCAGCTGCCCTGCGGAAGTGAAAGGCCAACGAACCACAAAACAATCTTTCGTTTTCGGGTCTATTTTTCACGGTTCTCTTCATCGGAGCAAGAGACGAGCAAAAAAACGGCGAAAAAGGTCTGCAACGTGGACCAGCGGGAGAATGACACCAACCAGGGAATCGATTCGCGTCCACCCCATTGCACCCCTGTGGTTTCCACGCCCACTGGTCTGCGTGTTGTAAAGATTCACGAACCACGCACATACATTCTGATCCACGGGTCCATTTTTCATGGATCTCTTCATCGGAGCTGATCACGAGCAAAATTTCGCCGAAAAAGGTCTGCTACGTGGACCAGCGAAATGTCACCAGCAAGGGGATCGACACCCGTCCTTGCCAATGCGCACCTGGTGGTTTCCACGCCCGGCGTTCTGCATCTGATAAGACCCACAAGTCATGCACGTACTTTGCACCGTTCTCTTCACCGGAGCTGAGTACGAGCAAAATTTCGCCGAAAAAGATCTGCAACGTGGACCAGCGAAGGGATGTCACCCACCAGGGGATGGATACCCGCCCTTCCCAATGCAAACCTGGTGGGTTCCACGCCCGGTGCCCTGCATCTCATAAAGACCCACGATCCATGCACATAACTTTCGATCCCCGGGTTTATTTTTCACAAATCTCTCCATCGGAACTGATCACGAGCAAAATTTCGTCGAAAAAGGTCTGCTGCATGGACCAGCGAAGAAATATCACCACCCCGGGGATCGATACCCGTCCTTCCCATCGAATCCCAATGCAAAGCTGGTGGGTTCCACGCGGTGCCCTCCGCCTTGTAAGGACTCACGAACCATGACATACTTTATGGTCTCCGGGTCCATTTTTCACGGTACCAACGATTTAAAAGCTACAGTTTCTGTACTTTATTGGTGGGTGGGGAGAGGCCCTGGGACTGCTAAGGCGTGACTAACCGCCTTACTGCTCTCGGGACTCCGAATGGTAGGGTTGGAATGGCGGTGACATGGACGCGCGCGTGGTGGTGATGGACGGGAGGGCCCACAACCCGTCCGGTGGAGCGCGTGGTGCGGGTGGACGGCCGCAGTCGGGCGGACGAGCCGGACGACGAGCGGCAGGCCTTTGGTCGCTGGGTGAGGAAGCGACCGAGGGTGGACGGGGGAAAGCGCCGCGGGGACGGGTGCGGCCGCCGTTCGCTCTCGCCGACGTGGGTGCTTGCCGTTGGGGGCCCGCAGTCGGCCGGTCGCGGTGGCCGTGTAGGCGGAGTGGGTCGGGATGCGTCGCGTCTTGCAGGGCTGCAGAGGCGGCTGCAGGGCATCGCGGGCGGGCTGGCGGTGTACGACGAAGCCCCGGACAACGTGTCCAGCTCGACCTACTCGTCGACGCCCTCACTTCCAGGGTGTCGAGTGGCTCCGGGTAGGCGGGCGGACGCGGGGCTCCCTCTGGCGAGGGTAACGTCGAACCGCATCGACGTGGAGGCGTTGGCGGCGATGGACGGTGTCGGTCGATTCCGCGAGGTGCTGCCGATGTTGATGGATCCGGTAGCGTTTGCGGAGGCTTTCGTGTCTGGGGACGCCGCAGGCGGGTGCCGGGTGCCGTCGCGCGGGATGGAGCGACACCGGGCGACTCTGCGGTCGTGCGGGGTGGCGAGCGACGCACGTTCGCGGCCGGCATTCGCCATGAAGGCCTTCACGACGCCGAAGAAGGACGGACGAACGGCACGTCTCGTTCTGGATGCCCGGCCGCTGAACGACGCGATGCGCCGGCCGCCCAGCATGGACCTGCCCCGGCTGCGCGACTTCATCGCCGAGGTCGAGAGGCACCGGTTCGCCATGCAGTGCGACGGCGTGTCGTACTTCTACCAGTTCCCAGTAGACGCGAGCATTTCGCGATATTTCGGGATTGGTATGAAGGGGTGCGACATGCTGTTGAACGTGCTGTGCATGGGGTGGTCTTGGGCGCCGTGCATTGCGCAGCGCGCGTCGAACGTGCTGGTCCGGGACCTGGGCCTCGCCTGGGTGGACAACTTCCTTGTCTTGGGTGGGACGCTGGACGAGGCAGAGCGGAACGTGGCCGTTTTTCGGAAGCGGGCGCAGGCGGCGCGGGTCGAAGTGCGGGCGGAAGGCGACGACGCGTTGTGGCAGGTTCGCTCGCGGTTCGTGTGTGTGGGTGTGGAGTTCGACCTGGCTGCCGAGACGCAGCGGCACAGGCTCGACCCGGCGTGGGCGGAGCGGTGGGTCGACGGCAGCGGGATGACGGCGGTGCTTTCCGGCAGAGCGACGGCCCGTCAGTTCGCCGAAGTCTTCGGGGGCGCCGTCTGGGCGACGGACATCCTGGCGGTGCCCCGCTGCCATTTCGCGGCGTTGCTGTCGTTCGCGGGGAGGCTCGGCGGTCGCATGGTGGGTGCCGCAGCGCCGGTGTGGGACGAGGTCGTCGACGTTCCTCCGTCGGCGAGACGGGAGCTGGGCGCGCTCCGGAAGATCGTCCGGGAGAACCCGTGGGTCGTGGGCGGCGTCCCTGAGGACACAGGGAGCGTCCTGTGGACGGACGCCAGCTCGCGGGCGTGGGCGGCGCTGCTGGAGGCGGAAGGCCGGTTCGTGGACGGGCGGCAGGGCGTGTTCGCGGGACCGGACGCGGACGCCCACATCAACTTGAAGGAGATGTTGGCGTTCGCGGAAGGTGTGGTTCGGCTGTGCTGGGCGCCGGGGGCGCAGCGGTGCCGCATCGACAACGCGGCGGTTGTGGGCGCCGTGGCGAAGGGGAGTTCTTCCTCGTACGCCGCGAATCGCGTTTTGTCCCGGTCTCTTCGTGTTGCCGGGCGCAGAGGGATTGTCCTCCGCCCTGACTGGGTGCCGTCCGGCGGACAGCTGGCGGACCCGTACACGCGGAGGACCTCGTTGCCTCGGTTCCCGGCGCAACTTCCGCTCCCGCGGTCACGTGCCACACCCTTTGACTTGTTTTGATGTGTTCTCGGGAAAGGTCAACGCGGTAGCGGTGACCACGAGAACACATACAGGTGGGTGGGGAGAGGCCCTGGGACTGCTAAGGCGTGACTAACCCCGTCCCTGTCCCTCCCAGGGAGCCACCCCGGAACTAGCCTAGCCCACCTGACGGTGGGGGCCCACCTGACGGTGGAGGCCCACACCCTTTGACTTGCGCTGCGGAAAGTGTCGGGTCGCTCGGGTGCAACTTTTGACAAGGACTCCGTGGTTGTCAGCTGAAGCTGGACGGTTTTTGCTTATCAGAATAGTCTTGCGAAGGTTTGTACTCCTCCATTCGTGCGTGTGCTGCACCGATGACAGCAATGGTGACGTCCAGGGTGCAGTTCTTTGCGGGTGGAATGAAACTGTCTCCTCTTCCGAGATACGAATTGGCTCCCAAAGCTCAATGAACATTCAAAGACAGTGTCCAAAAATGGGAGGTGAACATAGAAAAGATATGTCGACAGCTCGCAACATAAATCCTTATGCGAACATGGCACCACCGGTTGCATGCCCAGTTCCCAGTGCACCTCCGGCTCCCAGTGCACCACCTGCACCACAGACGGTTCCTGCTGGGGGTGGGGGGGGGGTTCAACTAGCAAGGTTGCAAGCCGTGCTTCAGAAATACGAGGTTTCCATTGCAGAAGCAAATGACTTGGTCGCACTCGATTCGTACGAGATCGTGTTCATTATTGATGATTCTGGAAGCATGGAGATGAGCAGTGTGCCGTCCCATCGACGAAAGCTGGGCGTCGAGTATCAATCGCGCTGGGATGAAGTGAAGCACACCGTGATGATGGTTGCAGAAGTTGCTTGTCTGTTTGACAAAGATGGTATTGATCTCCACTTCCTAAACCGACCGCCCCTGCGCAACATAATGAGCAGTGATGACCCACTGATCCGCGATACCTTTTCCATTCCTCCAGAAGGTGGCACACCTCTTACAGAAACAGTCATCAATGTTGTGCACGAGTATGACGAGTCTGAGAAACCTATTCTGCTCCTCATAGCAACTGATGGCGAGCCCTGGGGTGGAGCAGCCCGTTTCTCAGACACCCTTCGCCAGCTCATCAGAAATCGGACTGGGCCAAAAGTTCGCTTTCAGATTCTTGCTTGCACAGATGACGAGCCCAGTATATCATGGATCAATGTTCTAGATAAAGAGTTTCCCGAAGTTGATGCAACTGACGACTACAACTCCGAGCGCGATCAAGTCCTGCGGACAGGTCGTGTCTCAGTATTTACGCGTGGTGACTGGGTTATGAAAGCACTACTTGGTCCAATCATTCGAAAGTTTGATGACTGGGACGAAGGCCCAAGGGACGAAGGCCCAAAGAGATCAATCTTCAATACCAGAGCACGCAAGAACACCAGACAACGTAATCAAGGAAACAAGGCTCGTAGGTGCACCATCTCGTAAGGTCTAACCCACGTGCAAGTTTGAATACCGAGACCATTGCTTCGCTGAGGTAACAAGATGCTCACCGTCCAAGCCCCAGCCTGAAAAATCCAGTGCCGAGTTGCGCGAAAGCCGTTAGCCGAAGCAAGATCAACCATGGCTTGCGAGGGAAACTATGTTCGGCGAGTGAAACAGTCGGGACCAGCTAGAGCCGTGAGAGATGTCGACGCACCGACACCAAAAAAAGAGGCAGGTCATCAGCATCGTTGACAGCCCGAACCCGGATTTGCGGGTTTGTGGGTTGCCAAAGGAATCGGTGACGCCAACGAAAACTGTTCGTATCCAGATATCCAGATGTAGACGATAGGGTGAGGAAGGGCACCACGATTGACCTGACCGACCTGACCGGATGTGGGAGTTACCCTGCTCACCCAAAGTTGGCAAAAAAGCAAACTGCCGAAAAACAAGAAGCTTCTCTTTACAAAGACGAACCAAGTCGCAGAGAAGAACAGGTTAGCGTAAGCAGAAAACAGAGATTCAGGGCCAGGCATCATGCCCACCAGATGTCAGAGAAGAAAAAAGAAAAAGGAATCGTCGGAAAGCCGCTACGGGTCCAGGAACGTGACGCTTAACCGCGGCTAGCAAAGTTTGAGTCGAAGGCAGCACAGTCTCTCTGTCTGCTCTGCCCTGTGTGACCGTCTCTACGAGCTTGTGTTCAGCAAGCCCCAAGCCCCAAGGCGCCACGCTTTGATGCTTTAGTTTGGGAAATCGGGTGGCACTTGACCCGTAAGCCGTAGCTCTGCAGCACCGTCGAACACGTGAAGCTTGGCTCCCGTGTAGCAGGCTTTCCCCGGTACACTCGTGCTCGCATTAAGGCCCTGACGTGGCCTCGACCAGATCCAGTTGCCGCCCTCAAACAGAGAAACAAAGAAACAGTCTAAAAACAAAAGGAGTACTACTACTACAACTACAAGTCTGACACTTGGTGTCAGCGGGAAAAAACAATCAACAAAAAGTAGAAACTACCTGACACCTGGGTAAATATGTCTATTTTTTACCGGACAAAAGTACCGCCGGTGTCAGTGGGAAACAGCAAACAACAAAAAGTAGAAGGACAACGTTCCTTATCCGGAGCCGAACTTTTGGAATACCTTTGTATGGGCTCCCTAGTTTCTGAAAGGGCCTTTGTATGGACAGCAGAGTTTCGCAAAATACCCTTGTATGGACACCAGGTTTTGCAAAATACCCTTGTATGGACAGAGGATTCTGAATAAGTACCCTTATATGGACACACACATTCTCAGAAAGGACGGTGTATGGACAGACCTTTTGGAACCTTTTATGGACGGCAGATGTTCAAAAATACCTTGTAAGGAGAACCTACCCTTATATGGACGCCGTACTTTCAAAAACTATACCTATTGCCGACTGCCTACCCCTCCCCCGTGCATAAGATGGATGAAAAACTCGGGTTTTGGCAGCATCCATCTTAATCAAGGGGGGTATCCATCTTAAACACGGGGGCGCTGTAGACAACAGTGTAGTCACTTTGCACAGGGGTACCTCACCCCCGTGTTTAAGGTGGATTGGCATTCTCGCCCGTTATCCATCTTAATCAAGGGTTTGGTCATCCATCTTATGCACGGGGGGGGTAGGTAGCTCTAAAAAAGTCCCTTGTGTGGACGACAACCTTTTGAAAGTCCCTTGTATGGACGACAAACTTTGAAAAGGCCCTTGTATGGACGGTGTACTTCGTAAAGACCAGACAATCCCTTTGGGATATGAAGGAAAACCTTTTGGCCAAGGGTTCACATTTTCCAAAAAAAAAAAAAAACCCAAAATTTTTGCTGACTCTCCAGATTTTTGTCATTTTTGTGTATAACAAATGCAATTTGTCAAGAACTAAAACCGATCCATGGCAGCGTACTATCCTCACTCCCGTTATATGAACAAAACAGGTTTGAAGGAAGTGCACAGAAACAACGTAATCACTACACAGACTTTTTTTGGAATACATGAGACAGCGCAAAAACATGAGGATCTGCGATGCACATAAATGAGACAGAAGTGAATAAAAACGGTCGCCAATCAAGTAAGTGACTGATGCACAACCGAAAGTGAGTCGGTACACGCAAATGCTGTGCTAATGATGAAAGAGAAGGAGAAAGCGGTGGGAGGTGGTCGTTTGAGAGCTACTTGTTAGACCGCTTTGGTGCTGCCTTTGCTGCCATCATATAGCGCTGCCTTTGGTGGCGCTTGCTGCACTGAGCACAAGCTCGTAGAGACGGTCAGCCACAGGGCAGCGCAGACGGAGTTGTAGCACTGTTACCGCTGCTATTTACCGTCACGTTCCTGGACCCGCAGCGGCTTTTTGTGTGGTTCCGACAAATTTCTTTTTTTTTTCCTCTCTGTTTTTCTGCTTGCGCTTACTTGACATTTCAATGACAACCCTCAGGATGGGTAGTTGTCGTCAACCCTCGAATGGAATGGCAGTGGGAAACAAAAGGGAGAGGTTGAGGGTCGACGTAGGCCCCCATGAGGGACTAAGACAAATGACTTCCAGGATTCTTCGCTGCTGTGTCTTTGGGAGCCTCTTGCCTCCAGTCTTCTCGCGGGTTCTTTTCTTGGACACCCGCTCTTGTCGCTCAGGATGGAACAGAAAGAAGATAAATTACTGTATGGCATAGATTTACGCCTATACAGGAAATTTCTGAATATACAGGCACTGGAAATAATACATACCGATATTTTGAGAAATCGTCAAAAATATTCAAATATGGGCTCTGTCCCATACAGGCGTACATCAATGGCTAATTACCGGATATCCGCCCTTGGGCGTGGCCCTCGTGCATCGTTGCTTACCCGAGACGCGCACTACTTCTTAAGGGGACTGCGCGCGACTTATAGCGCGCGGAAGAGCGAGCCAATAGCAGGTCTGTGATGCTCCTAAATGTCCTAGGCTGCACGCGCACTACACTGACGCATTAAACGAGTTTGAGAGCCTTCCGGCTACCTATCTTGAAGAGGATGGGAAATCTTTTGAACTTGCGTCGTGATGAGGATCGATGATTGCAATTATTCTCCTTGAATGAGGAATGCCTAGTAGGCGCAAGTCATCAGCTTGCACTGATTACGTCCCTGCCATTTGTACACACCGCCCGTCGTTGCTACCGATTGGCTGTGGGATAGAGCTTGGGAGACCAGCGAGACACAATGGCGGTACTTTTGTCCGGTAAAAAATAGACTAATTATAATTAGACCATTTTACCCCCATCGACAGCAAGTGTCAGGTAGGGTAAAGTCCCTTGTACGGACACCTGACTTTGAAAAAGTCCCTTGTATGGACAGCAACCTTTCAAAATTCCCTTGTATGGCACCTGGTTTTGAAAAGGTCCCTTGTACGACATATTTTTTTATAGCCCCTTGTATGGACAAACTTCCCGGGTCCCTTGTATGGACACCTGATTTTGGAAAAGTCCCTTGTCAAGTGTGGTGAAACCTGCTCCAAAATTTGGGTCCAAGATTTGGGTCCAATATTTGGGTCCGAGTTTGGCATTTTGGTTTATCACAGGTTCCCTGCCACCAAAGATTGCTGCAGCGCATAGCACAAGTGCTTTGTCTTTCTCCAGTCTGCCCTAACTTGGTCCACTGATATTAATCGTCAGAACTTTGAACACGCAGACCTCTACAGGTTTGCTTCCTCCTGGTTCGTTTCCACCGCGGGTAGCCACATACGATGTCGTGAGACAAAGTTTTTTCGGCTAGTTGCGAGGAACCACCTGCAGGAGTTGCTCAAAGCATGAACGCCGAGGACGCTCAACAAAGCCTATGGTAGGGCTCGCATCAGATATGTAACCTTGTGGCATAGTGGCACGGATGAATCAAACTGACTGGCACGGCAGGATTTCCCGCGTTTGCAGATTGCAGCATCATCTCCATCCTCAAGATCAGACAAAAGCACTCACACAACAAGCAACCAGCAGCACATTTTTTCCAGTCATCCCGCTTTTCCCTGACCCCTGATCCCATTCTTTACCTATCACCGTCTGACGGAGTGTTGCTTGGTTCGAAGAGCAACAGGCATGTGGAACCGATGAAATTGCAATTGCTTCCTTTGCAGTATTGTTGTTCTGTGGAAGGAATGGGAGGTATCAGGGAAAGCCTGCTACACGGGAGCCAAGCTTCACGTGTTCGGCGGTACTGCAGAGCCACGGGCCTACGGGTCAAGTGGCTACCGATTTCCCAAACTAAGCATCAAGGGTTGGCGCCTTGGGGCTTGGCGCTCGCGCTGAACACAAGCTCGTCGAGACGGTCAGCCACAGGGCGGGGGTGTGGCAGTGTGCTGCCTCCGCTTCAAGCTTTGCAAGTTGACCGTCACGTTCCTGGACCAGGAGCGGCCTTTCTCTTTTTCTTCTTCTTTCTTCAATAATAATGCGCTGAATTACTCGACCAGCTCATTTGTGCGGCACCGACCTGCCACGTTCAAGCTTGCTCCGACCACTGCACCCTCTGCCGACACTCGCTAGCCGTCGACGCTCATGACGGCAGCCTCATCCTGAAGTGCAATTACTGCCGACGCGTCACTGCTGCTGTGTGCGCTCGGATTGGCGCCGCTCAAGCGGCCACCTTATGTCACTCGTTTGTTTGTAAAGATTGCTCCGTTCTTCTCCCTGACTTGTTCCCGGATTAGGATGACACATACTACTACTACTTCTTTCCTCCTTTACTTTGATCATAGGTGTCACGGCAAGTTTTGGCAGCCGCTGCTTAACGGGTTTGCGAGCGCATGCTAATCCATGTGGTTCATGTACTTAAAAGAACTCAATGCTTAACAAGTTTTGACATTGGCGGCTTTGGATTTACATCTGAATGACACCTCAATACAAAAAAAGTTGTCGACAACTAACAAGTAAAAGAATAAAACAAAACTACGCATTTCTTCTTCACGGAAGGAATGACAGAATAGTGTGACCCATGCACGCATTCTTGCACGCATAACTACTTTTCTTGCGCGCATAACTACTCTTCGTGCATGAATATCGGTTTTGGTTGCCAGGAGCATGTGGGCAATCTGGTGCCTTCGTGGGCAATTCAGGTGCATTCGTGTGGAAATCACAGTGCCAGAGAACAGCAATGGAGAAGGCCGACATGATCTGACGCAACTGAGCGAACGGAAGAATGATTTGAATGCCAGGACCAGCTCATTCGTTGCAGGACTCGGAGCCCGCCTGTGCCATGGAAGCTGACTTCCGAAGTGCAGTGTACACTGTGAGCCGACTGTGCTGTTGTACCCTAAAGGAGCTTGGCCAGTAGCTGGCGTGTGTAGGCTCGACATCTTTCGTGGCCTTCGGCGTCCCCCCCACCCCCTGCGTAAACCCACCCCCGTGCGTAGCTCTCTCGGACGCAGAAAAGTCAGGTGGTGCAGCAGTAACGCAATCTTCTCACCTCGAAAAGTCGTTTTCTCGCACTCGGTGAATGAACAGCTAAGAAACAACAAGAAAGTATTACTACTACTACTAGTCTGACACGTGCTGTCATTGGGAAAAAAGCAAACAAAGTAACTACCTGCCTGAAGCGGGTAGGCTAAGGCTAGTCCGACACTTGCTGTCGATGTGATAAACGTGGGGTAACACACTGGATCCACAATGACCCAATGAGCTGTCTACCGCCCGAAGGGTGCAGCTAGTTCAATAACACGGGAATGATAAGCCTGCAGCCACTCTCTCCCCATTTTGTTGAAAATTGCGGATATCGCTGTGTAGTGGTGGTCGTGGCCCGACCGTCGGTGGGTCACCGGGACTGCTGGGCGCTGTCCCCTCTTGCGGTTTCGTGTCGCTCCGTGCCCTCGAGAGGTGGGTATCCCGCCGTGCGCGTCCCCAAAGGCGACCACTGTAAAACGAGTGGTCGATCAGTGGTTGACGGCAGACTCTACCACACCTGGCACGCGACACTACACGGGAATTTCTTCGGTGCTCACCATTAGGAGCCGTCTACCCCCACCACCTATTTGCTGCATGTGTGGCGGAAACTTGAGCTCCATCGTTTTCGACAAACTCTCAACTCTCGTAGTTCTTTGGCTTAGTTCGGCAGAGTTCGCCACATTTCGCCAACGTTTATGTATCTTTGGCGAGCTGGTACTTTTTCTGACTCGGTCCGAGTCAGGCCATTCCTGACTTTTTTCGTACTTTTTCAAAGAGCACGAAAAAAAGTACGAGAAAAGTACGAAAATTAGTGTCGAAACTTCCTGGCTTTTTACGCCGTAGCAGAACGACCACACCCTACCCAATCCCAAACAACAACAACAACACCCTCCAAACGCGTTTGGGGACTTCACAAGGTTTCACAACGGTGTGACACATCACCCGAAACGAGCTGCACCCTCTTACTTTCTCAACCCCCTCTATACCCAAGCCTCTACGGTCAACCGGAGACTTTAAAATACCGACCTTCTAATCCACAAATAACGCTAGAAAAAAGTCAGACAGGTGGCGGACCCCGGAAATCTTGTCTGAGTCAGACCGACTGCGAAGTATGAATATACACATGGTTTCGCCCCCCATGGGAGGCCACATTTTTACCTCACTGGGGAAGTTCCCCGCTGGAACTAGGGGGGGCTAGGTAGGGCTACCACGTTTTATATATTTTAAGGTTAAGGGCAATTATTTCCCCCTGCCTGTGCGTACACCCAGGTTCGATTCCCTTCCAAGCTCTTTTCCGCAGGCAAAACTACAGTCGTTCTCCAAAGAATTGATCAAAACCCCTCAAGTAAACGTAATCTCTAAAAATGGGGGGTTCGGGGGGCGCAGCCCCTCGCCCAAACGGTACGGTACTAACAACCTAACAGGGCTTGTATGTGATGTAGAGTAGCCGGCGGAGAACTCCCCATCAATGAGAAAGTGTTTCCACCGCATTTTGAGGTGTCCCCATCAATGAGAAGGTGTTTACCGCATTTTGAGGTGTCCCCATCATTGAGAAGTGTTTCCACCGCATTTTGAGGTCTTCCCGGCGGGGGATTAGCGATGTATTTGTCCGGAAAATCTTTTCTGTAACCATGTCCAGGAACCTATCATCAGTGGAAAGAAGGAACAGCTTGTGTCTCTTCAGTGGCGGGACATCTATGCTCCGATACTTAGTTTCGATGAGTCGATCATCAAGTACAAAGACCGTGTCCGCTTGAAGCAATACATGCCCATGAAACGGCACCCATTCGGTTTCAAGTATTTTGTTCTGGCTGCAGACTGGTTACACTTTGGTATCGTCAGCGTATACTGGTAAGATTGCACAGGTACTCGAACGTTGGAGAGTGAACTTCCTGCAACTGCGGTTCTGTTTGCATACTCAAAAAGGCACGTGGCTAAGCATTCCCCTCATACTAAGATTATACACCTTGGGATCCATGCGGCCGGACCTGTCCGCAAAAATTGGAACGAGATCCCACTTTTTAGCAAGTCCCAGAAGAAGCGCGGCCGCCCATCCCAGGTATAACGATATCGCCGAAGTAGGGACGGTCATAAGCGAGAAGACGATAGCATGAGCGCCGCATCATGTCAACTTTTCGACTTCCAAGGGCGGCAACGGTAAGATATGCTTCGAAATCGCAAAACTCCAGCCCCAGAATGCCAAAAAGAGCGAAGACCATAGTTGGCAAGCAAAGCAAATTTAAGCAAAGTTGGTGACCCCCAAAACAAGCAAAGTCGACTTGCTTCAGATTTGCTTCAGATTCGCTTAATTTTGCTTAATGTTACTTAAACATTTTGCTCAAGCAAAATTGAAGCAAATTTAAGCAAAGTTCGGCAGGAATGGTGAATCCAGCGTTGCATGCGGGCACTTTTCTTCATAGCGAATGGGACATTCTGCACGGAAGTACCCCTTGCATCCAATGTTCAGCGCGTGGCCGATATAGTGGACCACGATTCCATCCCCTTTATACCTTGAGTCCCTTGAGTAGAGTCATGTTGTCGCGCAAACCACGAACAAACGCCAATGAGTCACCTGTGCTGTTTCTTTCCCAGCGTCGTTTTTCGAACCGTTTGTCTTACCTCCCGGTTCGCCGCAGTCTCTGGTTTCGCGCTCTGCTCTTGCCAACGCTATGCGTGGATTAGACAGTCGGTATTTTAACTTTCCCTTCGCTTTGTGAAGACACGGCTGTGTCACGCATGCTCTTGACAGACGCTCACGTCCGGCACTGTGCACGTGTGTTACAGTCGTTGTAGCAAGGGGTTCATCCGACACTCGGATGAGGTTCGTTACTTCACCGCCGTGGGCTCCTCCCTGCCTGGAGGTCTGTTTGGCTGTCCTCGGGCTGCCCGTGTCGGTATTGAACTCTTTCTTCAACAGCACGGTCCCAGCTTCCCTGCTCTAATTCCGCGGTTCTTCTCTCTTGCCTGACTCCTTTCTTCCACCAGGCCTCCTTCGCATCCCCATCCCGACGGGCAGGTTTCGTTCAGTGTCGCAGCTTTGCGAAGTCCTGCCTGCGGTACGGCTCGCACCTTGTCGCCGGCCTTACTCGCCGTCTGCTCTTGTGTGGCGGCCTCGTGGTCGCACATCACGACTTCGAACGCCTGCTGGTTCGATACGTGTAGCCTCTTGTTGAGACCGGCCAAGTTCCTACCTCGTCATGCATCTACTGCCCCTTGTTCTTTGTGTGAGTGTCAGTGATGACTGTGGGATGTAGCGTTGTGTGAACATGATCCACCGGACAGTAGAGGAACGAGTGCCCTTGTTCATGTCTAGCGCCCCCTGCCCTCATAGACCCAAGGTCTGCGAGAGTCAGAACCTTGATCACATCGAGTCGTTCTTCAGCTTTTCTGGTGTCATGGCGGCGGTTTCAATTGTCCTTCTCCTTCTGTTTCGGGAACACGGTATGAATGGTTGAGCCTTGCGAGCCTTTTCTTCAACAGGGGGGGTGTCATCATCTTTTGGCTCTTTAACTTCTGCAACAGCACCATTCTTGTCACCCTGCATGGCTATCGTGCAACGACCGCAGTCCCGGCTTTCCATTTCCGCAGGTTCGCCTTTTCCTGCCTTCGTTGCATGCTTCCTCTGTTGTAAGGCCTGTCAATCCCTAGTGCATGATCAGGCCTTGCGTTCCGCATGCGGAACGTACGGAATTCCGCACGTGAATAAAATTGTGTGTTTCCGTACGTGCGGAATTCTGTACGTGTTTCCGCACGTGTTTTCCGCATGTGTTTCCGCATGTATTAGCATTAGCACTCACATGTGTGTAAGGTCAGCCACCTACTATCATTGGTTTGTCACAGTCGGGATTTCCGTCCAGACGTTAGACCGAAGGGTGGGTCCGTCCTGCATCCGAGTCGGGCAACAATCCATCGACTGATTGTGTGGACCATTTACACACACAACGCAAAAGTGGACGTTCTTGAGGTTCTCGTCCGAAATCTTGCTCTCATTTACTCATTCACTTAGAACACGAAGGAAAAAGTGCGTAGTTGTTGCAACGCATACTTGTTTTCCGGTAAGGAGTGGGCAGGACGTTTCAAAGGGGGAAAAGAGGAACAAAGCACATGATTGCTTCTTGGAAAATAGTAGGTGGGACGTTCTTGATTAGAGTGAAAGTTCGTAAGTAAGTTAATATCACACTGCTCGATGGTCGCTTCACACTGCCGCTCATCCTCCTTTGTCAGCTGAGGCCTCTGCTGCCCTTTGTTCATTGATGCAGGAGGTCCGCAACAAGCCAATAGATCCCGTGGGACCAAGCCAACTGCACAAAACCACGAAGCCCGCAAAGTGATGCTGATGTGGACGTGGCGACCCAAATATGGCAAGTTGGGGCAGCCTCTCCCTACCAGACTACACCTTGGAACCTTTTCTGGAGCTTGTACCCCTCCTGAAACTCGGAAAAGTTTTTTTTATAGCCACATGAGGAAACTGAACCGCCCAAGTAGGACCTTCTGATCATGATCATTTGCCAAATTTGCCACCTGAAACCACGTCCAGGATTTGGGCTCAGGGTAGTGCGGTCAACGAAAGGATACAGAGTGGGCTGTCCGGCTCGAAACCACCCCCCGACGGGTGATTCAGGATGTGTTCTTACCGCCCAGGGAGCACATCTTCATCAACGAGCTGCTTGCGGCGTTGCAGGCGGTATGGTAAGCTGCTGAGGAGATGCCCGGTAAGAAGTTCCGCCTCATGGTGGACAACCAGGCGGTGGTTTTCGCTTTGCGAAAGGGCCACAGCAAGAACTACCTGACGGTTTTTCACCTTTTTGGATCATTTCCGCACGTTCCGCATGAATTAAATTTGAGCCGAAAAGCATCGGAAGCCATGAGCATGATGCCTACTTTGCTTAGATTTGCTTTTCTTTGGTCGTAATCTGAAGCAAATCTCCCAAGCAAATTTAAGCAAAGTCGTCTTTGCTTGCCAACTATGGAAGACACTCCATAAAAATGAAAATGGGGAAAAAGTGGCAATTAACCTGTCGGAGTTGGGTTAAACTACAATAAACGCTCAAAACCTCAAACACAATATATTTGTTACCCTTTCCAAACAAGTAAAACAATACAACAAAGTCCGCATTTCTTCGCGGATTCTGAGAACTCTACCAGCAGGAACTCAGCCGGGCTTTACTTTGACTTTGTTCTCGTCGCCTCCCTTTCTAGTGTTGTTGTGGTCTTGTTCGTGCAGAGCGTTCGCCTCTTTCTCGCAAAGAGGTAACCGCAAGACAATGATGTAGAATGTCGTCAGACCAATTTCACCCATTCGTGCCCACTACTTCGTCGTTCTACTTGTATCGGCCGGGGGTCGGCGGCGGTACCATAGGGGCTTGTTTTTTTTTTTTTGACGGGAACATTTCCGGAACAATGGTTGCACATGAAAGAGAAAACGAAGCCAACGAAAAAGTGCTGATACAGGAAACCCCCCCAGAGGTTTATACCCTTGTGCACGCGAAGAATCAACGTGTGCCGGTAAAGACCGGCACCCAGCGAGACTAGATGCTATGTTCGGGCGAAACTAAGTTCTGGTAAAGCCAAGTTCTATCGGTGTCCTCGTCTGGGCCTGACGTATGCAAATACCCGGTGCCTAATCACGGTCACGAAAACCCCGGAGCGAGGGAATTGACTAGAACCGAAGGCCAGCAAGAAGCGAGAACCAAATAAAGTCCTCGCGGGGTTCGAACCGGGGACCTCACCAGAAGTCTTGTGCCGTTCACTCTGCCATCGCGGTGTCAATTTCGAGCGAAGAAAAGCCTATGAAGACAGGGGCCCAAATAACACTAGAAAACACTACAAAAAAGTGCTGCCGGGCTTTGCCCGCGAACCCCCTAAAAGCACCTTTGTTCAGTTGATGTTGCAACCCCCAACTCCGGAAATGTTCTTCCCTTCTGTGTCAGTGCGTACATCAGCCTAACTTGCGGCGAGCCCGGATGAAGTGGCGAGAAAAAAAGATATTCGGTAAACCGAGTTATCATTTGTTCTCCCTTCGAGCGGCTTACACAGGACAGTAGGCGACTCCACCACTTTGCTCATACGTCTTTGGCCACCCTGGCTACCCACTGGTACGAGACTTAGCGAGAGCTCAGGCGCCGTGACGCGAC